>VSWD01000008.1:51254576-51854576 GCA_033119305.1 Pinctada imbricata | reverse complement strand
GCTCAATAATCCAAGAATTCTTTGTCAGAAGGGAAAAAAAAATCTGAATATTTAACATTGATATCTGATGATTAATATTTGTAATTAAGATTGAATATCATCGTTCATTTGATTGACTAGTGGCCCTCTGAATATACATATGTAAACCAACTCCCAGATCTGTCGCAAAACAATGAATTTTGATAGATAAAGACGTGATATATTGATAACTATTCCAGATTTAAACAATTCTTGTAATCATTTTCACCATAATATAATCAAATATGTATTTTTCTTTATAGATAATGCTTTCAAATAGTGAAATAGCTAAAACTGTTCCAGAGAAGTACATTTTGTGTACCCCCTACCCCAAAATGAGAATCTAAAAATAGTACTCAGTACCCTTATTTGACATCAAAGTGATAAGAAGTCTTTGTCAGAAGTTATTTTCTTCTGCATATTTTTCAATGACAAACTCTGTCCTTCGAAAAAAGATATAAAAAAGTACATGTTATCGTTCATCCTGATTTAAAATACTTGGTTGTCATAGTAACAATTTTGTAAAACTTTGCAACTAGTCAAACTAAAATGCCCTGTTCCCTTAGTTGTATATCATAATGATGAAAATGTTTGTTAAAAGCTGTTATAATTGACATTTTTTTTCAAGACCAGACTCTAATCTTTTTACAAAAGTACAAGATATTCCGCTTTACCTTGTTTCCATAATTGTAAAAATCTCCTTTGTTTACGCCGAACGGAGGACAGACGACGGATAGACGGCGGACGGCGCGCTATGACAATAGCTCAGGTGAGCTAAAAAATCAGATACTCCGAGTCGAGATTCTTTCCCAACATTCAGCGAAAGTTTCAAATTCTGGTGAAAAGAAGTATACTTACACAACAATGATCATCGAAATGAAATATAAATAAACAAGTTTACAAATAATGTGTCGAAAAATAAACAAGAAAAGGGAAGTGACGTGTGTAATTCCGGGTCAAGCGTTATTCGCCCTTTTCTTTTGTGAATTCAGCTTTCATGTTTTGTTAGTGTCAGTTAAATGAGTTTTGTCAAAAAGTTTAAGTCAAAGTTTTAAAAAATGTTTTGTTCAAAATTTCATTTCTGGTTCCATGAATCTATTTAGAGATACAGAAATATGAATAAGAGAAACATGCCTAAAGTAAACGGAAGCGTTTTTAGACATTTTGACGTTCCATGTCCATAAGTGGACGTCAATCACCTCCCTCGTTCTCAAAAATGCATGCCGTTATCTTTGAAATGGATATTTCTTTGAACAAAGCAGGGTTAAAACTAAAATTAATTCGCTCAAACTTTTCAAATAGGGAAACTTTATTCGATAACACCTCGCTGCAAAGTACGAAAATTGACAAAATTGAAGAAAAATTTTTTTAACCAAAGATTATATGAGAAACCAAGCTTGAAATATCTTATCTTTGATATCGCTAAAATCTCCAAGAAATATCCTGTTTGATCATTGAGTTAAATTTACCTTCTTGATTTTGTACCCAGGCAACAAGCGGTTGAATAACCGATGATGACGTTATAAAAACGATACATTTACGACGGTAGTCGGGGCGTCTCATATTACGAGATATTTTTGTAATTATAAACTGAACGATATATTTGACTAAGTATTTATAACACTCAGATTGTAGATTATAATTTTCTGGTTCCATCGATACCAAACTTGCCGAAATCCGTCGAGAAACAAGCGAATTACGGAGGAGTTTGAATGCCGAAAACTAATAAAGGCCACATATAAACGTACCGCACTCGATATCTGATGACGTCAAACGATTATTGAACCTCCTTAACTCATTTTATTTTGTTTAAGATACAATGAAAATGAGTATACAATTTTAAATATACATCATAATTATACATGTACATGCCTTTAAATCTCTGTGCATCAGCCCACAATCATGTACATAAGCTACAGCACACAAAATTTGGTCAAATATGTCCAAAACGACACCGTCATTTTCTCTTGGGGCCTGGTTTGCGCACAGCCAATCCTTCAAGGTCTCCCTGCGGCACAGCTGCATTTGGATGTATAAATAAAATTTTGGTGATGGAGTGCTTGGTGATTTTTTGGAATTACTAGTTTGCTCCTTGCGGCTTTTGGAATGTGATGTATTATAACACTTAAAATCTGTTTGTGATGGTATATCTATGACATGTTTGCTACTTTTACTATGTGAGAATTCTACTCCCCCACTGCTACTCTTATCACCACAGCCTGAATCCTCAAACACAATACTGAAAGAATTATTATTTCCACGAGCACTCTCGCTATTCTCTTTCAGTCCAGTAAATGGCACAATATTAGAACAGCTCCCACTGTCCTCACTGTCACTACAGCGGAATTCTACACTCAAAGACTCGTCCTCCTCAAGGACTGTCTCACTCTGTGATAGAGGTACCAAACCAAACGTTGAATTAGAATTTTCCCATGATTCACCAGTGTCTGCTACAGAGAATTCCCTGCTTCCGCCAGCTTTTATCCTCCCTGAATATGTTATCTCTGGATTGATATAGCCACCAAATGGATTTTCAGAGTCAAAGTTTGTTTTCCTTACATTGGTAGAATAAGATGCTGTACCTAGCTGTGTTACAGAGTTACAGGGTGTTGGAATACTTATGCACTCACTGTAAATTGAATTTTACAAATATAAAAATTGTACAATGTACACGTCAAAGATACACGTAGATGTATAAAATTTAAACTTTCAAAACCAACAAAATGAAAGTACATGATGCAAAATTGAACACTGTAAACTACGACTACCCTATGTACAAACATGTGTTATAGCCCTTTTTGTCTCTTGCTTTACTTGTCCTATCAAATTTTGAAATGTATCCCCAGCTAAAGATATTAGGACAGATACTAGAAGTAACCGCAATACAGACATAAAAACACATGAGAAATTGAGTCCTATATGAACCAACCTGTCCTCTAACTGTCTGTCTCTGTCCTCCTGCCAGCCAGGGGGAGGCGACTCCAGCCATGCATGGAAGAACCTCACGATACCTGAATGCTCTAGCTTAGCTAATGCTTTCACCTCCCTCATCACTCGCTCTTTTGCTGTATTGCTGAAATAGATCACCACTAAATGAAATAACACAGCAAATGAAAGACGCACATGTACTAGAGATTCTCTTCCTATAAGCTTTACATGTAAGCATTGTATAGTAGTATTTTGTTTCTTCATTAGGAGCTGATCATTCTTGAAAAGTTTTTTATCTGAATAATATATTGAGGATTATACTAAAATATGAACAAATCTGTTAAACAAACCTATGAGGTAAACTGATCCTTTTGACAGCATAATGACACTCATCTACTTTGTTCTTAGCTTCAAACACAATACCAAATCCACCTTTACCCAAACACTGTATCTGGTCAAAGTCACTCTCATATCTGGAAATAAACAAAGTTCACACGAAGGTAATAATGGTATTCTCTATCACATTTTTAGGAGATATAAATATATCTTTCACCCATATGTATGTACAAAATGTACTGTATTTTACTACAGTACTTATATAAGGGGGTGGACAGGGTGAGAGGGAGGTGGGAGATAGGGGGTGGGAGAAGGGAAGAAGGGAGAGAAGACAAGGGAGGAAAGGGGTAGGGAGGAGGGAAGATGGGGGAGGAGGGAGGAAGGGGTGGGACAGAAGGAAGGGGGAGGGAGAAGAGAAGGTGGTGGGAGGGCGGAGATAAGGGCAAAGGAGGTGGGAGGAAGAGGGGTGGGAGGGGGAAGAGGAATACCCCCCTGTCTGCCCCCCTTATATGGTCAGAATTAAAAATAAAATTGTAAAAGTTTGTCGTAATTGAAAAACTTTTACAAAAGCAGAGTAAGAAGTGCTTTTTGACAGCTGTCTTTTGTGAGCATTGGAATGTAAAGGTGACAAATAAGGACTCATTTATCACCATTCAAAAAGTCATGAACAAGATTGAAATTCTAGACTTGCAAGCAGAGTAAAAAAGATTACATTAATTTTATACAAGGGCGTGCAAATTACAACTTTTCTGAGCTCATGCATCAAACAATGGATAAAAAGCAAATTCAAGGAATTGTGGTCCCCTGCTTTTGGGTGTTTGTCTTTAAAGAAATGGTTACAGGCACCCTCCCCCCATTCTTAAGTTTTCATAATATATCTCATATATTATCAACATTCTAAATATGAAAAATTTAACTCCAAGAAAAGTTCAAAAGGTTCAAACTTCTGTTTTGTTACTAAAGGACAGGGCTCATTATATGAAAAGGTATGCACATAAGAAATATTAAAGTCCTATCATTTAAATTACCATCCAAGACTTATGGTCAAGGTTGAAATGTGGGTCAACCTCTAAGGATGAGGTCACAAGGTCAGAATGTTGTTACCAACAGAGAGGTCTTGTCACAAGGAATACACATGTGAAATGTGAAAGCCCCATCACTTTCCGTTCAAAAGTTATGGTCAAGGTTAAAGTTTTTGAAAAGTATGTCAAACTCCAAGGTCAAGGTCACAAGGTCAAAAATTTTGGTATTTATGGAAAGATCTTATCATAAGGAATACACATGTGAAATATCAAAGCCCTATCACTTTCCATTAAAAAGTTATGGACAAGGTTAAAGTTTTTTGAAAAGAAGGTCAGACTCAAAGGTCAAGGTAACAAGGTCAAACACTTTGGTATCCATGGAATGGTCTTGTCACAAGGAATACACATGTGTAACATGAAGCATGAAAGTCCTACCACTTTTCATTCAAAAGTTATGGTCAAGGTTAAAGTTTTTAATAAGTAGGTCAAAGTCCAAGGTTAAGGTCACAAGGTCAAAAATTTTGGTATCCATGGAAAGGTCTTGTCACAAGGAATACACATATGAAATATCAAAGCCCTATCACTTACCATTAAAAAGTTATGCACAAGGTTAAAGTTTTTGTGACTGACGGACAGACAGACGGACGGACAGACGAACCGGTTTTAATGTCCCCGAGCTTTCGCGAAAGCGGGGGACAACAAAGATGAGAAGAAAGAAAATAACCTAGACTTGTATTCCTCTGTTTTGTTTTCACCAGCTGTGTCAGGGCTATCTGGTTCAGCCTCACTTTTCAGGAGTTTCAGTTTCTGTAAGAAATACACATACATGTACATGTATATTGTACATTCCCATAAATTACAAAACAGGTACACATTATTTTACTTATTTGGTTGGGAGAAACATGTAAATGAATTTAAGTTAATTGACCCTTCCGATTGCGGGAAAAAAATGCAAAATTTCGTGACGTCACAATGCTTTTACCTCGGACAAACAGCTTCGAACCTCGGTCAAACATTGAAATTGCATTGAGACGTCATGGAATTTCTCAAATTTTTCCCGCGTTCAAAAGGGTCAATTATTTCATCAAAGATACAATAAATTATTACAATAACAGTATAAGGATTGGGAAACAAGTAGAAATACTTATACTTATCCCTTTCCTAGAAACATACAAACTTAGTATTTTCAGAAGTTATTATTACTGTATTTACCTCAGCACGCCTTAGTTTGTAGATTTTCCGTGCTTTGAGAATGGCCAGATTCAGACCAAGGGAGACAAACAGACTAATGGCAGCTACCTCTTTCCTAGAAAATTCATTTTACGATGAAAGATTTTTTCTCATAAGATTTTTGGTACCTAAAGTCTATGATATCTGTCAAATAAAAATTAATATACCTGAAACATCATTCATGTCATAAAACATATCTAAAATTGTAAATAAAGCACTACAATACAATTTGGTGCATGTTGATCATGTTCACTTATTTCTTTAATTCTTATTAATGTAGGAAATGCTTTTTTTCTCTCCCAATACATGTACATGTATATTTTCAAGGATGCTAACAACACATCAGAGGATCCTTATATATAAATAAAAGTTATAGCAATGTAAAGAAAGGAAGGCAGCTTTTCCTTAAACAGCATGACCCCTTCAAAGGTACAAAATATGTAAAACATCTCAGCTGAACATGTAAAGCCAAACTGATACATAGAAAAAATACAAACATCTACAAAAAAATCCCTTCCTCCCCCTCCACAGGTTCCTTACCAGTAAAACCAGAGTGATGTGTAGACATAGACAAACATGTACTGTCCCTCCTCTTCTGCAGGGTTAAGTAGATCCTCGGCATCACAGCTGTTGGTGGGTAGTATGACGTCAGGGTACAGGTAATAACCGTTATCTGAAATACATGTATTATAAGCAAATATGGTAACTGAACATTTTAAAATACATGTATAATATTCCATACAGGTGTGTACAAAAAAATGAGAAGGAAACTCCGAAGCACAAACATAGATATGGAAACATTCACTTACCAAAAGGATAGTTTTCATGCCATACTGTCAGACCATGTTCAGATTTGTCAGTGATCATTGGTACTTCTTGACGGTTACCTCTGAATATGGGTGTTCTAGATGGTGCTGAAAGTAATCAAGGATAAACTAACGATACTTCAATGATAATCGAAAACACCAGTTTCTTGTTTGTTTCAACGATTTATATTTCTTACCAACATTTTTTCTATTGTTGATGTGTTAAATGAATACAATTAAATGTTCAGATAAGTGCATCTATTAGTTTTTTGGATTTCTGTAAAAAAAAAAGATAACTAGAATCAATAACCAGGTGTGAACACTGACAAGGAAATCAAAGCTGATTGTTTGGAATTTGCTTTTACCACGATGCAGCATACTGAGTCATGGACAAAATAAATCCAAACACAATGGTTGGATTTCCTTGTCAATGTTTACAATCAGTGATTATTTTTCTCCCTTAGTCTGAAAAAGATCCAAAATAACAATTATTTCATGTGTTTTTACCCTGTTTAACTGATACAACCAAATGCTTCCATCTTTATCACATCATAGTTTAAATTTGCACATGTAGCTTATCTGTGAATAACTGATTTGTCATTTTGCTCTTTTTGGAAAGACGATTTTGTGCATATGGGAGAAAAACCAAGATATATGTGTAAGTCATGCTTTTGTACACATCTTTTTCATTATGTACTTACCTGTGATGAGATAGGGTTTCCAAGCCACTCTTGGCATAGCTACTTGAGAATGGCCTCTTGCCTTTGTGGCTGATTTGACGGTCTGTTGCATAGGTGCTGAAGGCTGCACATACAGCTGGTTGTGATGCATTCCTATAGCATAAAGAATGCAAGATAGGGTACATGTATAATACAACAATTTTTGGAATATTTAACATAAAGCAGATTCTAAAACTCTTCATGTACATGTAATCATCAGTGACCACAAAAATCCATTCTTAATTACTTTATAAACATCCAATATAAATTAAGTTCTTACCCACATACAGCAAGGGTTCAGAATTGACTTTTTCTTCAGAATTTTGAAATCCAGATATGGCTGGTATGTGTTTGTTGTCAAACACACTAATAGGCTTCAGTGTTTGCTTCCTTAAAATCCAAGCTTTCACAACAGGGCTGTCAAACTGAAACATGCCATATAACATGGACCTTTTAGTATTGTGATCAAATTATATACTGGTATTATATTTATATTAAATATTTAAACAATGAAATTCAAATGAAATATCCAAGTATAGGTTAGAAGGTAATTTAAAGTTTCTACATGAATAAGAAGTCGGCGGAGCATCAGCAAAGCCCCTTCCTTTTCATATAGAAACTTTAAATTACCTTCTAACCGACTTAGACGGCAACTACCCCGGTGGTGTAGAGGTAACGCACCCGGTTAGCATGCCTGATAGCACGCTGAAGGTCTCGAGTTTGAGCCGCACTCAGGCCACATATTTTTCAAGTATTTACTGTTCAGCTTTTGTAGGATGCAGGATTCATGAAGACGGTTTCTTCACAGATTCTTCAAAGACGAGCAATTTCAGAGCCTGTGATTGGCTTCGCTCAAATGTTGCCATCAAAGTTTTAAGTGATAAGATTTCATTAATCTAGATTGCACATGCCTTTATGTTGCTTTTACACACATGTATGATGTATGTATTTTCTATTCAAACTGAACAAGTTTTCTTATACAGACTAACAGATACATAAGAACTTTAAAGGGAAAAAAATACCTTATGCTTCCACTCCAAAGAATTCTGGTCTTCAGGATTGAGGGCTACAACCATTCCTTCTGGTACTATTATTTTCAACGAAGATTCGAGGAGAGCTGAATCTATTAAGTCTTCCTCTTCTACAAAAAATCAAAGGCAACAATTTTCCTTTTTCTTCAAACTTAAGCAACTCTTTATATTCATACATTCTTTACTAAACACAAAATAATTCCTTCTTATTTCTATATTAAATTGAACCTTACAGAAAAGAAGAATTCATCGTTAATATGCTAACTCTCTCAGTGGTATTTATGTTTGACACATTCTAGGCAATTTCCACTTTTTAATATTAAACTAGAACTGCCATAAAGTGATGAATTATACCCCTGAGGGACTTTTTTCTCTAAACGAATTCATTAACGACATAACATTCAATTGTTCGCAATGAATACCCTCATACAAGTTCTACATTCCAGGTAAAATGCTTCTGAACGAAAATGTAGTATAAAGACAATGTATGTAGACTCCTATAAGGAATAAGACTTGTCAGAGGACAACGCTGCTCGCTGTGCAGGTTTTTGACAGTAAAATGGCAATTTCAAAAAAATAAAGGTCAAAGTCACCAAGTCAAAAGTCATGGTATCAAATGAAAGCTATGGCCATGAGGATTCTATATGTGAAATATCAAAGCCCTACCCCTTATGGCTCAAAAGTAGGTCAAAGGTCAAGGTTACTTGGTCAAAAGTCATGGTATTAAATAAAAGCTCTGGTCATGAGAAATTTACATATGAAATATCAAAGCCCTACCCCTTATAGTTTAAAAGAAAGTAAAAGTCAAGGTCACTAGGTTAAAAGTTATGGTAGCAAATGAAAAGCTCTGGTCCAAAGGAATCCATATGTGAAATATCAAAACCCTATACCTTATAGTTTAAAAGTAGGTCAAAGGTCAAGGTCAAGGTTACTAGGTCAAAAGCCATGGTATCAAATGAAGGTCATGAGGAACCTATGTGTGAAATATCAAAACCATGCCCCTTATAGTTTAAAAGTAGGTCAAAGGTCAAGGTCACTAGGTCAAATGTCTTGGAGTGATACTTGTTATAGTGATTGTATTTGTAAAATATGAAAGCCCTATCACTTATACTTGAAGAGATATTCGCTTTAAGAACTTCTTAACCAAAATATTACTATAAGGTCAAAGTTCAAAATCAAGGTCACTAGGTCAAATGTCTTAGTACCAAAATATAGCACTTTTTATGGTGAAGGTATGTATGAAATATGAAAGCCCTATCAATTACATGTATATGTGAAAAAAATTATGCTTTAAGAACTTCTTAACTAAAATATAACTATAAGATGAAAGGTCAAGGTCAAGGTAACTAGGTCAAATATCTTTGTATCAAAATGTAGTACTTGATATGGAAAATGTATGTATGAAATATGAAAGCCTTATTACTTATACTTGAAGAGTTATATCTGCTTTAAGAACTTCTAAACCAGATGGACAGACAGACAGAGGGACAGGGTCTTTCCAATATTCTCCCCAAACTTTTTGCTACAATACACAAGTACACGTAATTTATTTTCAATCATAATACATTTCTATGCTTTCTTAAGAAAGCTTACCACTATTAGCACAGGTATTGATCATGACATCATCATCTTCCTGCGAGGCATCATGGGTACTCTGGCTCCCTGGGAGCAGCTCAACTTGATGTTGGCCAACACTGAAATTCCATCTGGAAGAAAGTAAATTACATGTACTGATGTCCTAAATTTTCTGTATCATGAAGTATGAGAAAAAAAAATCACATTTCTAACTTACTATTTGGAATCACGACAAAGACATCTATATGAAAGTTAATATCATTCTTCTCTTTTGTACCTCTCTTGTCCATTCCGTGCGTCCACAGCTCTGACTGTCTGTGTATTACGAGTGATGACCAGCATGTCTGGATCCCCATCTTCATCAGAGTCCCCAAGAAACTTACATCCACTACTGGTGCACACATACTTCAGCTGAAAAAAGAATTGTCACGTAGTTAAATGCACATACATGTATAAATGATGCAATAAGGCTATAAATGATGAAATATTAAAGGTTGAAAAGTCATGAAATAAAATCAATTTCTTTCAAGCAATCCTCACCTGTCCTGTTACAGGATCTAGACCATATGAGCTGACATCTTTTCCACCAATCATCATAGTTCTATCAGTGACTCTCAGCGTGGAACTCAGTAACTTATCTGCTGTCATAGGTATGGCCTCGATACTATCCCCGTCATACTGATACAAACCACCGTCCAATGAGGGAATCAAACGCTTTGGAATACCGTCTTGTGTAATCTATTACATATGAAATACATAAATAACATGATTACTCTGCATATTTCAAATGTTTTCATGCATGTGAAGAATATCAAAAGCATTCTGAAGACATGCATTCAGAATATTTGCACACAACAAAAATACTTTTTTTCCCAACTTCATTCCATTATACTACTTCAATACATGGTTTTATTACTATAAAGGTATTAATCAGATTTCCAACAGAAAATTTCTGGTATCTTACAGTGACTGGGATAAGCATGCGCCCTGCGCCATAGTCACATTCAATTCTAAAATGTCACATTTAAATTTTACTTAGTGCGCCAATGTGGCGCATTAAATTTTTAAACAAATTGTGGAAATCTTCTAGATCTGTTCTTTTATTCAACATGGTGATGACTTGGCCATATTCAGTTATTTTAAGTTCTGCATGCGATTTTTCTTATCAATTGATACACAAGACAGTAATTTGAAAGTGTCATTTGTTCAAAACACCATCATTTCCTGTTGCAACAATCCCTATTTCAAAACATTATACATGTATGTACGTACAAATGGTCTCCACCAGTTAAGATGAATCATGGACTTAATTTGTTAACAAAACGCAAACATACAAAGTTTTGTCACTGGATTTGGATGTACTGTAGTTTACAACAATTTACATTAAAGTGCATATTTTGTGGAGGGGGTGGAGTTCAGGCAAATTTTGAATTATAAATTCAGGTTTAAAGCATGCAACGAATATTTAAGAAGATTTTTTGAGACTGTTTTGGTCAAATGCGTCCCCCTATTTTCTATGTTTAAGTACAGAAAAGTCTGTCTAGATAATTGGAGTGGCGGGTGATGCAGATCTGTATATGTTCTTGCTTGTTTGTTTGTTTGGTTTTTAGCTCTACTGGTCTCAGACCAGTCGAGCTTATGCGATACCCCGTCGTCCGGCGTCCGCCCGTCTGTCCGTCCGTCCGTCCGTAAACAATTCTTGTGCTCGCAACTCCTCTGAAACCATAGGAGATAGAAAGTTAATTCTTTTTGCATCCTACTTGGTATGTGGTCTAGTTGTGCACCTGACATTTGGTTTCAGCCCCTGACCCCCAGGGTCTTAGAAAATGGGCGTGGTCATGAAAATCTATGTAATCTTGTGCTCGCAACTCCTCTGACACTATTAATGATGGATACTTAATTCTTTTTGCAATATGATGGGTCTGTGGTCTAGTTGTGCACCTGATATTTTGTTTGAGCCCCTGACCCCCAGGGTCTTAGAAAATGGGTGTGGTCATTTTCACCTATATAACTCTATGTAATCTTGTGCTCGCAACTCCTCTGACACTATCAATGATGGAGATTTAATTATTTTTGCAATATGATGGGTCTGTGGTCTAGTTGTGCACCTGATATTTTGTTTGAGCCCCTGACCCCCAGGGTCTTAGAAAATGGGTGTGGTCATTTTCAGCTATATAACTCTATGTAATCTTGTGCTCGCAACTCCTCTGACACTATAAATGACAGAGACTTAATTCTTTTTGCAGTATGATGGGTCTGTGGTTTAGTTGTGCTCCTGATATTTTGTTTGAGCCCCTGACCCCAAGGGTCTTAGAAAATGGGTGTGGTCATTTTCACCTATATAACTCTATGTAATTTTGTGCTCGCAACTCCTCTGACACTATAAATGATGGAGACCTAACTCTTTTTGCAATATGATGGGTCTGTGGTGTAGTTGTGCACCTAATATTTTGTTTGAGCCCCTGACCCCCAGGGTCTTAGAAAATGGGCGAGGTCATTTTCAGCTATATAACTCTATGTAATCTTGTGCTCGCAACTCCTCTGACACTATCAATGATGGAGACTTAATTCTTTTTGCAATATGATGGGTCTGTGGTCTAGTTGTGCACCTAATATTTTGTTTGAGCCCCTGACCCCCAGGGTCTTAGAAAATGGGTGTGGTCGTTTTCACCTATATAACTCTATGTAATCTTGTGCTCGCAACTCCTCTAACACTATAAATGATGGAGACTTATCTTTTTTCGCAATATGATGAGTCTGTGGTTTAGTTGTGTACCTGAAATTTTGTTTGAGCCCCTGATCCCCAGGGTCTTAGAAAATGGGTGTGGTCATTTTCACCTATATAACTCTTATGTAATCTTGTGCTCGCAACTCCTCTGACACTATCAATGATGGAGACCTAATTCTTTTTGCAATATGATGGGTCTGTGGTGTAGTTGTGCACCTAATATTTTGTTTGAGCCCCTGACCCCCAGGGTCTTAGAAAATGGGTGTGGTCATTTTCATCTATATAACTCTATGTAATCTTGTGCTCGCAACTCCTCTGACACTATAAATGATGGAGACCTAATACTTTTTGCAATATGATGGGTCTGTGGTCTAGTTGTGCACCTAATATTTTGTTTGAGCTCCTGACCCCCAGGGTCTTAGAAAATGGGTGAGGTCATTTTCACCTATATAACTCTATGTAATCTTGTGCTCGCAACTCCTCTGACACTATCAATGATGGAGACTTAATTCTTTTTGCAATATGATGGGTCTGTGGTCTAGTTGTGCACCTAATATTTTGTTTGAGCCCCTGACCCCCAGGGTCTCAGGGTTCACCCTAGCCCTACAGAGTAATGAGATAAAAATCTCATTTGCTAAAAAACAATGAGATTTTCTCGATTTCAATGAGATTTTGAATGTATTTGTTCGAAAAAATAGTGAAAAAAATCAAACTTAAAAGTATTTCAGCGGGCCGTGACAAGTCATTTTACGGAACGTCTAATCTGCGAGTGTAGGGTGTACTGTAGAATGTTTACGTAAAGACTTTATTTACGCATTGTAAATATTTTGAAGAATTGTATAGCTATTGTTCATGCTGACAATTCCAAAGACTTGTAAACTGTTTATAAGTCCTTGAAGAAACTCAGTTATTGGTTCGTATACCCGCCGAGTTCATAAATACATACATGATGCTGCAAGCGGAATTCGAATAATCATCCGAAAATTTGAAGATTAAAGACGAATCTCCTGTTCTATCGCATTAATGACATTATATTAACTTAAGTGCGATTTATTTGAAGAAGGAATGCGATCTTTTAGCGCAAAAACGCAGTAAAAATGCGATATTTGAGTAAAAAATGCGAGAATATCGCAAAATCGCGGCCTAGAGTGATCCCTGGGGTCTTAGAAAATGGGTGTGGTCATTTTCACCTATATAACTCTATGTAATCTTGTGCTCGCAACTCCTCTAACACTATAAATGATGGAGACTTATCTTTTTTCGCAATATGATGAGTCTGTGGTTTAGTTGTGTACCTGAAATTTTGTTTGAGCCCCTGATCCCCAGGGTCTTAGAAAATGGGTGTGGTCATTTTCACCTATATAACTCTATGTAATCTTGTGCTCGAAACTCCTCTGACACTATCAATGATGGAGACTTAATTCTTTTTGCAATATGATGTGTCTGTGGTCTAGTTGTGATTCTGATATTTTATTTGAGCTCCTGACCCCCAGGGTCTTAGAAAATGGGTGTGGTCATTTTCTCCTATATAATCTTTGAATCTTATTTTTTGTGTCATTGAGTTAGCAGCCCTTGGCCACTAGGATATTGAAAAGTGGTTATGGCATTCTTTTTTTAAATATCTTATCTGGGATATTATGAATTCCATGAGTGATATTCTAGTTGCAGTTTAATGGATATGTTTTGTAGTGCAGCATGCTCCTTATAATTTGTTAAAGCGCCTGCTTCCTTATGATGGTCTTTGGTTTAAAAGAAAGGAAATTGATCTTTTAAAACAAAACAACCAGGAGAGCTACAGTCTCGTCAGAGACTTCTGGTTTTTGGGGGGGGGGGTGCAAATTGCTCATGGCACATTGATTTTCAACAATGGCACATTCATTTTGTAAATGGCACATTGATGTCCCAGGATATGGGGCCATTGTCACATTCACCTGATTGCCTATCCCGATCACTGATCTTATAAAACCATCCAAAGAAAAGCCATCCCAATAAAGTTAACAATCATAAAGACTTCGCTTTTCCATCATATGACCTATTCTATCTTATCAAAATAGCCAATATGACCATCATGGGCTCTCATTTGCCAGAAATGCTTTTGATTTTTATCTGAATACATGTATCAACCTAAATGTTTTTTTTTCACCAAGACTTACACAAGTTACAAAATGCAAACAATCTTGAAAAGTCCTCTAAGCCTGGAATGGATTTTTACCTGTTTAACTAGATTTCTGATTACAGTTAAGCATACTTGTACACGTGTACTTAAAACTTTCCACAACAGTTATGTAGAGTTAAAGAAATCCTTTCAGAATTAAAGATCTGTAAAGAATGCTTGACACTGCTTGTTTATACACTGTTGAAATAACCAAGATGAGCCAAATAACCAAGATGAGCCAAAGTTGGCCTCTCATCATTTGAATACTTCCATATATTGCACAAGTACCACTAGAAAACAATATGAATAGCAGATGGAATTATTGATTCCATGTGCATGGAGTACATGTATACAATTTACCTCCAGTTTGCTGATGCTGGAGGAGAGGAGTGGTCTTGGATCTGCTTGGATCTCCCACGCCAGGGAACCTTTATTATTCACATCTAATGCTGTCACTCTCCCATCAAGGGTGCTGACAATCATCAAATGTCTACAAATGAAATATAAACTATTTTCTGATGAATGTGAAAGACATGTACAGCAAAAATTGTATAAAATAATTAAAAACTACATGCATTGAAATCAAGATACAGTTTGGAATAGGAGTGCAACTTTCATCACAGTTCTACATGAAGATTGACAATTCAGCTCCTGGTTTCACACTGCCTCTGTATTGATATATTTTCATTCATATGGAAAACAACCATATCCTAAAATTTTACGAGCAAAGTTGTGACATACAATACATAATTGCCGCCTATATTGACTGTGTTTTTTTTTCCTGCACTCACCCTCCTGGATAGACTTTGCTAAGAAGTGAGCTAATTTTCCAGTATAACTATACAGACACAGAATTCTTTGTGTTACCAAATAATACAATCATGTGAGTGCTCAAGACTCAATGATCCATCTTGAATCTAACCTCATCTCTTAAAAAAGTCTGAGCACAAATTGTGAACATCACCAATTTGTATGTATGTCTGATATTAGTCTTACAAGTACACTCAACATGATTGTAGGTTACTGTTGACGTGTATCATTTTGGGATGACGAGTTCTTAACTGTATACTGTTATACCGTAAGTGAAGTGATTGATATCAGAAACTTTAAACAGTAAGCCTACACTGAACGCCTGGTGGCACCACTGATCATCTGATTCTGACTCATATCTAGGAGCAATATGCAAATAAAGTTAAAAGGCTGACAAAATCTGAACTAAAATCTAAAAATAGTATTTTTCAAACAATGACATCATTAGAACTTGTTATCTGCAATTGCTCTGTTGCTTACTTGGCATTTTGTACAGCAGGTCTGGCTTGACATGACTGGTGGTTAACCGACGGTCCCTCAGAGTACCTATTGCCACCACTGTATAACCCTTCCTCTCCATTTCGATGGTCATCTGCAGCGCTGATGCAATTCATTGTGTAGAGCAAAGCTCCCATTGACGTTACAAACCAAACGACGCATGAATTCCATCGTTTGCTTCTTCGTCTGGCCATCAAAACATTGATGAATCAACTTTACTATTTCTTACTTGTTTGTTTACAACTCAACCAATACAAACTTGTAATCCGCGGATATGATCTCATCAGGCGATTCTGCTACGTGTTCATTTTAAACTTCCGGTGAGAAAATGAAAGGAAATCCCCTTTCTATAAATAGACAACTCGCACCTTGCAAATCTTTTTCTCAGTTTCGGCGCACTGTATTTTTGATCAGCATGAAAGTTTTAGATGGTGGTACAGCTACCGAGATTTGCAGGCAGGGATTCGATATCGAAGTTAGGTTCTATTGATTCATGTTCATTTATAGCATCATGATTTTCAAGTTCACCTTTGTCATTCTTGCAAGGTCAAATCATACAGCATGATGCTAATTTCTTCATTAATTATATTGATAGTATACAAAGGGAACATGTGCAATACTTACACAGCATGGATATTGTATTTAGATTAGAAAATGTTAAACTTTAACTTGTATAAATCTTAAATGAAAAACCTGACGCAATTTTAAACCTTCCTTCCGCATGGCTCCATAGCTCAGTTGGTTAGAGCGCCAGTCTAGTAAACTGGAGGTCGAGGGTTCGAATCCCTCTGGAGCCTTTTTGTTGTCTTTTTCAAACCCATACATATTCTTTTTCTTTATTTCAGGGCGATCCGTTGTGGTCAGCCAGAATTTTACACACTGAACCAGTTGTTCTTAAAAATGTTCACAAAAGGTAACATTTATTTATATGAAGCTAGTTGATAGCCAGTGTGAGCGCCTGAAATTTTAGTATCTGTAGCCTTCTCTATTTCGATACCCAAATAGACTCTCTTAGAGTAAATCCGCAAATAAAGGGCAAAACTGTATGTACATGTATATAGTAATAGTTACAGAGTAGTGAAGATTCGGTTATGCCTTGGCTAACAGTGGCAGATCAGTTTAGAGGGAGCCCGGCTCCCCTCTTTTTCACCCAGTAATTGATTCAGAATACTCTTTTTATGCTTACTCTCTTTTCTTTTGGGGAAATTTTCATAATCTGTCTATTTTTCGTCTTTAACGCTGTCTTCAACTTTGTCTTCGTGTTTGAACGGATTCATATGTCATAAACATATACAAAATTAAAAATCATAATTGACAAATGCTTCATTTTCATGGGCCGATCTAACCAGGTTAGACAGGTGGATATTAGGGTTGCCCTAATCTTCCCAACCTTCCCATTTTGGTCAAACAAAAATGAGAGAGAGAGATTGTATTCTTATGACAAAATGTATTTCAAAAATTTTACGGCTTGCTCCGCTCGCCAATATAGAATAAAGTTGTATATACATGTGTGGATGACTGAATCAAAAAAAAATTAAAACATGAAAACTTTATATCTTAAAATTATCCGCCTCGCCACGCTCGCCAGTTTACATGTACCTATAAGCTAAAGTAAATGTATCAAGAAACTCTATATCTTGTACATGCAGTTGAAATGAACTCCCCCCCCCCACTTCTCACGTTTCTCGTCTTCGACCTTTTTTTTTTATTTGCTTCTCAGTTTTCTGTGTTTTCTTCCAGCTGAAACAACCTTGGGCCCCCCTTTTCTGAAATCCTAGATCCGCCACTGGCTAATATCAATATGGTCCCAAAGGCAGTCGACTTGACATAATTTTCTTAAAATTCACCTCGATTTTATGAAATATACTAAACCGTACAAAGACAGACCTGTGCGGGGCTATCCTCATCGTGTGAACCCCGGGTAGATTTTACAGGCTTATCCTACATTAATTTTTAAGTTTTACGCCTTCAGTCGTTGTCATTTCCTCTTCATTCAAAGAGTCACCTTTCCAACTCAAAACTATTTCAAAGATGTCTTTTGGCATACATGAATTGTCACAAAGTTTACTCCCATCTTCTTTCCTGGATCTTGCATTTTGAATCGCTTTAAGCGAATATTGCAGTGTAGAAATCATCTGTAAACGCCTAAAAGGTCCAGCATTCCATCACATGATGAAACATTAAGTTCCATATACACTTACATAAAAATACACAATATTTTTATAGAAAGAACTCAAACTTACGTACTAGCAGAGGTCACACAGCTGGTACAAGCATTATGATGTAACAGAACCAAAACAATCTAATTATAGAATGGCATCACGCTGACCAGCATCACCAGTTTCTACATGCATGCAGTACGCGTGATTTTTCTTTATTGTTGTATTTTCTTTCTTTCACTCTTTATTTTTTGGAGAAAAATAATGGCCACACTTTTCCATGCTATCGTGAAGAATAGCAATGTACAATGTACATAGGCTTCTTATTTTCTGTTCTACTCGTTGTGTTAAAATATTGAACCACGAGCATAAAAACAAACAAATTTGAAAAACCATATAAAATCTGTTTAATACAAATTAAAAGTTTTGTTTGCAAAAATTTGAAAAATTATAAAAATTTTCGTTTTTCATATAGACAATGTAGACGCACTGCATGACTCAAAACATTGCATTACGCTTTTCTGTATGACTCAAAACATTGTATTACATTTTTGTCTTTTGCTTGATGTTGGTTGGCAATAAATACAATGAGACAAGGGTTTGTCATAATTTATGATAAAATTATATGAAATTGCAGCTTTTGTCTCATATGCTTGTTTTTTTTTTCAAAATGTCGATAAACACAGAATAAGAATAAACCTTACTTTGGATTCCTATTTATATTTGTTGCTAAGCTACATAAGCTTGATACAATTTACTCTACCTTCAGTTTTTGTGTCGCCTGCGAAGCATAGCGACACTTAGGGATCACTTTGTCCGTTGTCCGTCTGTCCGTCCGTCCGTCTGTCCGTCCGTCCGTCTGTCTGTCTGTCTGTCTGTCTGTCTGTCTGTCTGTCTGTCTGTCTGTCTGTCACACTTTGGGTTTCACAGCCCATAACTTTTGATTGGTACGTGATAGGGCTTTGATATTTCACATGTGTATTCCTTGTGACAAGACCTTCCTACACATACCACAATTTTTGACCTAGTGACCTTGACCTACATATTTGACCTACTTTTCAAAAAAATTTAAGAATGGATATATCTTTTTATTGGTGAGTTATAGGACTTTGATATTTCACATGTGCAATCCTAGTGGCAAGACCTTTCTACGCATACCATAATTTTTGATTTTTGACCTTGACCATAATTGACCATAATTTTTGACTTTGACCATAATTTTTGACCTTGTGACCTTGACCTAGATATTTGACCTACTTTTGAAAAAAAGATAAGATTTGCTATATATTTTGATTGGTAAGTGATAGGGCTTTGATATTTCACATCTGTATTCCTTGTGACAAGACCTTCCTACACATACAATAATTTTTGACCTAGTGACCTTGACCTACATATTTGACCTACTTTTCAACAAAAAAATTAAGAATGGATATATCTTTTTATTGGTAAGTGTTAGGACGTTGATATTTCACATGTGCAATCGTTGTGGCAAGACCTTTCTTCACATACCATAATTTTTGACCTTGTGACCTTGACCTAGATATTTGACCTACTTTTGAAAAAGATAAGATTCGCTATATCTTTTGATTGGTAAGTGATAGGGCTTCGATATTTCACATGTGTATTCCTTCTGACAAGACCTTTCTACACAGACCATTAAATTTGACCTTTTGACCTTGATCTAGATATTTGACCTACTTTTCAAGAAAAGTAATATTGGCTATATCTTTTGATTGGAAGGTGATAGGGCTTTGATATTTCACATGTATTTTCCTTGTAACAATGCCATTCTACACATACCATTATTTTTTTTACCTTTTGACCTTGACCTACATATTTGACCAACTTTTCAAAAAAAAAAAAAAGAATGGATATATCTTTTGATTGGTAAGTGATAGGGCTTTGGTATTTCACATGTGTATTCCTTGTGACAAGACCTTTCTACACAGACCATAAAATTTGACCTTTTGACCTTGATCTAGATATTTGACCTAGACCTACTTTTCAAGAATTTTGATCCACTTTTTAGAATAATAATCAAACCGCTTCGCAGGCGACACAAGCATTCCTTGGATTGCTATTTTTTATTTCAGTTTCATAGAAGCTGGTTCTGAGCTCGTCGTAACTGCGTCATATCAAGCGTCAGTTGACGGATTCAAGAAACACCTCGGTGTTTCAGAGGATGAAGCACTGTCGCTTTTGAAAAAGAGCGTTCATCTGGCTAAAGAGGCTCGTTCTGAGGCAGGGAAAGGACGTAAGTGGCAGGAGTATAAGATTCTCCTTCTTGATTTTTAGCATGCAGCTTTGAGATGGGGAGGGGGGGGGGAGGAGTTTCACACCTATGGTATATCAACTAGATCATTCTGTGATACCAATGGAAAGTAGTATACGAGTATGCTTCCCTAGTATGTCAGGGAATAATTGAATTGTTTATTTCAACAATAATATATATATATAAGCGAATAATACTTCAGCAAACAGTATTTGCAATATTTTGATATATATGACAAAAGAACACATAAGTTATTTTGAATCCATTGATTCTACCTGCAAAGGAAACGAAAACAAGAAGACCTCTTCGGTCTGAATTTGGTCTCGATTCTTACTTACCTTCTTTAGACTCTTTTTATTTATTTGTTTACTCATTTCTAACGAATCACAGAATCAGAATTTTGAACCTTCAGCTTCAGAAGTATTAGTGGCCGCCTCAGTAGGACCGTATGGGGCCATTTTATGCGACGGTTCAGAATACAGTGGACAATACGTGGACAAATTGAGTATTGAGGTAAATAATATATCATAGTGTCACTGCGGGTATCCAATGACCTTTCCCGGAGGAGTGAAGCTCGAGGATAACTCTACTAGCAATTTTGAAAGGAGATTTAATTTTCACAGTGCCAGGGAAAAGGCAGATGTTCTATTTATTTAAAAAAAAACTCATGAAAGTAACCTTTGCTGTCAATTACTCGAGTCAAAAAGGAAAAAAAAAACAGAGGAAGGGGGATGCTGGGCAAGCAGGAATCCTTATCGCGTCCACCAATATAAGTTGAAATGATCATGCTTATTCATAAAAGGTTTTTTTTTCGCGAATAAAAATGTATTACAAGTTTTTACAACGATGCAATTTTAAAGAGCGGACAAATATTCTTTCCTCCTCGGAATATCTAGTGGGCTATTGCATGTTGATAAATTAAATTATACCTGTACATGTATTGTTTGTACACTTTCAATTCACCTGAGCCAGATTTTCCAATGAGTTATGGTCATGGCGCTTCGTCCTGAGAAATATATTAGGGCGACAAACGGACGTACAACATAAGAACTGACACACCGTATAAATATTTAATTATTCTCAGATGAGAGATATGGCTCAGTCGACCTCTTGTATTTTCTTTTGATGTTATAGTAATGTACTAGTGTTCAACTATACTATGACAATATCCGACAGGAGCTCCGTGACTGGCATAGACCTAGGATGGCGGCACTGATAGAGGCCGGGGCCGATATTTTGGCCATAGAAACTATCCCAGCACAGAAAGAGGCCACGGCCATACTGTTAGCTCTGGCCGATTTTCCCAGTACAAGGGCCTATGTTACATTTTCCTGTAAAGTAAGTATACGTTTTCCTTGATGATGAATTTCATCTTCTTTATATTGGAGGAACAATTCCAAATTAAAGCAAATTAGACAACGAAAGCATCTGAGAGTAAATATAAAGATCTAGAAATACTGTGGAACTCCAACTTAACTTTTTCGAATCTCAAGCTCGGCGGATATAGCTAGGTCGCTTTAAAAAATGAAAGTGATATTTCAGGACGGTGAGCATACTTGCTATGGTGACAAATTCAGCCTGGCAGTGTCCTCAGTTTGCTCCAACTCTCAGGTTATTGCCGTAGGCTTGAACTGTACGCCTCCTCAATACGTCACTTCCTTGCTGCGTCAAATACCGGATGTGCAGAAAGATATCATTGTAAAGCCGAACAGTGGCGAAATTTGGGAGGAGGCACATTGGTAAGTATTGGATTCTCCGTAGTGATATCGAGCGGAGCTCGCTGCAAAGGCCCGAAGGGCCTTTGCGAGCGAAGCTCGCCCTTATGGTAACGCGTATACACTTACCTTAGTGAGAAAATATGCTAAATCAAAGAATGAGAATGTACTACTATGCTTTCAAAAACTTTCGTCCCCTCGCAGACAGAGTTACTGCGGAGATGCTGAATATTGCCATTTAATTTTTTATTTCGACTCCGAGTATACGTATATGTTATACTCAATTTTTGTTTACAAGTTAAATTTATTGACATAATTTTTCGTAAAGCAGATTACGAAATAGCATCGACAACTCGGCGTAACCGCGGAATCTTTTTAGGAAAGCCGACATCTTCGTTTGAGTATTTTGTTTACTGTGCTTCTATGACGTCATTGACGTCATCGCGCCAAATTCTTAATGTCACTTTGACGTTGTAAGATTTTCCTTTAATGGACGTATTTTGCTAAACGCTTCTAAAAAGGTCAATAAACCGGCCAAAGTATTCCCATGGGCGATTTTGTGATCAATCCGGATGGCTTCACGTTATTAAGTTTCTCAATCCAGAACACTTTTCGGATTTTACGATAATATTTGGAGGCATCCGAACATTTCTCCAAAATTATAATTTTGATGAATGAAATAGTGTCCTCCGTAGGGAAGTTTAATGTAATAAATAACAATGAACACTCTCTATCCACAAATTTTCGGCCACTCGATGTGTGACGTCATACCTTGTTCATTTTACGCTGGGCTTTGTTTACCAGCAGATATGGATATTACGTAGAATTCTTTTGTATTCGTGCTTTTCCACTTGATAAAGGCCGAGTGGCCGAAAATTTGTGGATAGAGAGTGTTCATTGTTATTTATTATAATTTTGATGTCCGATATTAACGTAGCTCGCGGGTTTGTGTCGTCATTGGACTTTCAGTACGCAAGTTTCGTGGTTCAAAGGAATAGTGGTGCACATTTTATTTGTAACGTCACAACGCTTACAACGCGACGTTGTCTGCATTACTTTGCCGCCAAATTAAAAAACGATAATTTTTATTCATGGATTGTAATTTTTTTTTACTTTATAATTCTGTACAATTTGGCGCTTTTTAGTTTTTTTTACATGGTTGGCTAAGAACCCCCCCCCCCCCCCCCCCAGCATACAAGCACTCGCACTGATATAGAACTTTGATTGAAATAATAGCAAGGATCAGTCTCTGTGAAGCACAAGAGCTTTGAAAATTTGATTATAAATCCTGTCGTTGTTACTATATACATGTACCTCATTGGACTTTTTATATTTTCTTTTTTTTTTATAAAAGTGATGTGCATTAGCTCTTTGGTCGAATTAGGCCGATCCGACATTTTTTTGAATAGTGAGCGTAGTTTTAATTTCTATCCTGTGCTTCTAGTATAGAAATTGTCAGGGCCTCTTTCCTCCTGGAATTAAAAAAAAAAAAAAAACTGAATTAGCACGTTCTTAACGTACTAGTATAATACTTTTCAAAGCCACATATTGGGCGCCCTTTGACGGCGTTGTAAAAATCCTTTTTGACCCCCCCCCCCAAAAAAAAAACCCCAAACAAGAGGCCCAAGTGGGCAACGTCGCTCAGCCGAGTTGCAAACAAAAGAATAGTAGTGGATGCTTTCTTAAAGTGGAAGGGAAATATGCTTTTTCAGTTTTCATTTTTTCAAATACATTCAATATTTTGAATCAAAAACTATTCTTCTCTTTAAAGAAATCGATCAGATTCAGCATAAAATAGATGGGAAAAGGCTCAGATTTTTCACATCGACCTCGGTGATCTTCGCAACTATCCGTGATCGACGTCATATAAACCGAAGGCAAAAATGTAAACAAACAAGCACGCAGTTGGTTAATTACTCCTTTTAAAAAGATTACAGATAGACTTTTTTGTTAGTCAAAAAAATAAGTCGATACATATGAAGCAGATATTTCAATTTACAATTTAAGAATTATCTAAATATGAAGGTTAAAGCGTGTTATTTTCTAAAAATGTCCGATTTACTGTTCGTATATAAAAATGACAGTTTTATGCATGAGTAATTGTATACTACACATTTCGCTTATCCCAGCAAGTCTACCTTGAGTAAATCACAATTTTAATACGTAACTCATTCATAAAACCAATTATCGAATAATTCATATACGTCACATATCAGTCCAATGAAATCTTTTGATTTCACTAGGGGCATATCACTCGCGCTTATTGCAAATTTTTCGAAAATTATGGAAAAATACAGTGTTAAACACGTGAAGAAAAAGACGCTTAATCATACTTTGATAAGTTAATTGTCATTTTCTTTGGAAAAAAATCGAAAAAAAAACGCCATAATTCCGGTCACCTTTAATGGTTTTGTGAAATTATGAGCATCAGTTTTGGAGATGTCAAAAGTCAGCCAATCAGCCATCATATTTGTTGACCGATCGGCACAAAAAACACAAACTTTTGGGGGTTTTTATCATTATTTTTTTTAAAAACACCACAGACACGTAAACAATACATAGATAAGGACATTTTTGTATATAAACACAGAACATTGAAGAGTACATGTCAGCCGACCCATGGTCCTAGCAAGGATCGAACCAGCAATTATAAGATTACAAGCCCGATGCCTTATCCCCTAGACCACAGCAATAGCAAAACACAAACTTGGTACAGGACCTTGAATTCTTGTTTCCTGTAAGGTTTCGTGAAATTCTGTACAGCGGTTGCAGAGGAGAAGTCGAAAATGTGTCAGCCAATCAAAGCCCTCGGCGGCCATATTTGTTGACCGATCGGCACGAAAAACACAAACTTGGTAGAGGACTTCTTGTAAGGTTTCGTGAAATTCTGTGCAGCGGTTGCAGAGGAGATGTCGAAAATGTTTTAAAAGTTTACGCTAGACGACGGACGACGGACGGACGGGCCGACGGCACGCTGTGACAATAGCTCACTTGAGCTTCGCTCAGGTAAGCTAAAAATAAAAAAAAGTACGCACTTTATAAAAATTAAAATTCAAACTGGGTTTAATTTTGAACCAGTGCAATGCATTTTGATTTTTTTTACTTTATTTTATATCAATGCGATCTGATTTGTGTTGAAATCGAGTACTGTACTTATGCATCTCAATACGTACAAATTGATTTTTTTTATAAAGCCTTAATAAAGTACATTTCATTATATTTATTTTTTTTTTTTTTTTTTTGCCTCAAATTGCGTTTTGGATTATATATGACATCTCTAATTCTTTACAGGTCCTAGCTTCGTGTGTTGATAAGTTGGCAAGATCTTTGGTTATGACTAAAATATGCCAAACAATATCTTTCTTTCTTCATATTGATCATGTGTTTGTGTTTTTATGCCTGGCAGGAGGGTCCTTTTAGAAAAAGTTCGAGACGTAAACAAAATATTTGATTACTATGGTCTGATTGTTGTGATGACAAGGTTTGTCATTGATAACTTGCATGAAAAATTTAAGTCCAAGGGTCATAACTCAGGTGTTACTTTTTCGACAGCAACCCTTTTCTTCATGTACATCTACATATCATGATCTGTCATTGTGTAAAGTTTCACTGAAATTCATCGATTGGTCTGGGAGGAGTTGCGATAACAAACTTTTGTCTACGGACAGAAAGACGGAATGACGGACGGACGGACGACAATGGTGAATCCAGCATACTCCCCACAGCTCTGTTGCGGGTGTATATAATCAGCACTTTCTTCTAACTGTCGAGAGGATATTTTTTCTTCGTGGTAAATGAAAGATAACGTCGTCAAGCAAATACGCAACGTTATGACCGCGACGTCATCTTTTATTCGGAGTTTACACTTTTTTCTTGTATTTTCATACTTGTATAACCTGAAAACAAAATTGTTTACATATACATTTTTTCTTATAAATCGATTCAGAAATATATGCCGTTTATGAATAAGATTTAATTTAGGGAGTTGACCGCAAAATAAGAAAGAAAATCTCTATGAAAGCAAGGCAATATCAACACGATAATACACGGAAGTAACGTAAATTGCCATTTTATACAATGAAATGTGCCATTTTTGGATGCCTATAAAATGTTAAATCGGCGGTGAAGTCAATTCATTTTTTCACGAATGAAGGTCTGAATCTTCTAGTTTTCACATTCAAACTTTCAGGGTAGGTAATCAATTTTGTTCTAAAACCGCGAGCTACGTCAAAGTGGTTTTCTTTATTGAAATGTTATGAAACAGGATTTGGACGATTGTATCTGACATCGGCGAGATGGATTTTTTTCTTTTGGGCGATATGCAATGAGTTATTTATTTTCATTTAACCGTTTTATAACAAAATTAAAATGGCTTGAAATAAAAAAAATCACATGTAGGAAATATAACCAGGTCTGTTTATAAATCCTTGGTCTGACCAGTTCTAGCTGAGCTCTTTAAACTAGATCGTTGATATAAAGTTTCAAAATCATACACCTTTTGTGTTTGCTCGTATTTTTCTGTAAATTTGACTGGAACCCCCCCCCCCCCACAACCTAATCTAATATTTGCCGGTCAAGGCCAAAACAGGAACGTACAAAGAACCATATTTTAAGCCCCCCCCCCCCCTTTAAAATGTTCATCTGCTGGTCTAGACCAGTTTTATAAATGCCTCTGTGTTTCCACTCGCCTTATACTGCCTTTTTTTTTTTTTTTTTTTGGCAATCACCAAACAGAAAGTTTTGTAAGATAGGATAAACCGTCATAGTCTAAAATCATATTTATATTCTCTCCGCTCGCACAAAAAGGCTTTGCCTTGATTCATATTAAATGTGTTTATCTTTATCTGTTTACCAGATTTTTAAATGTGAAATACATATTTACCAATCGAATAAAAGCAATCGAATTATATAAAATTGATGAGTTTCAACTTTATCTGTAAGTTAGAAATTTTAACTCAAACATTACAGGGTTTAACTTTTAAAAAAATGCTTATATCAAATTAAAACATCGTGTGCAATAGTTCAGAAGATAAAGGTGTTCAAAATTCTGGTTTTAGGATCACTATATGTATCAGTTCGTCACCATTTTATTTATCTTAGTTTCATATTGTTGATTATCTCGTTCGAGCGTGTAACAAAGTCGATCTCATGAGATAATTGACCAATAGAATGAAGACAAAAAGTCATATGCACGAGTTACAGAGTCGTTCACACGAGTTACAAAGTACAACGCACAAGTTACAAAGTCATGAGCATGATCACGAATTGCAAAAAGTTTGTGCTCACAAATTACTTGAAATTATTGAGTCATGTGCAAGAGTTGAAAGGATGTGAGCATGAGTTACAAAGTTTCAAAGTCGTGCGCACGAGTTGGTAAGTCTATATTTTTTCATCGTGTCCTTTTTAATATCGCGTACTTTCATGTACAAACTAATAAAGAAATAACAAACATTCAATATTCTTTTTCAGGAAAGGCAAGCGTGATTCCGAATTTCCTCTGATCGAGTACATTCCTGATTGGCTGTCGTCAGGGGCAACATGGATTGGAGGATGCTGTCGTATTTTTCCCTATGACATAGTGTCGCTAAAGAAATGTCTGTCAGAATATTCAGCTGGCTGAATCTGTTTACATTTATATATCTGATAGATCTATATGTGGAGCTGTCTCGACAAAAATGTTGCGAGAACAACTACAAGTCCCAATCAAAGAAAAATGTCACGCAAGATGATCATTTTCCCATTTACATGTACATGTAAAGAACATGCATGTTTTATGCTCGTCTATTCATTATTTAAATTTATTTGTGTGGTTTCTACAGGGAAATGTTACAGTTAATATTTCATGGACGTCTGGAAAGAAGAGAAAAGTACATGAAGTAAGGACCAAGAAGCTTGGTCGGCTGCCGAAAACAATAAGAATGGACGATTTTATAGTGTAAACACTCATCAAAATGTCACGTACCATTGTTCTGTTATTCATCATATGTACTTTAAGATTCCAATGTACGTGTAGCAAATACCCCAGATAAATCGTATTCAAGAACCGTTTTGTTTTAATATACAATATAGAGTTGACGTAAGTTTACCTTCATAGTTGAGACTCATCGTTTCTCTTCACTGTCTTTCGTTGTTTGATTTTTAAAGTAAAGTTACAGAAATACCTCATTCTTCAGTTAAAGCGCAACGACTGTTGAAATACATGAGAATAAATGAAAAAGGTGGACAGCACCTATGACTATGATATTATAAGTACATTATCTACGTAATGTAGTCCAAGAGTGCAATTTCTTCGTTGATTAGTGAGCAGAAAAATAGATAATGCAGTTAGCTCAACCTTCTTATTGTACATGAGTATGTTTCTTCTTGTACATGAGTATGTTTCTGATTTTACTTGAGTATGTTTCTGATTTTGTTGTGTGTTCTTTTTACTGCCGCTGGTCAAGCAGCAAAGAGCATGATGCCATCTATCTCTATATAAGCCAAGTCAATATAGAACACAGGAGCTCGATGCCAACAACCCTCAATGACACCCGCCCCTTCACATCTCTCTATAGTCAAATTATATAAGGAAAGTAGAGTCGGATATTCTTGTGGATCGTTGGCATCGAGCTCCTGTGTGATATAGAACTACATATGCAACCGAGAAAAGAACATGGATATACTTTTTTGCCATAGAAAATCGAGAGGAATTTAAAACAATATAGTACAGACTGGACGAGAGTCGACAGTGCTACAACATGACACTAAGATGAAGTCAAAAACGATCATGCCATTCGAAAATCTCTCTGTTGTCATCTTAATATTACTTGTACTGTTTCGATATTCGTTTTTCGGTTCTTTTCTTCTTTGCTTAAACGGACGCAGAAGAAAATGAAACGTGTTACAAAACTAAAGAGCCAACAAATGAACGATGATGTTGTTTCCCTACTGTTCTGAGATTTTTTATACTACATGTGTATTGGGTTAAACCGGCAGAATGCCGCTATTCCATTCAAAACATACCAACCTACAAAAATTCGATGTACACTTAACAGACCTAAATGTTGAAACTTAAGATACGTCGTAATTTGATCTTTAACTTGTATACATTTATATCATATAGAGGACTTTATGGTCACGTTTTGTTTGTACCTTGTTATCACTACAGCCAATGTCCACTTCCAAGTCAGGACGTTTAAAGATGTTGACATTCCGTCTTTAATTTAAGTAAGTCCTTCTCAATAACCCCCCAATGAAATTTAAAATTTAAAATACCATAATTTTTGTTTGAACTTAATATGTGGTCCGAGTCTTTCTATGGACAATTTGTGTATTTCGTAAGGGAACTAGAAAAAAATAATATGGCGGAGACTACATTTGTTAGAATGACGACTTCTTTATGATAATTAGCTAAAGAACGTAGATGACGTAATATGAGTCGGCGTCAGGACGTATCGAGGGAGGACAGGGACCCCAATGGTATCAACGACCATCTCACTGTAAGTGGATCTTCTACTTGGACTAGACCTCCCATGCCAGGATTCTTTAGAAATCTTTCTCCCATTTATTTATTTTCTAAAATTCTAAGTTATCATGTTCCGTACAAAGATTCCTTACCTCTAGGAATGAAATATGTTCTATCAGTGTCCTTAAAATATAGTAATGATATACATGTAATATCGACAATAGCAATATCAATCGATTTGCCGTGAACGTTTGGAAATAATAATAAAAAACCATAAAAAACGAATGATCTTTTATCGTTAAATTCCGTACTTTAAGTTAGATAAATATTAGGACTTTTGAAGAAAAGTTTTGAGTGTTTCTTTGTTAACAAAGTAGAAACACAAAATTCAAAAAATAAGACAAGAGGGCACTACTTAAGTAAATTGGGAATCTGAGACATTTTGAATTGAAAAAAAATTCAAATGCTAAAATTGAAGATATCAAATCGTTTGAATGCTTTCTTTATTAATCGTCAGAAACCAGTCTTTTCCATCACTGGCTGTGCGTTTCCGGCGATGAAAGCTTCTATAATTCATGTTATTTTATGTTGCGCAGACCATTTTGTGAGAAAATAATGATACTCTTTCTAGATTTTATATTTCCACAAATCCGTTTTAAAAATATTGTATTTCAGATAAATCCCTTTATACCTACTCATTATGTCTCCCCCCAACGGGGAGGAGACATATTGGTTTTGCCTTCGTCGTCCGTCTGTCTGTCTGTCCGTCTGTCACACATCGTGTCCGGGCTATATCTCCTGAACCGTTTGCCCGATCACTTTCATATTTTAGTATGTTGTTGCTTATGGCCCGAAGGTTTCATATCACCTTGACCCAAGGTCAAGGTCATGTGACCAAGGTCAAGGTCACTTAGTGCATTTTTAATGAAATTATGCATACATTCCTGTCCGGGCTATATCCCTTGAACCGTTTGCCGGATCACTTTCATATTTTAGTATGTTGTTGCTTACGAACCAAAGATTTCACATCACCTTGACCCAAGGTCATGTGACCAAGGTCAAGGTCACTTAGTGCATTTTTAAAGAAATTATGAATACATTCCTGTCCGGGCTATATCTCTTGAACCGTTTACCGGATCACTTTCATATTTTAGTATGTTCTTGCTTATGACCCAAAGATTTCACATCACCTTGACCAAAGGTCATGTGACCAAGGTCACTTAGTCAATTTTTAATGAAATTATGCATACATTCCTGTCCGGGCTAGATCTCTTGAACCGTTTGCCGGATCACTTTCATATTTTAGTATGTTTTTGCTTATGACCCGAAGGTTTCACATCACCTTAATCCAAGGTCATGTGACCAAGGTCAAGGTCACTTAGTGCATTTTTAATGAAATTATGCATACATTCATGTCCAGGCTAGATCTCTTGAACCGTTTTCCGGATCACTTTCATATTTAAGTATGTTGTTGCTTATGACCCGAAAGTTTTGCATCACCTTGACCCAAGGTCATGTGACCAAGGTCAAGGTCACTTACTGCAAGTTTAAAGAAATTATGAATACATTCCTGTCCGGGCTATATCTCTTGAACCATTTGCCGGATCACTTTCATATTTTAGCATGTTTTTGCTTATGACCCAAAGATTTCACATCACCTTGACCCAAGGTCATGTGACCAAGGTCAAGGTCACTTAGTGCATTTTTAATGAAATTATGCATACATTCATGTCCAGGCTAGATCGCTTGAACTGTTTGCCGGATCACTTTCATATTTTAGTATGTTGTTGCTTATGACCCGAAGGTTTTGCATCACCTTGACCGAAGGTCATGTGACCAAGGTCAAGGTCATGTAGTACAATTTTAATGAAATTGTACATGCATTCCTGTTCGGGCTATATCTCTTGAAGCGTTTGCACAATCGCTTTATATTTTAGTATGTTGTTGCTTATGACCCGAAGGTTTCACATCACGTTGACTCAATATCATGTGACCAATGTCAAGGTCAATTAGTATACATGTATTTTAAATTAAATTGTATTTGTTATGTGTATTATGTCCAGGCTTAATCTTTTGAACTGTAATCAGATCATTTGATATTTTAGTATGATGGTGCTGATGACCCAAAGGTTTCACACCACCTTGACCCAAGGTCATATTACTAAGGTCAAGGTCAAATATTACATTTTTTAATGAAATTGTTAATACTATTGAGTCTGGACTATATCTGTGGAATCGTATACTGGATCGCTCTGATACTTTAGAATGCTGTTGCTCAGGATTGGAAGGTTTCTTATCATCTTGACCCAAGGTCATGTGCCCAAGGTCAAGATCATTTAGTTCTTTTTAATGAAATTGTATGACTAATCTTGTCTGGGCTATATCTGCTGAACCCTACTTACAATTGTTTTCATATTTTAATACGTTGTTTCTCAGGACTAAATGTTTCTTATCACATTGTCCCAAGGTCACATGATTAAGGTCACTTCTTACTTTGGTAATGAAATTGTATATGCTAATCATGTCCAGGCTGAAATTGTTATGCTTATCATGTTTAGGCTTTATATTTTGAATCGTGTATCCAATCACTAATTCAGTTTTTTGTTGCGCATGATCCATACAATGTATTTTTCAGATCACCTATATCCAAGGTCATGTGACCAAAGTCAATTTCACTAATTATGAAATTGTATATGCTAATCATGTTTGGGCTATACCTCAAACAATACAATGAATCACTTTCATGTTTTAGTATGATGTTGCCCATGACTCAAAGGTTTCACATCATCGTGGCCCAAGGTCAAAGTAACTTAGAGGGAGGGGGGAGACATCTGTTTTTTTCTGAAAAACATTTGATTTAATTCAAAAGTTGGTTTTTTAAACATCTATAAATTTGGCTATTTCCGTGTATGTTCTTTAGACAATTATATTGCGTTTTCTGTTTTATCGTTTTGAATAAAACTTGTGAGGTTTTCGTTGTTGTCAGAAAAAAAACAAGATTAAAATGAATGCATTAACTGAACAGAACATAAATGTTAAGGAATATACGACTATTATCTGTATATCCAGATTTGTTTATCAAAACGTTTGTGTTTTCTTCTTTCATTTTCCCTACTCTGTGATGCAATTGGAATCGCTGCAATAAAGTCACGAACGAAGTTCTAGATAATAATCGTATGTCCGACGTAAACAATATCAATCATCATAAATCTAGATAAAATTATGAACATTTCCCAATCTTTTCCGAGACGGAAATTAAAAGGTTTCACTGGAATCGTGCGCAGTCATTGGGTAATATATTATCTTGATACGTGATTTTATCCTAGCTTCCGCTATAATAAAACACTTCAAATGATAAATGTTTTGTTTACTCATTTCTAAAAGGAAATCATGATAATATAGTTATGGTAAAAAGAAAACAAAAAGACGATAAAAATTTAACGATTTTGTAACTGAGCAAACTTTGGGGATGGAGAAAAATTTTAATTTCAGTATTTAATAACTGTTTCCATTTTATCAGTTCATCTCTGTTTGTCAATCCTATCACCAAACAAGACATCTTTACCTGAAATGTACATCGAGACAATCACCGAATTTGGACAAGTTTTCATGGAAATGTTGCGACTGGTGTTGCATGCAAACAGGAGACACTGACTCTCCCGGGCACCTGGTCTCACTTCGAAATATTGTTTATTCCGGGGTTCGCAACTGCTCCTTTGTAAATTCTTATGATTTTGCCTTACCTTCTCGACTTTGAGACTGAATAAATGATGGATACTTCTTTGACGTTTATTTCATGATGAAACTAATAGCTTTTCAATGGTGATTTTACAGGTACACGTCGAAGATGTATTTGGGGAGCCAATGGGACATCACAGTTTTGACTTTGTGTGGGATTTCTCCAAGTGTATGTTCTCGTGTTGTGTGGAGTGTTGGTACGGTATAGCTACCATACTATTTGGATTCTGGATTGCCTTATTCTGGGGCATACAGTTTGGAATCTTGGCTTTCCAAAATGTATGGATCTGCAGTCCGATATTCAAATGTACCAAGTTAAACACAGAGTGTATCAGACATTGCTGTAACCTTTACTTGGGGTGTTGCCTAACTCCCCTGACAGAGTCATGTGGTGGAATCTTTGTCAAGTTCCACAGGGACAGACCTCGGGTGGCGGAGGAGAAACCACCTGTAAAACCTAAGAAGGTGACCCTCCAGCCTCCTATACAAGCCATAAGAGAACCATCCTTTATGGCCAGAAATGCACATAAGTCTATATCGCGGCAACTCGGACTCTTTCTGCCCACTAAACCAAACAAAGTTCAAGATAGGGGTATCAGTGACTTAGAATGGTGAACACGTTGTATTGCAATTCAAATGTATATACACCGCGAGTATTGTTTTTCGTGAAAATTCAAAACAGATACAACATCAAGCATTTCTACATATATCATATGACAATTTTGTATACATTCGTTATGCTTACAGTAATAGAGAGAGAGAGAAAGAGCGAGAGAGAGAGAGAGAGAGAGAAGACGTCTAGCTGTAGTAAAACATGACAAGTGCCAAAAAGCAATGTTTTAAGTGTTTTCTCTTAGATATGCATTACGAGTGAAACATTATTATTTTATTTTATTTATTTTCACGCTTTGAACAGTATCTGTGTCAAATTAAATTTTAGCAATGTATTTTGTGCTTTAAGTTGATATGGAATTTATTGGTAACAATACCCTATGTATCCCCTTTTGTTGTACATCGAGTAAAATATATAATTTTTGTCAAAGCAGGTCCTCTTCGACCAATTTAAAATATGTTAATTCAAAAATCAATAACATGTCATGAGTTGTACCAAGATTTATATTTTGTAACGATGTAAGGACAGTTTTAGTTTTCTTTGCATGTTGTGTATCCACACCATTTACTAGTAACGTGGCAGATGGCTGTCTTATATTTTGCACATGTTGCCCATTGGTTTCGTTGGTTTATGTGTAGTCTGTTGTGGTTACTGTTTTAATGTTGTCCTCGGCGTTTAGTCATCCGTGGCCCATTTGTGTCTCTTGCTGTGCTTTTCTTACCTGTTTGTTTTGCACATTTGGGTATTTCGGTATTTTAATTTGAGTGCTGTTACCGAGTCCTGTTGGAGACCCCCCTGTATTTCATTTTGAAATGGAAAATGATATAGTCTCTATTCGTCTAGCCTAGATACCTTACTAGTGAGAACCTCACTCTGGGGGTCTCTTAGTTCTTCAAAAATCGGAAATAACTATGAGGCACCGTTGTACTATTTATTCCCTATTTTTTAAATTGACAAATTCGATTATTTGATATCAGAAATTCCATCATATTTTGTGATATCAAAAAATCGATTTTGTGATATCACAAATTCTAGTTTTTGATATAAAAAAATAAGGAATAAATAGTAAAACGGCTAATACAAATTGATTTCATGATATGAAAAATTCCATTATTTGAAATCAAAAAAATAAAAATTGTAATTTTTGATATCACAAAATCTTATCGAATTTTTGATATCACAAATTCGATTTTTTGATATCAAATAATCGATTTTGTGATATCAAAAATAAATTTTTGATATCACAAATTATTTTTTGATATCAAAAAATAAATTTGTGATATAAAAAAATTAATTTGTGTATCAAAAAATAGGGAATAAATAGTAAAACGGCGCCTCATGAATATCAACCAACTGTCTTAAATCCTCCTATTTTTGCGTTACTGTATCCAACATCCTTCATTAGTTCCGACAGCTAGGAACTCGGATTATTGTTTCGCAAGATAATCAGACAGGTAAAGGTTCCGATAATTAACACAAAACATTCATCAATATTTGTACAAAGAATTTTAATATGAATTAAAATAAAGGAGAGGAAAAATACATTTCTTGCAAGGCCTCTCGGCAGAGAAAATCGTCACAACAGCATCATATTGTACGGAATCAGGCTCAGCAATATCTAAGAAAAATACAACAGACTCAAGTTTAGGGAATTCTACTAGATTTTTCTCCTAATAAACTTCACTTGTGTCATATGGAATATTGGCAATTTCGATCATTAGGACTACGTAGTCCAAATGAAGATGAATGGATAACAATTGCCCATATTACATATGACACTTGTATTTGTGTTTGATACATTTCTGATAAAGTGTAAGGAGAATATTGCATCTGGCAATTCTCAAACAACACCACGGTGCAACGTTGTAAATCGTGAATACAAAACTTATCATGAATAGTGCATCAAACACAGCCATCACACAACCAGCCGGAGACAAAGCGGGAAAAGCGACCCCCCTCATCAAGAGGACCAATAAAAACAAACCTAGCAAAAACTGTTTTCAATTATGACGAACAATACATAAAACGCAATATTCTTCACTGTTTAGAGCATAGATCTACTCCATTATTTCTGTTTGAGGTCAACGATCGCAAAGCAAAATAAGGACAGTAATTGTTTTGGTTATAATCTCTACACATTTAGGGGAGCTGGTCATCGGGGATATGCCATTATATTTACGTTCAAAGCTGTCTCGAAGTGACAAAATTTATTACCGTCAGTCATGACTGACGGTATACTGTAATCATTCGTAACCTACTAGCACGGATAGAATACCTCTTGGCAATATGATTGGTTGACAATTGCATAAAATGCAAATTTTCGTCTAGGTTATGCAGAACCTCTGTATAAGATTCTCTCACCAGGTCGGCTAAAGAGTCTAGATGAACTGACAAATAAAAGTCATATCGCATCAGTGTATTTTCTTCCGAAATATGCATCGGAAAGTCTTTGTACCGATACGTCCTATAACAATCCTATAACAATCGCAGATTTTCGGAAATTTCCGTCACTTGAATCGTAATAAAACGCGGAAAAGCCCGGAAATGTGCGATTGGTAAAATTAATGCATTTTCTTCCGATTTTTCTAACTAGAATTTTACAACAATACAGTCAGCTAACTGACGGCAAGCTTTTTGTAAAAGCTAATACTTGTTTTCCCTTATTTCAGTTTTAAGATGTAAGAAAAGTTCCAACATCTAATTGAAGCATATCATCATACTTTCCCTGAGAAGAATTCTACACCAGTATATATATTTTGAAGATAATTGGGAATTATTTGTCTTTGATTTAATAATTCTCATTTTTCGAAGGTAAATGTTAATTACCACGTGTAAATAATCTTTACTTTCCTGTCAAAAGTGATGAAAGCCCTATGTATATTGCTCATGATACATGTAATTTCAAAACCTCTTTTTTTCTGAAGGAGGTGATGCCTTTTATATTTGCAGTGCATTTCAATGTATAAGTTGCACGCATGAAGTTCAAAGTTTAATGAAATGTTCATGATTTTCCCCCATAACTGCATCAGCGTGCAGGAAGGGAAGCGACTGCCAGGGAGAAGACTTCCGGAGAAAAAATAGAGATAAATGAGATGCACGAGACATGCATGTTTTCAAAACTTTCTTATCATTCTTTAGTGTTTCCTTATCTATCGATGTCGTTCTACAACAAATACATGCGTTAATTAATATCAATATTCTTCCTCGCATGCATCCCTTAAATACCCCTGTATGAAACGGGTATTTGTTATATAATTGATAAGGAATGTCTTGAAAACCTATCTCATATATTATAATATAATAAGAATGCGCTAGTACAAGGCTTTAGATTGGTCCAGTACCAAGCCATGTGTCCGTCTAGTGACGGAAATGAGATAATGAAGACCCTGAAGGATCATATCCACGGTATAAAAGGTTCTAATTAGATGGTTCTAATACAATTTCTATGGTAATTCTGTCTACCTTTAATCCTTCCTATTTTGTTCATTATTTAACCATAAAATGCAGGTTGTGAAATACCCAAAGTAATATACTCTGTTGCTTGTATGGGTCCAAAATTCAAAAAAACGTTCACAATAATTTTTGTAAAATTTTCAGAAAGTCTTAACTAACTGGAAGTGAAAACCTTAACGTTTCTTCGTAACTATGAAAATACAAAACATCAGTACATGCTCTAGCATACCGGATGAGCTGTGAAATGTAAATACCGTATGACAGTAATCTAGGAACATCAAGCATCAAGGAATCAAGCCAGGGAAAATTTACTTTGTTGAATCCGAAATCATCTCTTTTTTTCATACACACTTGTATGAATCTCTCCATTAACAATTTTCATATTTAGGTCCAAAAATGGTGTTTCGGTATTTGTAACGTTTGCCTTGTTTGGAGTCAATTCTTATGGATAAATAACATTTTTATCCTGTTCAAAAACAGGATTGTCGATAGTAAGAATATCATCAATGTACTTAGAAGTACCAATGAAACATTTCACATCATCGTGTTTTCTTTGCTTTAGAATATTTGGATTAATTCTTTTTCATATTTGCATAAAAATAAATCTGCAACAAGAGACGTACAGTTAGTACCCATAGGGATCCCTACAACGTACATGTAGAGATTCTCACCAAATCTTACATAAACGTTGTCCAAGAGGAAGGACAGGGCAATACACAGGTTACTACATGTCCATGATTTGTATGAAGTACCACTGATAAGGATTTTCTATACAAGAAAGGAGGGGATCTCCAACAACACCAGGTTGCAGCAACCACAGCAAAACCCCAAAACACCCAATGCAAAAACACAAAGCAGACAAGCACAGAAAGAGACGCATATGGGACAAGGAACGTCAACGCACAACACAGAAACATCAAACACAAAGGACTACACATAAACCAACTGAGACCAATGGGCAACCGGTGCCGACTTTGGACGGCCATCTGCCACGGAAATAGCAGAAGGTGTTGTTATCCTGGATTACGTGCGCACAACACGTGTCTGGTGCAATAAAATTGGTTTGAAATGTTGCTCAAGAAGGTAACACTTCAATTTTCATTTTTATGAAATAAACAATGTTCCAGAAACACAGCAGACTCAGTGTTAGGATATTCTACCTGGTAGAGCACTGAGTATCCAAGAGGACTACACTGCGGGTAACCGCATAAGTTGGAGGGTTCTGCCTGCTAAGCTCACCTGGTTGGCTGAGTGCCCAGATAGAGGAAGGTCTCATGTTCGTCTCATTCCGCCTGTCGCAACTGTCTAGAGCATATATACACTTCATTAAAAATAATGAGTTCGATTTTGTCAATAGCCCTGGTCCCAACAAACCGTACGCACTGACTACATGCAAAAACGTGAGCAGACTTTGGGTATCAGTACGTGGTCGGTGCGTAAGCAGTACGTGTTCCGTAAGGCCTCCGTACGGATTTAGGAACACGCAGACAGGACGTAGCAGTTTGAGTGTAAGCAGAACTTTCGCTGCGTATAAAGCACTTGTCACGCAAGGAAGTGAGGACTCCGTGTGTTGGCAGTACGCGTAAGTGCGTCATCCTTGCGATAACGTTGTAAACGTACGGAGAAAGAACGTTGTAAGCAAGCAAGTTGAAAGTATTGTCAGTACGTTCTTGCACACTTACTACTTGTGCAATATATGATGCATGTAACCACCAATGAAAGTGTACGTGCGACGTGCGTTTCCGCACTCCATCCGTACTCTTGCCACTTTCATCCCCACGTCTTCAGAAAAACGTAACGCCCCTTACCTCCCTAAACACGAACGTCCAAAACACACGTACGGTTGGGACCAGGGCTTATTTTAGGTAAAAGACCGCGGAGCAAAGTAAGGACACTTATTACTTTTTGTAACAATCTCTTTATTTTGCGTACATAAACCTTTAGGGGGAGCAGATCATCCGGGACGTAAAAAAGTACTGTCTGCAGATATGTACCGTGTTATCGTGCAAATGTGCCTGAGGTGGTGGCATTTTTCTCCTACTTCAATTTCAAAATGTATGAAGGGATCAATCATCTGGAAGTGAAGCCTATCATTATACTTCCCCAGAGTAGAATTACATTTGTGTATACTAATACTTCTAGAGCAATACTGTAGTAATCTGTGGTGAATATCCTGATTGATATTTCGGTTAATATTCCTAAGGGGTATAACTATAGAAATATCGATATGGGCAAATGTTTGTATGTGATAATTCATCGTTCAAATTGAAATTTGAAAAATTTAGTGCTCTATTTTAAAAATTAAGATTACCTTTTAATTTGATTTGCAAGTTATTGCAATTTTTGTCCCTCGTTTCATAATTTGCACTATTCAAATGTCAATTACCACTTTGAGAAAATATTCCACTTACAAAAGGTATCGTTTCGTGTCAAAAAGTATGAAACAATTCTGAATAACACAAGCTTTGTAATGTCCCTTTTGGGGAGAGAGGGGATGTTTTTATTGTTTTCTGAATTTTTCAATGTATAATTTGCACGCTTATAGTTCTACGTTTCATGAATTTTTCATGATTTCCCCCTATAACTGCATCAGTGTGTAAGGCTTGTTTCCTATAGACTAACATGTAATCCTGAGGAGTGGAAGCGAAATAATTCCTCAAAAGCAGTTGAGTTTTGAAAATCTGTTATCTTCCAGAAAAATGATGTGTCCTACCAAGTCTTCTGGACAAAATTTCTGAATGCGGTGCACCATACATGCATATATAAGCCATAATTCAATCGTCAAACGGACGTAGTCCAACAGGATAATGCAAATTTGCATAATGAAATTCGAAATTTATAGTAGGAAAAATTATTTCTAGTGCATAACACTTCGATACATTTAACGCAAACCACAATCATTCGTGCTAAATACAGAGAAAACGGAAATGGATTCTAACCTTTGTCTTGCATTTGAATTGTCGTCTTATTAAGGACACTGTATTGCAGAAAGATTTGCAAGAATAATTAATCATTTAATTTCCATTGTCATTTTCAAGAAACGAAGATTCTGATTGGCTGAGAAATTTTGTTGATACATCGATCAACACAATTTTTCACGGAAGTCTATTTATAGCACTATTTTTAGAACTGGGGGGTTCCCTCAAACACGAATGAACTCGTTGCTGAAAATACAATTTGTTGATGTTTGCTTATCATTTCAAGGGTACCATTTCTTTTGTACTTACTCAAAAGTTAACAGTGCATGTAGAATTTGCTCAAACTGGTCCTTATTCCAAAGATATAGAGGGACGATCGTTCGCTGTTTGAATCATGGCGGCTGCCATAACTTTTAAGCAGACGTATCACTGCGAAACCTTCCGACTTACGAAATATAGTGCGGTGATTGATTGCTTTTAGATCCAAGAAAACAGTCTGTTTTCCATAATTAAATGATAATAAATGAATCTTATATTTTTTCTGTTGATGCAGGTATCACCCGAAAAATTGGACAGAATACTTTTGCATCAACGCGCTACGCGCATTGATGCAATTTTCTGTCCAATTTTTCGGGTGATACCTGCATCAACAGAAAAAATATAAGATTCATTTCTTAATTCCATACAGAAATAATTTAATTTTACATGTAACAAGGATTTTCATTGGCTTAAAAGTTGAGGTTATTTTCCATAACCTCAAAAAAAATTAGGACACGCCCCCTTATCTGGAACTACTTCGCAAATTAAGCAAAATGGCGGATCCCGTAAACTTGATACACTGAATTTTACCTCGAGAACGAAGATATGAAGATATACGTCATTTATACTATTTTCATCTTTAGATAGACAAAAATAATCGATTGTAGCAACAGATAAACGATTTAATGAAGTAATTACCACGATATTTGTAGGTAAACATATCGCGTCGGTGCCATGAAAGGTCACGCTGATGAAAGATTGCATTTTAATCCAAATCTACCACTATCAAACATGTACCTGATTGTCAGATGCTTTGCCATCCCATCCAGAGTCATTCTACAGTACTCATGGTTTAAAATATATCAAATGACTCGGGCTGAAATGTATGAAAACAAACGCCGGCGCCGTTCAACTACCAACCTCCATTCTTGTACTGTCGGCTGTTGTTATTAGCAACGAGAGAGATAATCCCTACGCATGAACTTTGCATTGAGCATTTAAACGATTTTCCAAGATCTAATAAGATGCACAAAATGTACTATATAACTTTAAATTAAATTATAAGGAAAGTTTCTAAAATTCTTTTTGGTTATGGGAAATAACCTCAAAAAGCCGATGCACAAACGTGGTATAATTCGCTACGCGAATTATATCGTTTGTGCATCGGCTTTTTGAGGTTATTTCCCATAACCAAAAAGAATTTTAGAAACATTCCTTAAATGTTTCGGCAAGGAGTTGTAGAAAAGGCGTGTTCATATTGATATGTATACCAGCTTTGAAATTCTTGGTTTCAGTGTTCACACGAAATACAAAGTCTTTAGAGATTTTCACATTAGATTTTGGCGAGATTGAGATATCAAAGCTTTCTGAAGGTCTTTTATTTACTTCTTTTGACTAATTCTCCATTGCCAGATGAGCGTGCTTGAACATGTAATGTATGTAGTTCTACAGCAAATTCATGCGTGAATTGATACCAGAATTCCAAATTTAAATCAATCATAGCGATAATCAGCTACTTTTTGAACATTTTAACCTGCCATACCACTTTATTTTGTCTCTAAGGGTAAGCATCTTTGATAAAATATATCATCCAACTAATCCGAACCTCAGTACTCCGTATCGACGGAAAAAGGAAGATCACTGGATCAGACAATTGTGCACAGCTTCCCCGTATGGTTGCAACGACCATATAGACAATATAGGAAATCTCAGAAGTTCCTGGTGCCAGTCGGTAAATGTACTCCGGTTGTTAGAGCAAACAACAATAAGACGTCGAAGTCATGGTATACGAAAATACAACAAACCAGATATCCATAATAATGATGATATATCTACCGATGGTTTTCAAATTACTTTTTGTCAACCAACAGTTAGGTCTTATTATATATATCATATTCGTACAAAGTTGTATCTTTTTCCTTTAAAGAAATTGCACGAATTGCACAAATCACCAATGATCCTACCTTTTACCAACGCTGGTTCAGCAGAATATCGTCTATAAAACATCCATCATAGACATCTCGTTGAATAGACTTCTTGCTACGTCTTTCGGTACAGTTGGAGATAATTATCACATATTTTGGCCATGTTTCATTGTTTGGATTGAGGAATCACTGACGAGGGTTTAATACCCGAAGCATGCATGTCTGGACCACGCTGTTTATTAATCTGCCTTTAAATGATGCTAATGAATTTGAAGACGTTTAACATTTGTACCACTTGGTGAGTGTCACTGCTGGTGGACTAGGAGTCCCCGAGGGCACATGTAGCAGCCGATCATTATCGATCGGTCGTTTCTTTAAACGCATTCGAAAATTTCTGTCTAAAAAATTTTCACAAATTTCTGAAACCTGGGTCCTGTAGCATCATATCCCAGCCATCTTGCTACGTCTTTCGGTATAGTTGGACATAATTATCATGTCTTTTGGCCATGTTCCATTGTTTGGATTGAAGATCACTGACGAGGGTTAAATACCCGAAACGTGCATGTCTGGTCCATGCTGTTAATTAATCTGCCTTTAAATGATGCTAATGAATTTGAAGACGTTAAACATTTGTTCCACTTGGTGAGTGTCACTGCTGGTGGACCAGTTCGATCAATTTCGATTGGTCGTTTCTTCAAACGCATTCGAAAATTTCTGTCTACAAAATTTTCACAAATTTCTGAAACCTGGGTCCTTTAGCATTATATCCCAAACTTTCCTTTTCTGAGTAGCAACATCCCTCCATCGCCAGCTTATGGCGTGTTCATATCTCAGTTGATACGCTATGCCAGAGCAAGTACCAAATATACGGATTTTGTTCTGAGAGCTAGGCGTCTTTCAGATAAGCTTCTCAGTCAGGGATATGTTTGTGACCGACTAACATCGTCACTGGGGAAGTTCTACGGTCGATATTGGGAACTCGTCATACACTATGATGTCCCACTCTCCAGAATGGTGGATGATATTCTGCCATAGACCATTTGAACCATCCAACCAAAGATTGTACTATATGTTAAACGTCTTTAAATTCAATAGCATCATTTAAAACCTGATAAATTTACAGCATGAACCAGACATGCATGTCTTCCGAAATGGAAGTAACCGGATGTGACAGTTCTACCGAATTGAAGCGGAAGGGTGTTGCATGACAAATATGGATAAAGACCATATCCCTGTATACAAAATCGATAATTCAGAAAATCAGAAACCGAAGGCATACAAAATCAGGATAAAACAGGAACCAAAGCAAACAAACAAAAACATCCACCATATGAAAAGAAGCGAACTACCGATATGGGAGTGAGACCAGGTGCCCAGGAAGAGTAAGCATCTCCTGCTTGCATGCAACACCCGCCGTTTCCATTTCGGTAGAACTGTCACATCCGGTCACCTCTACCCCGGAAGACACAGAGCACAATCTCAGGCTGGACGGCCCAAATGGCCCACGACAGAACATCATCAATCACTCTGGAGAGTGGGACATCATAGTGTATGACGAGTTCCCCACATCGACCGCAGAACCTCCCCAGCGACGACGTCAGTCGGTCACAAACACATTCCCGACTGAGAAGCCTACCCGAAAGACGCCCAGCTCTCAGAACAAAATCCGCACATTTGGCACCCGCTCTGGCATAGCGTATCAACTGAGATATGAACACGCCATCAGCTGGCTATGAAGGGATGTTGCCATTCAGTAAAGGAAAGCCTGCAATGCTGAAACCGAAGTCGTCACGTCCGTCACAGAGCGAGGCGCCCATGCGACCACCAGTGCCGCAGGACAACACTGTGTCCAAACAGTGCCGAACCACCAGCCTCCGCAGCCTCCTTGACCTCAAGCTCTGTAGGACAGACACTGCTCAGGTAATCCGTGAATTTTGGATCACTGATGGACAACACATCGTCTATGTATCTGCAAGTGAAGCCGAAGTCAGAAGCTAAGTATCTTTTCCCATCAGAGACCAAAGATTGAATGAATTCAGCCCCGTACGAGCAAAGGAAAATGTCGGCAAGGAGTGGGGCACAACTGGTCCCCACCGGAATTCCGACAATTTGCTGGAAGACCCCTCCCCCAAACACCACAAATATGCTGTCGATCAAAAAGCCCAACATCCGAACAACATCCGTCCCAGTGCACCCATCTCCAGAATCGGACTTCTCCCCGACAAAGCAGGTTATGTCATAATTCACAACAATAAATCTGTATTTGCGATTACCGTCCCCAAATGTAAACGCACTACTTATAATTATTGCGAGTCCCTCCCCCAACTCAGAATGTGGAATTGTAGTGTAAAGTGTCGAAAAACCAAAGGCTTTGACCGAATGGACTCCACCGAAATGAGCGGACCCCAGATGTTCCAAAAGTTCCCTCGAATTCTCCAAAATCCACATCTGGCTGACACCACTGCGAGAATATACTGTCGAACAATATTTTTGAAGCCCAGACTTGACTTCAGATAAAACCCCGGTGAGCAAGATCGATACAGATTTGGTAGAACATTTTGAGGAACCAGCGATGAAACGTTGTTTGTACGGATTCTTATGCACTCCAGGCACGCAGCTCAAGCACGGTAAATCTAAATCTGAATTGTTAGCGTGGAAGCAGGAGATGCTTACTCTTCCTGGGCACCTGGTCTCACTCCCATATCGGGATTTCGCTTCTTTTCATGTGTTGGAGGTTTTTGTTTGTTTGCTTTGGTTCCTGTTTTATCCTGATTTTGTATGCCTTCGGTTTCTGATTTTCTGAATATCGATTTTGTGCTGTATACAGGGATATGGTCATTATCCTTATTTGTCATGTACATCAATATGCACATCGATTCGATCACAAGTTTTCATGGAGCTGTTGCGACGGGTATGTCATGCAAACAGGAGACGCCTACTTTCTCCGGACACCTGGTCTCACTTTGGAATGTTGTTTATTCCGAGATTCGAAACTGTTCCAATGGAAATTCTAATGATTTTGTCTTACCTTAACGACTTTGAGACTGAATAAAAAAACCCGGGTATTTCTTATACATTTGTACAATGTATGGAATATTTCTTGGAATTCTATCTGCAATGCAGATTTAGCTTCTCTTTTAATATTGATACACCATTTGTTATATTTTTTCCTCCTCGTTCTGTTTTCTTGACCACATCAATGAGGGACAGTTTCCAGAATCCACAAGAGAAAACAAGCCACCGTTCATGCATGCATGTCCTTTCTTAAAGTTGACGGGACTTCCCGGGTGATTGAAAATGAGCTCGCTTCAAACAGAAGAGCACGGACTATACAGAGGATGAAAGTCAATCACAAAACCCGAAATCAGATTCCAAATAAATCACAATCAAAAGGTTTACAAATTCTTAAAAAAAAATAAAACAAGAAAAAAAAATTGGACAGACAGACGAAGACAATAACACAGCTCTTATTGTTACATAGTTTTTTGTTCACTAGGGACGCTAATTCTATAATTGTCTTGTATGTAACCTCAAGTGAGCTATTGTTATAGCGTTCCGTCCGTCGTACGTCGTAAACTTTCGAGTTCTTCTCCAGAGCGGCTAAAGGGATTTTGATGAAACTTGGTAGATATGAAGTACTTATGGTCCCCTACAAGTGTTGTTGTTTTTCTTCAAACGCATTTGAAAATTCCTGTTTACAAAATTGTCTCAAATTTCTAAAACCTGGGTCCTGGAGCATCAGTATCCCAGCCATTTTGCTATGTCTTTCGGTATACACACAGTTTTCACATATTTTGATCATATTACATTGTTTAGATTGAGGATCTCTAACGAGGGTTTATTACCCGAAACGTTCATGTTTGGTCCATGCTGTAAATTTATCTGCTCTAAAATGATGCTAATGAATTTGAAGACGTTAAACATTTGTTCCACTTGGTGAGTGTCACTGCTGGTGGACCAAGAGTCCCCGAGGGCACATGTAGCCAAGTTCGATCAACTTCGGTTGGTCGTTTCTTCAAACGCATTTGAAAATTTCTATTTACAAAATTGTCTCAAATTTCTAAAACCTGGGTCCTGTAGCATCATATCCCAGCCATTTTGCTATGTCTTTCGGTATATTTAGGACACAGTTTTCACATATTTTGATCATATTACATTGTTTAGATTGAGGATCTCTAACGAGGGTTTATTACCCGAAACGTTCATGTTTGGTCCATGCTGTAAATTTATCTGCTCTAAAATGATGCTAATGAATTTGAAGACGTTAAACATTTGTTCCACTTGGTGAGTGTCACTGCTAGTGGACCAAGAGTCCCCGAGGGCACATGTAGCCAAGTTCGATCAACTTCGGTTGGTCGTTTCTTCAAACGCATTTGAAAATTTCTGTTTACAAAATTGTCTCAAATTTCTAAAACCTGGGTCCTGTAGCATCATATCCCAGCCATTTTGCTATGTCTTTCGGTATATTTAGGACACAGTTTTCACATATTTTGATCATATTACATTGTTTAGATTGAGGATCTCTAACGAGGGTTTATTACCCGAAACGTTCATGTTTGGTCCATGCTGTAAATTTATCTGCTCTAAAATGATGCTAATGAATTTGAAGACGTTAAACATTTGTTCCACTTGGTGAGTGTCACTGCTGGTGGACCTAGAGTACCCGAGGGCACATGTAGCCAAGTTCGATCAACTTCAGTTGGTCGTTTCTTCAAACGCATTTGAAAATTTCTGTTTACAAAATTGTCTCAAATTTCTAAAACCTGGGTCCTGTAGCATCATATCCCAGCCATTTTGCTATGTCTTTCGGTATATTTAGGACACAGTTTTCACAGATTTTGGTCATATAACATTGTTTAGATTGAGGATCACTGACTAGGGTTTATTACGCGAAACGTGCATGTCTGGTCCATGCTGTAAATTTATCTGCTCTAAAAATGATGCTAATGAATTTGAAGACGTTAAACATTCATTCGGATCCGTCAAGAGGTGACGCCACCAAAGGCAAAAGTAGGTCACTCTAGGGTACTCTACTTTGACAAACTTCTTTTTTCAGAATCCGAAGCCCGTATCGACAAATCGAAAGCATCATTATGATCTAGAGAGATGTGTTAAGAGGTGTTGTTAATTTTGGTTCCACTCCGAAGTCAATTTTTTGACGCATTTTTGACGTCTTTTCGGACTTAGTTAGAAATGCACTTTTTTGCACTATTTCTTTAATTAACTCAATAAATGTATGATTTTACACATTCATTTACTGCATATTTGTAATATTTAACTTACTAAATGCTTTGATAGGTACTTTATGCAAAAAAAAAAATTATCTATTTTTTTTTTTTATGTTAAAAGAAAGGGGGGATGATTTTCATACATGTTCTGTTCAGCTTCTTTTTCAGAACTACTTTTCAGATTTTTATCAAACTCGGTAGATATGAGTTACTTATGGTCCCCTACAAGTGTTCTTGTTTTTTGACCGGATCCGTCATTAGGTAGCGCCACTAAAGGCAAAAATAGGTCCCCTCGTTTGACAACTTTTCAGAACCGAAGCACGTATCGACAAATAGGAAGCATCAGGATGATCTAGAGAGGTAGCGCCACCACAGGCAAAAGTAGGTCACGAGGGTACCCTTCTTTGACAAACTTCTTCTTCAGAACCGAAGCACGTACCGACAAACCACAAGTGTTGTTGTTTTTCGTCCGGTCCAGTCAACAGGTGGTGCCATCACAGGCAAAAGTCGGTCATGGGGGTACCCTCCTTCGACAAATTTCTTCAGAACCTATCGATAAACTGAAAGCATCAGGATGATCTAGAGAGATGTCTTAAGAAGTGTTGTTATTTTCGGTTCCACTCTGAAGTCAACTTTTTTTCCTTTGACAAACTTCTTCTTGTTTGATATGCTTAGTAAAGGTTGTTTTCAGGTGAGCGATTGTGGCCCTCTTGGGCCTCTTGTTTTTCTATGTGCTGTTGCTTTGCTAGGTGTGTATTACTTGTTGCTTTATTTAAATTTTGTACTTATGAGTTTAGATGTGGTCACTACAGCTAAGTCTCCAGGTCATACCTGAATCATATCTAAACTGAATAAAAAAGCATCAATTCTATCACAAATCGAGAACATGTTATTGGATCCGAAAAGTATATAACTTTGTTTTTGCTTCTTTGCAGAATGTTTAAGTTAACTGTGGATATGTTTTTTTCTGTTTCTCATTCATTGTCGGCATGGCGGTCTTCAGTGTACACTGTGTTATTGTGTTTCTATTTATATAATAGTGTTAGGTTTAGTGTTCACTATGCCGAAATAGTAGTCAGGGTTCTGGCACATAGTGCACGACCCGAAGGGGAGTGCACTATGTGCCAGAACCCTGACTACTATTTCGGCATAGTGAACACTAAACCTAACACTATTGTTATTATTATGCTGACTGTTTTTGATAGTGTATTCCCTTCATAGAAAACGTTTTCAAGATTTATGTTATGAACATTGATTGCACGAGTTACCTCTCTTTCAAAAACTCTGTGTTACAGACAAACATATTCTGGATTTACCCCTCTTTGACTGTTAAAGATCTATAGTGTGGTCGTTTAGTATAGGCATAATTTAACAAGAAAAAATATAGCAACATAAATTTGGCATTAATTTTAAAGGAAAAAATAACTATCTAGGAACATTAAATTTTGTTTTTGATAGTGTATTCCCTTCATAGAAAACGTTTTCAAGATATATGTTATGAATATTGATTGTACGAGTTACCTCTCTTTCAAAAAAAATTGTGCATATTCTGGATTTACCCCTCTTTGACTGTAAAAGATCTATAGTGTGGTCGATTAGTACAGGCATTATTTAACAAGAAAAATATAGCAACATAAATTTGGCATTGATTTTAAAGGAAAAAGTAAATATTTAGGAACATTTGCTTGGGTATGCAAACAAATTTAATTAAATATCTTGTATGAAAACGACATGTCTGTATATATAAACAGGTCAGCATCACTTATGTCAAAAACGCTACTGTGTAAAGACAGGGGTGCACTATAAGGGTGATAATGCACACCACGAAAGGTGATAGTGAACTCCTGAACCGTTCTCTGTCACAATATGGTAGAGTAGAACCTTTCAAAGAAGAAACTCACAGGAAGCATAATAATCTGTAATAGCAGATTCCACAAGTATTATTATGTTTGGCAGGCTTTGGGATTTTTGAATTATAGTGTACATCTTATTTTTACATCAGATCTAGTTAAGGTGGCGCCACTTACGATGATTTTTTTTTTTGGAAATTTTCTTATTCTTAATAATACTGGGATCAATGTACGAAACAACTTCCCCTTGTTTTTTTTTTTAATAATACATTAATAAGATTTGGGCTTTCTTTTTTGGTCCTTCTTACTTAGATACTTTAACTTGCATTATACATGTAACATGATTCAAGTGATATTTGAATACGTTTCAACTTTCCTAATAAGCACAGTGGTTTTTAACAGCGCCACCTACAGTACATTTCGTACTTGCACTGGACTCTGGAGATTGTTAAAAATAGATAAGTTGTCCTTCGTGTTTCTATGGAGCTGTGTTATTGTCTCCGTCTGTTTGTCCGAGTTTTTTTTTCTCGTGAGAAAGTTCTTATATATTTTTTCAAGAATGTGTAAGCCTTTTGATTGAGATGTTTGGAATCTGATTTCGGGTTTTGTGTTTGAATTTCATTCACGGACTGCTTTGGTGTCACCATCTTGAGTTTCCCACCAAATTATGAATCATAATAATCTGTTTCATTAGTTGCTTATTGAAGTAATAAATGTAAATTCAATTTCTAACCGTACTTTATTATCATGTGACCTTACAATTAAATGATCTGTATTCAACTATTCCGGCTTTATATGTGTATTTTTCAGTATTGATTCGAAGTTACACGAGCAAATCACGAGTTAAACAAATATAAAAAAATAATAAACACTTCTTTTGAGCACAATTTATTGAATCTTTCACATTAATAATGAACAGAAAGGATGAACAAAATACTGAAACAGGCTATGATTGCACCAAAAGAACAACTTGATATGTAGATACCGAAAACAAAATACTCAAAAAGTTCACAGACCTCAAACAAATACAACATAGAAACAATGAAAAGTTTTTGAGAAATACTGAATAGAAATATTGAGTGGCACTCAGAGTGGCTTATAATTCAACCCAACCAAAGTTGACGATGAAAAAGCATTCTGTTTCGTTCCGTGATACCGATATTGGTATCTCTAGTACTTAGCACCGTGTGAGTAGACTTCACAAATACTGTGAGCAAGAAGTTTTACAATGCAGTCTTTTAGACAGAAATCGTTAAACTTCTTCACCATCTTATACTTTTACACTAACGAATAAAAAAGGCAAGAAAGTGTCAAAGCAAAAATGACACAAGACACATGTCATTTCTTGCATCGTTTCCTCTTAACTGTTCGCCGTTTTCATGTGAAAAATGATAAAGTTCGAATTTTTAACAACATAAATTAGGAACCCTCTTCATGTAATCCTAGTTCATTATCAAGTTCAAAGTTCATGTTCAACTTGAATAGGTTCATCATGTCCTCAAATACTTCAATCAAAATTCGCCAAAATATAACTACATTTTGAGGGGTTTTTTTCAACAAATTTGACTTCATCTTTCAAGTTCGTTTCTTATCGAAAGTACATTTTTTTCCAAAACATAGACAAAAATGTTTTAATTCTAGCTAAGAATACTTTTCTGTAATATTTTCAACTTATGTATTTTTTCATCACTATGGCGATATACATTTGCATCCGTCAGTGTTCGTTTGACTTTTCCATCTTCCGAGTTATGTCCCTTTATGCTCGGGAATCCAATTTGCTTTTCTGATATACTTCTTTTCACAGTGATTCCTTCACACTTTTTTCTCGGCGACATAAAAGTTGGAGGAATAATCACGTCATCACTAAAGTCTGAGTCGGATGAATAGTCATAACTACAAGATGGCGTATTTTGACCGGAAGTCACTAAACCACCAGGTGAATCACGCAGGTCAGGAAGTGAAATCGAGTTCTTTCGAGATCTTTGACGCTTCTTTTTATCATTTTCAGAACTACCGTTTTGATTGTCTTTTGTTAATGAAATGGCAGGTAATCCCCTTTCTTTCATGCGATCAATTGATTGTCCTTTCTTTCTCCTCCTAAACTTTGGAGAGGTTAGGTACAAATTCGGCGTTTCATCGTCGATGTACGTAGATCTAGGCGTGCACTTTTCAAGATCAATAAGTTGTAACGGACTGTCCATTTCCGCGTGGATTTTGCCATTTCCTCGCGCTTTTTCTGCCGGTGGCAAGAAACCTCTTGATTTTCTTCCCTTTCTCTCCGTCCATTTGTAACAAATTATTTTGGTAGGACTCTATTAGTTTGATTATTTTCTTATCTCCTTCTTCTCGTGCGATATCAGCTGGATTTTTACCTGAAATTTCACCAAAAAAAGTTAATTTTTGTTGAGAAAGGTCGTCACTTTTTGTACATTATTTCTTGGTTAACTCACGATAGGAAAGCGTTATATATTCAAATCTTAAAAAGCTAACTTCACAAGCAGGTGATGAAATAAAAGGAGCAAACAAACTTTTGTAAGGTTATATCATATTTGTCATAAATCAACCGATAAAAATCCTGTCTTCAACAAGTCGATTAAATTGCACTTCAAATGTTCTTGTCTTAAATTGTTTTCAACCTCAATGTTTATTAGCCTGCATATATATGACTCTTTCTTTTAAACATACACTACCTACTTAATTTTAAAACGCTATTTACATCCTTTTCAGACTCTTAGCCCATTGCATTTAATGGTCTTGTTTCAATCTTCTTTTGAGGGCAAACATCTGAAGAGATTTAGGGACTTTTATGACTGAATTAAACTTTTTGGTCCTTTTGCTGAACGATACGTATCCGTTGAGTTTTTAACACTGCTAGATTTTATTTTATGAAAAGGAAATATTGTGGCAATTGATATATCCAGTTTGTATAATTATGATATATTTGGATACTTTTGCATATATCAGAATCCCAGTAGCATTAATAATCTTGAATAATATAGAAATCAATTCAATTGTTTGCTCTCGAGAGAAGATTGAAATTTACTCGTATGAAAATTTCCTTATCATTAGCTTACATGTATCTAAGTATTTGTTCTCTTTCGAGTAAAATTTTAATTTATCAGAAATTATGACCGAACCTTTAGATAAAAACCTTGTAGTTGACATCTAGAAACCCTTTGTATTTTAAAACTTTTAGTTAAAACAGAAATTTTTCATTAAGTTTGATTACAATAAAACGCAATGCTTAAAGTCGTAAACTTAGAAATCTACATACCATTACAGTTATAAATCTCTAACAGAGAAGGACCAGTTGGGGTTTCAAGCAATCTCTTTACCGATTTGTATTCCCCCTCTCTTATTGCATGAACTAAAACAGAATTTCCATCGAAATCAAAGACTGATATTCGTGTAGCAGGGTCACTTATTAAGTACTCTGTAACATCACTTCTTCCGGCTAGGCATGCGTGCATAAGAGCAGTTTTACCGAAGGAGTCCTGAAGATTAACATCCGGGTCCCTTTCGAACAGGATGTCCAAGAGTTCTAAAATGGTTTCATCTTTCACTTTTAAATAGCATACTTTCATAAGAACGCTCTGTAGGTCATTTCCAACATCTCTCCAATTAACATTAAAGTCCTTGTCATTTAGAATGGCACGTATACGAGGTATTTCTCTGGACTTTAGAGCACTTGTCAATTCTTCTTGAAGTTTATTCTCTGACATGCTTCTGTAATATATAAAAAGACATAATAAAATTTAATAATAAGATTTTTGAAGATGTCATTTCCATAATAGAAATTCATTCCGGGAAATCATGAAAAATAACTTTTTCAGAAGCAGCAATAGTAATGCTACCCCCTATAGCTGCTGACTTTTTGTTCAGAATCCATTAACAGATGACCTACAAAGTTTTCAACTCTTCTCTCATGACATTATAAACTAAATGTCAACCACGTCTCTTACAACTATTTTCAGATATTGTTAAATGTTCTCCTTTCTCTTTTTCTCATGAAACTGTTTTTTTTTTTCAAACATTGTTAGAACGCACTTTTAAAACCCAGTACTACCGCTAAAGCTGAAAACAATTTCTATAATTGACTTTTCACATTTCTCAAAAGGTACATGATATGTGGAAATATTCAATTCTAGATATGATGAGAAGGTCAAGACTGGAAGTTGACTCAAAGGCAAAAGTTTATTCCAATCACCTTTAAATGATTTTGATGAGTTTGGTGGCGATTTCAGAGAAATAAGGAATCATGAATTTAAAATTAATAAGACATATCTTAATCCTAAATATGATAATACAATCTTTTGAATTGTTTAACAGAAATGTTTAGTTAATTTTACAAATTAAAGTAATTTCAACCATGGCATAAAATGGAAAAATCTTCAGAGCGAATCCTTTAATGTGCGATATTTCATTCAGAATAAATATCAGTAAGTAAATAAAATCAGATATGCTGCAACACCTGATAATGTTTTCGTAAAATCGATCAATTCTGTGAAACAATCAAAAATTTTCTGAAGTACAACATTCTATCGTACTTTTAAATCTACATGTAAAAATAGCAAATTGATACTAGAAATGAAAACTTCTGAAGAAAGAGGAATTACCACTTATTAAATACAGTGCATCAGGTAAAAATAATTTTGCTTACCTATTTATGTACAAAAAGTACGCCAAATAGAGCAATTTATAGGTTAGAAAATCAAAAAGTCCATAACTGACTTGAACAAAATACGCTTGTAGATAAGATATGGAATAAGCATCTAGATTATACGTAATCGTCTGAAAAGCGCTCGGTAAACACACTCAAAAATGCATTGAAGATATCTTTGTCACAGCATGGTACATCATACAGATGTATTTATCGAAGGAAAAATACAAATAAAAGATCAACAATTATCAAATGTCAACCCTTCGCAAGCACACGCTACATGTATGTACAATTTTTCGTTATTTCGCGATCGATTTGAAAACGTGAAAATGGGTTTCGTGAAAATATGTACTTCCAAGAATTTTCACGAAGGATGTTTTATTTGGATACTGTAGGTAATGAGCATTCACACTTCATCACTAATTTTACACCTTGACAAACGTAATCGACAGACATAATTTGTGATAAAATAAGACCAAGTAAAACTTTGAAAAAAATATTTCTTCTCGCACGAGTACAATTTTTTCCGGACTCTTGTTCTTTAGATAACATGAAATACTGTGGTTTTCTAACCATTGGACATGAGTAAACTTTCAACTTCAACTCTTTGCAAGATATTATACATAGTCGAAGGGGTTTGAAGGAAACAATAGTACTTGACCCTAACGCCCCCAAAACACGGTTCCACAATATTTCTTTTTCTTCGGGGGTTTGTTTGAAAAAGTTCAGTTTAAATAAAGAATCAAAGACACATTTAACTTCAATATCAGCATGATCAGAAACCACATCATTCGTTTCACCGCTACTTATAAAATGAGAGTCTTGATATTTTCTATTATAATTTCTTTAAACTTTGCTATAACAGTATAAAGATTGAACTTCGAGATATCGATAAGACGATCTTACAGATAAAGACAAATTAAGCACTTCTGAAACCCCCATCTCATGACATATGTCACAGAGTGGCTGTAAAAATACCGATGTCCTACTGGGGAAACGATGATGGGAGATAAAGATCAAAGGAAAGTTACAATGTACCGCCAGAGACCTTTGACAGAAGCAATAGCCCATAAGAGTCTCATCCCTTCACGTCATTGTCTTTTAAATTTTGAAAAAGTAAATAAACAGAAAACGACTCGGGGTAAACCAACCCCCCAGTGGTAACATTACGAAATATTTAAACAATATGTTATATGCATGGGGCAAAACTTGAAATCGGCTATCATGTACAACTGAAGTACTTTTCTACTTCTTGACAGTTTGAGTCATTTTAGGTAAAATATTTACAGCGTATCTATAAACACCTATACTGATGTATGATTGATCTAGATTACCGTCACATTCAGACCTGTAAGTAAGAATTTAATCCACTTCTCTATTTTGGACTGTGTTTAAATCAACTCCCTGTACTATACGTAACCTTCCTTAATCTCTACATCCAAACACTGTATGTTCATACTTAAGGCAAATGTCTCTATTTTAAAGATAATCCATATAAAATTGACCAACTTCCAATACCTCAAAGTGCACCTTTAATAATTCACAAGATTAATGAGACCTATTGCGACTATTGAAAACAACAAGTCCTTGTAAATGTGTTCCCGGATTTGGTTAAATCATAATTAAAAACATGTATGACGGTGGCGGAGAAGCAGGAGAATCTTACTCTATGCCGATCACTTGATTTTGTTCATAGCTGATGACCTTATATGGGCTTTTTATTGGGTCGACATTTTTTGTTATGATTTTATGTGCCCTCTGACAGCTTGATGTCTTGGTTCACCAATTTTCAGTATTTTTCATGCATCAATTTTTCATTCAGTACTCTGTACTCAGGAGAATCATAATGCAAACTTCTGTATCTTTTGTCTAGCTTTCAGAGTTTCTCGTGATTCTAAAAGTAAGTTATACCTCTATTGTACCCTCTATTTTTAAGGGGAGGGGTGCATAAATTATGAGAATGAAAAATCCTGTGTACTTTATATCGGTAGCTATCTGTACGCAGCTGAGACGGAATTTTACCAACCCTTATTTTATTTCATTGTGGAAGGATGTGTGTTTCTTTCTTACATGCTTTTCGTTTTCTTCTCTTCTAAGCCTTCAATAAGATTATTTTTCAAATACTTTTTACACATTTTATTCGACCACAACAACATCGAAAAAATCTAACTCGTACAAAACATCCTTATTCTTCACACTTCAGAATTCTAAATGGTTCTATGGTGATAAAACATATCTTATACTTAATAATATTTATAAATGATTCGAGAGTTTGAATTGTAATAATTTGAAGAAATTTGTTGTCAGAATTACAAGGGTTCTTAATTATTAATTGGAATGAAATGAGAAATACATACCTGTGTAATCTTAAATAATACTACTATAATATTTCGCACCCATAACATTTTTTTAACTTGATAAAAGGGAAGTAATACAGTACGTGTTTTTATTCTTACCTTTGTATTCATATTTTCGTCTGATATCATTGTAATCAATATTTCTTATTTCGTCTAATTGCGATACAGTGTAGAGCCTCTGGATAAATCGTGACAGGCACATAGCTACATGTAGATCTACTTGAAATTATGACATAGAACTAGAGGGCGCTACTAAATTGTTTTGGCCTCTACGAATGATTTTAGCCTGAAGAATACTGAAGTTTTCCAACTCGTTGCCTTCTTGAACAACATTACAAACCAATTATAATGCACCAGACACGTGCTTCGGTTAGTAGATCCTCATCAGTGGTACGTCTAGGCAAAATGATTTTCAGTAGCGACCTCTACTTTGATTTCTGAATTTTGTGTATCTATTTTGTAAAGGATGTGCGGCTTTTCCATAGGGTCGATTCAGTAGTGTCTTTCTGGAGATTTTTATTTATTATAAAAATCATAGTCATAATGGCAGATTTTTATAATAAATAAAAATATCCAGGAAGACATTAGCATAATTAGATAAAATTTACATGAATGACCAAAATATCATTTAAGGAACGGTACTAGCTAGGATGCTATTTCGATGATATTTTTTTAGGATGAAATGACAAGTTTTCAAAGTAGCAAAGTAAGATATGATGTCAAATTGATAAAGCACCGATACATAGCTTCTTTCAGCCAACAGAGAAAGTAAAGTTTCACTGATGAGGATTCCTTATCTAAAACATGTACGTCTGGTGAACAGTTTTTAGATTTTTTCTTAGTCCACAATGTTCTCTGGCTGCAGAGTTGGGACACTTCCGTTTATCTTAATTTGTTCGTTTAATTATGATTTATTTTTACTTGCGTAACTTTCTATAAAAAGTATACTCTGAATAAGTCACTTCCGTTTCTTGGACCAATTTTTCTTGTATTTTAAAAGTTTTGTTGAAATTAAAAAGCAGTAAGAACTTTTTTTTACCTTTCAACAAATGATATCTCTTTGACATTTAAGAATTTAAAATAGAGAGAGGTCCTATAGACTTGAAGAAGAGCGAGTGGGCGTCAGAATTAAAGTGCAAGTCAAACTTCATGTACCATCCAATAAATGACACCGACTGCATACATACTAAATCCAAAGAGTGACAGAAGAATTATCTTTGTGCACTTATTTATTTCTATAAGGAGTGTCAAGTATATATAAACCGAGATTTGAAGATTCTTTTTTGAAAAGAGAATTTGACAAAATACAAATAACATCTCTTTTCAAATCATAGAAAAACATATATATTGTAGAAAAAACTAATTATTTTGAAATATCAAAAATAATGAAAACAATCAAATGAAATGAACTAGCTAACAAGTTATTGAATTTCCTGTAGCAAAAAAAAAAATATTGCCATTGACTTACCAATATAAATACATAAAGATAGATATGTACTTAGTGTTAGGTCGGATTCCCTTTCTATTACAGCCAGATTATCAGACAGGCTGATGTTACAGATAGTCCAGTATCAAATGTTACTTTAACACTAGTAACCGTCATAATACCCATCTCTGGGAAGGACCAGCGCTACCCGCATCGATCGGACCAGGGGCGCCCGCCACTCTAGTCTGCAATTTAACTCGCTGAACCGATGAAGTATTGCTATACATTATTGAGCAGCTTGGTCACGGAAGCTCCAGAAGCCAGTCCTTAATCGGACCCTAATATAAGATTAAGTATTAAATGGACGATGACGGGGTGTTTACATGGGGTGTGTATTATTGTTCTGTTATCACATCATCTTCAATATGTTCATCTCTAATTATGCCACAAGTTCAGACATCCCTCGAGTCTTCCAACCTTGATCATAGCCTGTTTTGGGGGTCTGCCCATACTCCTATCTACTTCAGATTTACGCCGTAGATTTAACCTATCCTCCTACAGCACATTTGATTTTAGATGTTGTGAGTATCGTAAACAATCTGATCATGCATGGATTCCGATTTCCAAATCAACAAAACGTACCTATTACCTTGGACAATAGGAACCAACCAAGCATGAATAATGTGTTTTATTTTTCCATTGATGATTTTACCATGTTATAGGGAAAGCATGTATTTATGTATTTCTTGGTCCTGTGGGTCTTAAAGTTTGTATGAGTACAAAATCGATAGTTACATAAGAAAACACCCGACGAAGTCTTGATTTTCAGTCACGTTTACAAAATAACAACCAATTTATGCCCATCAATAAATTCCTTTATGGCCCCGCTTTGAGTGTATTAATTCTATTGTTGTTGAAAGCAAAATCCAATGATTTTGTCCCACACGTCATATATATATTTTTTTCTTTTGTTTATCCTGTGCAACTTGAAGTAAGTTTTCAGAAATGTGCGCTGATCATAGGATCTTGCGATTAATATGGCAATTGTAAACAATATCTAAGCCACCCAAAAATAGACAGAACTAAGAGGAAAGACAGAAAAGAAAGAATCTACTGTAACAAGAAATAAGAAGAAATACATGTACTTAAGTTAATTTGTCATTATTAACACAAAAGATAAGAAGAATATATTATTGATGTAAGAAAAATTAAGAAAATGTGATCTTTGGGTTACCAGATAAGTGGAGGGTTGAGAAACCGTTATCCGGATAACAACTGTCCATCTTTAACGATATCGATTGTCTATTGGTCTGGTTAGGTCACGTGTTGGTTGTTTTTATGTCAGTGGTTTTGATTGACAGTACCTGATCGTGTTTGTCTCTTCTTTGTATTTTCCATTCGGGTGTTTAAGTGTATTACCAACTTCCTGTAGCATCATATCCCAGCCATCTTGCTACATCTTTCGGTATATTTAGGACATAACTTTCACAGATTTTGGCCATATTTCATTCTTTAGACTAAGGATCACTGACGAGGGTTAAATACCCGAAACGTGCATGTCTGGTCCATGCTGTAAATGTGTCTGCTCTAAAATGATGCTAATGAATTTGAAGACGTTAAACATTGCTGTGGGTATTGTAGTGCAGTCTTGCTAGTGACGAACTTCTCCCAACTAGTATTTTCTAATAGGAAAGAGGACTCCAAGTTTTTCTCATTATCCGATGAAATGGTGGCAAAAAATTGTTATTTCTTCCATATTGTTTCACATTTGAAAACGATAACTAGTTATACTGCAAGAGCAATATCTTACACCTGTATGCTCTTATTTCTTTACATCTTGAAAGTTGAGTATTCATGTAGATTCATTTTTTATTCTGCCCTCTATATCTTGAGCAAAGGAAAAGGCATATAGATTAGATTAGGTTTGGTCCATGCCTCATTTTTTTTTTCTGTTTATAAATGATGCTATTGAATTTGAAGACCTACTTGGTGAGTGTCACTGCTGGTGGACCAGGCGTCCCCGAGGGCACATGTAGCCGAGTTAGGTCAACTTCGGTTGATCGTCTGTCTCTTCAACGCATTCAAAATTTTCTGTTACCAAAATTCTTGAAATTTCTAAAACGTGGGTCATGTAGCATCATATCCCACCCATCCTGCTACGTCTTTCATTTATGAACATAATAATTTTCACCCTCTTTGGCCATATTACATTGTTTAGATTGAGGATCACTGACGAGGGTTTAGTACCCGAAACGTGCATGTCTGGTCCATGCTGCATTTTTTTTCTGTTTATAAATGATGCTATTGAATTTGAAGTCGTTTAACATTTGGGGAATTTTTTTTTTTTTTTTTTTTTTTTTTTTTTGGCATTTTTCATATTCATAAAACATAAACACAGAAATATTAGTCATGGATTTTGGTTCGAAAGTGAAGAGCATATAAGTAAAGCATAATAGCCAAGAAGGTGGCGTCGAATGGCAAAGGACGTAATTGAAATTCCCATCTACCCGATACATGTATCAGCCCTACCGTATACATGTACGTACGTATAAAATATAAAGAAAAACTGAATTATGAATGTATACGCATTGGTTTTTGATTTTCTGCTGATACATGTATTGGATAGATGTGAATTTTAATTACGCCATATCTATATCACATGACGTACGCGTGACAACAGCTGCTTCTCCTATCGACAAAAAGTGCACGTGGACCATTAACCCGGATTTCTATGACCTTTGCCATTCGACATCACATTCGTGTATGGGGAAACAATTTGATAATTTACGATCGCCTTATAATTTAAAAAATGATATAAATCCCCACCTGCATGGCACATAAAAACGAGTTTTCCCGTTCTTTTTATCGATTAAACGTGATCCTTTTAGTCCTTTATTGACGAATCAGAGGTTTTTACGTCATTAATCTGTTCAGGCATTATATAGATGTACCGCAAAGTGAAATTCCAGAGTAAAATATAATAGAATTTGTTAAATAAGGTATAATTATCGTGGTTTAATTTACTTAAATGTGAGGAATCTCATTACAACGCCCGAAAGCTTTTGAAAATCGGGCATGTGTTTTAAAAATATAGTCTTCGTTGCCTCTTACTTCTTTTTGCTTTATTCATCTTGTTATATTTAATTTACTAGTTTTATTCTACAAACATTTTTTATTATCATTATTTCGGGATCGTCTACTTCTGATTTTGATCTTGTTGGGTGGACACAATTTTGTTCCACGCGGACACAGAGAAAGCAATCTAACGGTGTAGTCGGGTTTTTTAATACTTATTTCTATACAAAATCTCAGTTGTATTGTGACAATATGCTTATGTCATGTATCGAATCATAATTATATAGACATTTTGTACAGAGTTTTTCTTCTATTGTCATTCAGCTCATTCTCTCTTGGACAAATATACATGAACTTGGACAAGCATACATTTAGATACACTTTTCTGCATGTGTCCTATTTTTATTTTGGCGTTACGAAATACTTACATATCAAAATCCCTTCCCTATTCACATAGCCTTTCAACTACAACGACAAAGTGTCATATCGAAAATTAGAGCTTTTTGGGAAGAATTCTTAAAAAATAGAAATTGTTTTAATATTGATTTCGTTAAATCTTGTAAACAGTAAGTAAAAATGAAACAAAATAAGAAAGAACAACGGTTCTCTCGGACGTGTACATGTAATCATGGACGAACTACATGTAATTATAATTATTGAGAGCTTAATCAGTCTGTTCGAACTCAAGAAGAGACCCCAATCCCTTTTCAATTACATCTGTATTTCAGCATAAACTGCATCTACAATTTGACAATATGAATGAAAAAGAAAACAAATGAATATATATATAAAAGTTAAGAAAGGGTTGTCTCTTGAATTCCCATCTCGAACCATTTGAAGTATAATTGTCGTTAGGTAACCCAAAGGTAAGCTAAACCAACTGAATACATTATCGTTGAACGTCAGACGACCTCAACTACATTGTTTTTTTATGATGGTGAAAAATTGTATATGAAATATTACACCATGTTTCTTAAAACATGATTAGAATAATTGGTGAACAAAAGTGCAGACACTTGACGTACAAACAGAAAAAAAGTGACGAAATAATTAACCTTTCATGAAATTTGATATAATAAAGAGTTTGAAATTACGTCATTGCTTACCATAATTGCTACTGAGTAAAAATCGGTCCCATTTTTCCTCACTATTTTCTCCTAGCCGCCAGACTGCACTTGTGCATCTAAATGTTCTTTGTATTTATTTTCTCAATAAGGAGACCCAGCTAGCGAAAGGTAACAATGAAGGTAGAAGATTTAATCTCTGCTTTATTAATCAGTAATAACCAACCTGTGCAGGCAACTCACAAAGGTTTTAAAAGGCTAGGGGTATTAATGCAGTTTAATACGGCCTTTAGTAAATCGTTTTCTTACGTGGGGGATCTAATTTGAATGATCCCCCTAAGTTGTGTGCCTTAAAGGTTCTGACCTCAAGCCGCGGGTGCAAATCACAAAAACAATTATGATACTTTTACTTGTTTGACTTACAGCTGTTTAAATTTTGAATTATTTGTTGTGACTTACCAAAATCAACTTGGTATTTCTATTTTAGGTATATTTTTATTTGGAGTATTATTGATTGTTATATTTAGATTATTGGTCTCTGTTGTTGTTACACTTACAATTTGCACATTTTTTCTTCTTTTTTTTCAACCAATCATATTTTCTCTCAAATGATGAGGTGAATCAATTTCCGAAATACATACCGGTATATAAATCACAGAAAAAGAAAGCCGCACCTCCATACCCAAGTCAAATTCCGAAATATGAATCAAAACTTATGACAAAGTAAGAAAATAAACGAACCAGTCCAGTATGTGAACAGAAGTGAATTCCAGAAAGAAGTGAGCCAAGGAGGAGTTAGTTTCTACTGCCAGTCACTGCCCTCGCTAGATTATTGTTTTTAGTGGAAAATAGTCAAATATATTAACCCAATTCAATAACACTTGGGGTATGTGACTTAAACATATTTAGTTGTAAATCGCATAATTATATTGGAAAGTTTGTCGTTTAATTTTGAATGTATGTGTAAATTGTAAATCAAATGAAGTACATTAAAATGTATAGACTCTACACGTGCCAACAGAAAGGCAGAAAGACAAAAATACAAAACAAAGCCAATACCCCTTTCCGATCAGTAAGAAATAAATCTCGAACATTTTTCTTAAAAAAAATAATTGTAATTTCGGGTGTAAAGAATCTTATTTCTCGAGCAATGATCACAATATAAAAACGGTACGAAGGACCATTTTAAACGCAATCAGAAGAGAGAATTGTGAACTTTTGAAATACGGTCAACGACAAAGCATTTAATTTGGGAATCGATTTCAATGGGCACAATGCTTTCATTTTTTGTTGAAATAAGATATGTCTTTTCAGTCTGTCGGGATAATACATACACATTTATCATATTTCATTGAGCTTTGTCAGGTAACTTAGTAGGAGTCAGCCTGGATATGAAGGAATCCCTTATCATACAATGAAAACTTACTGATTTCTCAAAATTGATTTTGGCGTGTGCATACATATATAGAACGTAATTAAATTGAAGATAGAACCAAACTTGTGAAAATAATTTGGTTTTCTATTGACTATATTTTTAATATGACTAGTGACGTTTGATTGATTTTTACCACAGATATAATGAGGATGGCACGAAAATAAGGAAAAGATATTTTATTTTAAAAAATGCAGTGTCGACATACAATAAGACAGATCGACGGGACTAATTACTTACTAAGCAGATTTAGGGAGGACGTGAACGTGAATGGGATGAAAATGCAATCATTATTTCTCATATTAGATTCCTTAAGTCTACATTTTCATAATATGTTATAGACATAGTCTATGATTGGCCATTCCCATTATTATGTATCTCAACCTACCGTATAGTCAAACACTGATGTCCAAAGACTATACAAGGAAAGGCTGTGATTTGCTGGCTGAAGCAAACTCATACTCTTTCCAGTAATGTTCAACAAACTTCATAAAGTTCAAGAGACCTTCACATATACTAAGAAATAATGAGTGGTAATAAAAATAATTCACATTTTGTTCCCTGGATTAGGTTATCAATAAACGATACTCTCTTCTTCTGTGATGAAAACGTTTTTTCCTATGATCTTTTTCATAATTTCCGCTAATTATGTTTCAAACACGATCTCTGAATCTCAAGTACAAGAAAAAGCGAAAATCATTATGTTTTGAGAATAATAATCCATTATATAAATGTTTGATGAGAAAAGGATAAGTATTGATTTTACAGAGTAAGGGGTATGCTAGCTATATATTCGAATCTATGAGAACATATATAGTAAGATGAGATGATATATGTATCCGTGGGTTGACTACAATCACAATGTCCTCAGGAGGGGGTATTTTACACACTGTTTTGCATATTTAAGTTAAATAATTCATGTTTATATCTTATTTACATTCATTCAGAATTCTGCCTATACGAGGAGGCATACCGTTCATGAATTACTCTATACAAGGTCATTTCATATTACATGAAATTTATATTGTGCAACAAAAATCCATTGTCTGAGGAACGTAATATATGAAGGTTCTACAACCCGACTGACGTCTCATAGAAATTAAATATACAAGGATTTATGATTAAGTTTTAGAGAAGTTTTAGGTAACAACTCCATGTCAGACATAATTTGGCACTGTGAAATATTACATACTTGATAAGCTTATAGAAGGGATTGACCGATATTTTACTTTTTATTACTTTTTGTTCATAATTATTTTGTTCAAACGAAGGCAATTTAGAACAGAACACACAGTTAAATGAGACATCTACATAGAAAAGTCAAGTTTTCGAAAAAGTGTTTGCATAACAATTTCATTCTCTCTCAAAAACTGAAAATGTTTGCTTGTCATCTCTTATGAACGACTTATTCAAAGACAAGTTATTTACAAATTATTTGGTATATTTGATTTGAATCAGTATGTATATAGAAATCATCGAAATTACACTACACTTTTTATTAAAGTTGTAAGGAAAAACAAAGAGGATGTCAAGATTTGTAGAAGGGGCGTGATACGGTATGGGACAAGCATGTATCTGCAAACTAAAGCGAAAAATGTTAAGTAGCCTCTAGTCATACCAGAGATTCTATATATGTATCTCATTATTTATCTTTATACATGTATATTCATTTAATCATTTATGTATCTGATTATCTATCTATCGTTATTCATTTATACCTATCTTTTTTGTTATCATTTATCATTTTGCTTTTATTTTCTATCTTTTTTTTTTCTATCACAAACTGAAGTCCTGAGCTACTTAGTAATCTGCTATTTGTATCAATTGATCCCTCTGTTATTGGAGTAGTGCTTTCATGAACACATCATCTTTTAAAATAAAATAAATCTACTTTCGATATTCAAGTAAAATCTTCATCTACTGTGTTAGACCGAATTCAGGCCGTAATGATGGGTTGTATTACGATCCATCAGTATAAAACAACAATTACGGCCTGAATTTGGTCTACTACTGTGTGTACCATACCATTATTTTCAAAAACATGTTTAAATAAATTTAACAAGAGCCCCAGGGGGCACAACGCTCACCTGGTACCCATGCACGCTCTAATTGACATACTGACATTGAATACTGATAGTGCCAGTACCAGGATTTTAGCCCACAACCTTTCTAACAAGATTTTTGCCGGATGCAGACGAGTTTTTTTTTTTCAGACAACCTTTAAAAGTACAAACAAGTGAAAATAGTCACATTTCAAAACAACAACTTTTTTACTGATTTGAAAAGATGGATTATGCGATCCAAAGTCATATGCCCAGCTAGTATAGTTTGATTATGCAACATCAGAAATAAAATCATTTTGTAAAATTCAACAATAATGTGCAACAGAAACAGAATAAAACAATGAAATGATTTCATAAATTAAGTTTATTTAAAATTGAACACCAAACCTTTCATTATTAATAGCTAGTATGCCAGAAAATGATAAAGCCTGTGTTTGTGAAACACGAATGCCCCGCGGTGGCATCTTTGTTGGTATAAACACCATTTTCTGTTAAGTATGTGAGAGGTCAGGGTCAGAGTAATGTTGGTATCAATGGAAAGATCTTGTCACAAAGAATACACATGTACAATATGAAACTAACCATTCAAAAGTTATGCCCAATGTTAAAGTTTTTGAAAAGTAGGTCAAAGGTCAAGGTCACGAGGTCAAAAATTTTGGTATCAATGGAAAGGTATTGTCACAAGGAATACACATGTGAAATATGAAAGCTCTATCACCTTCCATTCAAAAGTTATGCCCAATGTAAAGTTTTTCGGACAAACAGACAGACGGACAGGCCAAGAACTATATGCCCCCGTATCTTTGATTCCGGAAGCATAAAAAACAAAGACTTTTCGGTTTTGCCTTTATTCATATTAAATTATACAGAAATCTATGAATGAGTATTGATTTCATCTTAATACATGTAAAGTACAGTCAAAATCGTGTTAATCCAATTAACACAGACAAGTTGTTAGCGGACAATATTAATTCAAGTGAGTTGTGCAGAAATTGAGCCAATTTATTTTCCAAACAGCAGTGTACGGTGTATCAAACCTCATGACCCAGTGAAGCCACTTGGACAAATTATTTTCGGTAAATATGCTGAAATGCGGCGCTTGGAAATGTATTTTTAGCATATTGAATCAATAGTCGTGATAAATTTAACTTCGAACTTGATCTTGTCTTTTATGCAATCTACAGATAGGTTTGAAAATATGCAAAATTCGGAACATTTTCGATGAGGACGCAGAGTTCCTGCAAAAAAGTGAAATTTGCGAAAAAAAGGACATGCATGAAACCCCCCCCCCCCCCTTTTTTCTTTACATTTTTATGCGTGCCAAAGATTCGCAATCAAAAAAGACCAATTTTACAGACTTCCGGGCATTTCAAGTCAGTCAAAATTTTTAGTGTGCACCTTTTTATTTCCTGTAGTTACCCCTACTAAAGGGGCAAGGAGGTATTGAACCAATCAAATCTGTAACACAAGATATATGGCGACTATGTTTACCATAGATACAGAAATAAGACAGAGAAAATAATCATTAAATAGGGAAATTGTTCTGAAATATGCATTGTATGAAAAAAAAAGCAATCCAAGGAATGCTTGTGTCACCTGCGTAGCGGATTTTTTTTTATTGAAATTAGGTCAAATATCAAGGGCAAGGTCACTAGGTTAAAAATTATGGAATGTTTAGAAAGGTCTTTTCTTAAGGAATACAAATGTGAAATATCAAAGCCCTATCACTTACCACTCAAAAGATATAGCAAATCATAGATTTGTTGAAAAGTAGGTCAAATATATAGGGCAAGTGCACGAGGTAAAACATTGGTAATCACAGATTACGAAGCTCACCTCGTGACAGCAAAATTCAATTCAAACATATTTCTTAGTACATGTATATTGGCTTTTAAAGGCAAAACCACTCAAGCAGAAAAAGAAGGTCAAGGTCATTTTATGAAAGTTTGATCAAAGATACATCCAATATGCAAGTGTGGTACATGTAGCAGTTATACTTTGCTCAATATTGGCTTTATAGAGCAAAATCACTCAAGCGGAAAAAGTAGGTCAAGGTCATTTTATGAAAGATTGATCAAAGATACATCCAATATGCAAGTTTGGTACATGTATCACTTATACTTTGCTCAATATTGGCTTTTAAAGGCAAAATCACTCAAGCGGAAAAAGTAGGTCAAGGTCATTTTATGAAAGTTTGATCAAAGATACATCCAATATGCAAGTTTGGTACATGTAGCACTTATACTCTGCTCAATATTGGCTTTTAAAAGCGAAATCACTCAAATGGAAAAAGTAGGTCAGATGCTGCATCCGATGCATGGGTCCATCTCGGCATCCAAAGATGAATCACTTGTGCAAGTTTGGTTACTGTAGCATTAGTACTTTGTCAGATACTGAGCTACCCCAAACTTCTTATCCAAATCACTCAAGCGGAAAATGTAGGTCAGATGCTGCATCCGATGCATGGGTTCACCTCAGCATCCAAAGATGAATCACTTGTGCAAGTTTGGTTACTGTAGCATCAGTACTTTGTCAGATACTGAGCTACCCCAAACTTCTTAACCAAGTCACTCAAGCGGAAAATGTAGGTCAGATGCTGCATCCGATGCATGGGTTTACCTCAGCATCCAAAAATGAATCACTTGTGCAAGTATGGTTACTGTAGCATCAGTACTTTGTCAGATACTGAGCTACCCCAAACTTCTTAACCAAGTCACTCAAGCAGAAAATGTAGGTCAGATGCTGCATACGATGCATGGGTTCACCTCAGCATCCAAAGATGAATCACTTGTGCCAGTTTGGTTACTGTAGCATTAGTACTTTGTCAGATACTGAGCTACCCCAAACTTCTTAACCGGATGCAGACACGGACGTGGGGTTATAGCATAAGCTTCTTCGAGGTGAGCTAATTATAGCATAAGCTCACTCAACTTCGTCAAGGTGAGCTAAAAATGATGGTATGTGAAGAAAGGTCTTGTCACATGGAATGCACATGTGAAATATCAAAGCCTATCACTCAGCAATCAAAAGAAATAGCCAATCTAAGATTTTTTGAAATGTAGGTCAAATACCTAGGTCTTGGTCATGAGGTCAAAAGTTATGATATGTGTAGAAAGGCCTTGTCACAAGAAGGAATACACATATGAAATATCAAAGCTCTATCACTTACCAATCAAAAGATATAGCAAATCTTAATTTTTTTGAAAAGTAGGTCAAATATCTAGGTCAAGGTCATGAGGTCAAAATTATGGTATATGTAGAAAGGTATTGTCAAAAGGAATACACAAGAGAAATATCAAAGCCCTATCACTTGCCAATCAATAGATATAGCCAATCTTGGTTTTTTTTAAAAAAGTAGGTCAAATATCTAGGTCAAGGTCATAAGGTTAAAAAATATAGTATGTGAAAAAAGGGCTTGTCACAAGAAATACACATGTGAAATATCAAAGCCCTATCACTTACCAATCAAAAGATATAGCCAATCTTTGATTTTTTGAAAAGTAGGTCAAATATCTAGGTCAAGGTCACGAGGTCAAAAAATATGGTTTGCGTAGAAAGGTCTTGTCACAAAGATTACACATGTGAAATATCAAAGCCCTATCACTTGCCAATCAAGAGATATAGCCAATATTAGATTTTTAGAAAAGTAGGTCAAATATCTAGATCAAGGTCACAAGGTCAAACATTATATGTGTAGAAAGGTTTAATCACAAGGAATAAACATGTGAAATATCAAAGTCCTATCACTCATCAATCAAGAGATATAGCCAATATTAGATTTTTAGAAAAGTAAGTCAAATATCTAGGTCAAGGTCACAAGGTCAAAAATTATGATATGTGTATAAAGGTCTTGTCACAAGGAATACACATGTGAAATATCAAAGCCCTATCACTCACCAATCAAAAGTTATGGGGTGTGACACCCAAGTGTGACAGACAGACGGACAGACGGAGGGACGGATGGACGGACAGACGAACAACGGACAAAGTGATCCCTAAGTGTCGCTGTGCTTAGCAGGCGACACAAAAAGTCAACATCTTAAACATAGGTAATCACAGATTACAAAGCTCACCTCGTGACAGCAAAATTCAATTCAAACATATTTCTTAGTACATGTATATTGGCTTTTAAAGGCAAAACCACTCAAGCAGAAAAAGTAGGTCAAGGTCATTTTATGAAAGATTGATCAAAGATACATCCAATATGCAAGTTTGGTACATGTATCACTTATACTTTGCTCAATATTGGCTTTTAAAGGCAAAATCACTCAAGCGGAAAAAGTAGGTCAAGGTCATTTTATGAAAGTTTGATCAAAGATACATCCAATATGCAAGTTTGGTACATGTAGCACTTATACTCTGCTCAATATTGGCTTTTAAAAGCGAAATCACTCAAATGGAAAAAGTAGGTCAGATGCTGCATCCGATGCATGGGTCCATCTCGGCATCCAAAGATGAATCACTTGTGCAAGTTTGGTTACTGTAGCATTAGTACTTTGTCAGATACTGAGCTACCCCAAACTTCTTATCCAAATCACTCAAGCGGAAAATGTAGGTCAGATGCTGCATCCGATGCATGGGTTCACCTCAGCATCCAAAGATGAATCACTTGTGCAAGTTTGGTTACTGTAGCATCAGTACTTTGTCAGATACTGAGCTACCCCAAACTTCTTAACCAAGTCACTCAAGCGGAAAATGTAGGTCAGATGCTGCATCCGATGCATGGGTTTACCTCAGCATCCAAAAATGAATCACTTGTGCAAGTATGGTTACTGTAGCATCAGTACTTTGTCAGATACTGAGCTACCCCAAACTTCTTAACCAAGTCACTCAAGCAGAAAATGTAGGTCAGATGCTGCATACGATGCATGGGTTCACCTCAGCATCCAAAGATGAATCACTTGTGCCAGTTTGGTTACTGTAGCATTAGTACTTTGTCAGATACTGAGCTACCCCAAACTTCTTAACCGGATGCAGACACGGACGTGGGGTTATAGCATAAGCTTCTTCGAGGTGAGCTAATTATAGCATAAGCTCACTCAACTTCGTCAAGGTGAGCTAAAAATGATGGTATGTGAAGAAAGGTCTTGTCACATGGAATGCACATGTGAAATATCAAAGCCTATCACTCAGCAATCAAAAGAAATAGCCAATCTAAGATTTTTTGAAATGTAGGTCAAATACCTAGGTCTTGGTCATGAGGTCAAAAGTTATGATATGTGTAGAAAGGCCTTGTCACAAGAAGGAATACACATATGAAATATCAAAGCTCTATCACTTACCAATCAAAAGATATAGCAAATCTTAATTTTTTTGAAAAGTAGGTCAAATATCTAGGTCAAGGTCATGAGGTCAAAATTATGGTATATGTAGAAAGGTATTGTCAAAAGGAATACACAAGAGAAATATCAAAGCCCTATCACTTGCCAATCAATAGATATAGCCAATCTTGGTTTTTTTAAAAAAGTAGGTCAAATATCTAGGTCAAGGTCATAAGGTTAAAAAATATAGTATGTGAAAAAAGGGCTTGTCACAAGAAATACACATGTGAAATATCAAAGCCCTATCACTTACCAATCAAAAGATATAGCCAATCTTTGATTTTTTGAAAAGTAGGTCAAATATCTAGGTCAAGGTCACGAGGTCAAAAAATATGGTTTGCGTAGAAAGGTCTTGTCACAAAGATTACACATGTGAAATATCAAAGCCCTATCACTTGCCAATCAAGAGATATAGCCAATATTAGATTTTTAGAAAAGTAGGTCAAATATCTAGATCAAGGTCACAAGGTCAAACATTATATGTGTAGAAAGGTTTAATCACAAGGAATAAACATGTGAAATATCAAAGTCCTATCACTCATCAATCAAGAGATATAGCCAATATTAGATTTTTAGAAAAGTAAGTCAAATATCTAGGTCAAGGTCACAAGGTCAAAAATTATGATATGTGTATAAAGGTCTTGTCACAAGGAATACACATGTGAAATATCAAAGCCCTATCACTCACCAATCAAAAGTTATGGGGTGTGACACCCAAGTGTGACAGACAGACGGACAGACGGAGGGACGGATGGACGGACAGACGAACAACGGACAAAGTGATCCCTAAGTGTCGCTGTGCTTAGCAGGCGACACAAAAAGTCAACATCTTAAACATAGGTAATCACAGATTACAAAGCTCACCTCGTGACAGCAAAATTCAATTCAAACATATTTCTTAGTACATGTATATTGGCTTTTAAAGGCAAAACCACTCAAGCAGAAAAAGTAGGTGAAGGTCATTTTATGAAAGTTTGATCAAAGATACATCCAATATGCAAGTTTGGTACATGTAGCAGTTATACTTTGCTCAATATTGGCTTTATAGAGCAAAATCACTCAAGCGAATACAGTAGGTCAAGGTCATTTTATGAAAGATTGATCAAAGATACATCCAATATGCAAGTTTGGTACATGTATCACTTATACTTTGCTCAATATTGGCTTTTAAAGCCAAAATCACTCAAGCGGAAAAAGTAGGTCGAGGTCATTTTATGAAAGTTTGATCAAAGATACATCCAATATGCAAGTTTGGTACATGTAGCAGTTATACTTTGCTCAATATTGGCTTTATAGAGCAAAATCACTCAAGCGGAAAAAGTAGGTCAAGGTCATTTTATGAAAGATTGATCAAAGTTACATCCAATATGAAACTTTGGTACATGTATCACTTATGCTTTGCTTAATATTGGCTTTTAAAGGCAAAATCACTCAAGCGGAAAAAGTAGGTCGAGGTCATTTTATGAAAGTTTGATCAAAGATACATCTAATATGCAAGTTTGGAACATCTAACACTTATACTTTGCTCAATATTGGCTTTTAAAGGCAAAATCACTCAAGCGGAAAAAGTAGGTCAAGGTCATTTTATGAAAGTTTTATCAAAGATACATCCAATATGCAAGTTTGGTACATGTAGCACTTATACTTTGCTCAATATTGGCTTTTAAAAGCGAAATCACTCAAGTGGAAAAAGTAGGTCAGATGCTGCATCCAATGCATGGGTCCATCTCGGCATCCAAAGATGAATCACTTGTGCAAGTTTGGTTACTGTAGCATTAGTACTTTGTCAGATACTGAGCTACCCCAAACTTCTTATCCAAATCACTCAAGCGGAAAATGTAGGTCAGATGCTGCATCCGATGCATGGGTTCACCTCAGCATCCAAAGATGAATCACTTGTGCAAGTTTGGTTACTGTAGCATCAGTACTTTGTCAGATACTGAGCTACCCCAAACTTCTTAACCAAGTCACTCAAGCGGAAAATGTAGGTCAGATGCTGCATCCGATGCATGGGTTCACCTCAGCATCCAAAGATGAATCACTTGTGCAAGTTTGGTTACTGTAGCATTAGTACTTTGTCAGATACTGAGCTACCCCAAACTTCTTAACCAAGTCACTCAAGCGGAAAATGTAGGTCAGATGCTGCATCCGATGCATGGGTTCACCTCGGCATCCAAAGATGAATCACTTGTGCAAGTTTGGTTACTGTAGCATTAGTACTTTGTCAGATACTGAGCTACCCCAAACTTCTTAACCGGACGCGGACGCGGACACGGACGCGGACACGGACGCGGACGCGGACGCGTGGGGTTATAGCATAAGCTCACTCAACTTCGTCGAGGTGAGCTAAAAATAAATTCAGAGTATATTTGATAGCGTATGTGGCCAAGTTAATTTGAAGTATGAAAATAAGTACACAAAGCCAAACTAGCTATAGCTTGTCTTATTTAAAAAATCATTAAAAATCTAAAAGTTGATATTTTGACAAAATTCTTTCACAGTTTCATTTCTAGCGATAAATATAAAAATAAAAAGAGAAAAAAACTGAAAAAGGGAAAAAAAATTGTTGGGGTCCCGCCTGGGTTTGAAGCTACTCCCCATGGGTCCATTTGGCATGGAAAACATACATTATACCTATGTACAATCTTATAAAATATTCCTTAAAAATCCAAAAGTGGATATCTTGACAAAGTTCTTTCCCTTGTAGGGTACCATGCATGAGTACCTCATACCTACAAATTGTCATGACAATCTGAGGAGTGGTTATAGAAAAGAAGCAGAAAATGTATGAAAATCACCCCCCCCCCTTCCTTTTTACATAAGAAAAAAATTCATAAAAAATCAAAAAAATAAAATTTAAGCATAAAATACATATCAAAGCATTAAGTAAGTTAAATATGATAAATATGTAGTAAATGAGTGTGTAAAATCATACACTAATTGAGTTATTTAAAGAAATAGTGCAAAAATGTGCATTTCTGACAAAGTCCGAAAAGACGTCAAAAACGCGTCAAAAATTTGACTTCGAAGTGGAACCAAAAATAACAAAACTTCTTAAGACATCTCTCTAGATCATCCTGATGCTTTCGGTTTGTCGATACATGCTTCGGTTCTGAAGAAGAAGTTTGTCAAAGGAGGGTACCCCCCGTGACCTACTTTTGGCTGTGGTGGCGCCACCTGTTGACAGATCCGGACGAAAAACAACAACACTTGTAGGGGACCATGAGTACTTCATACCTACCAAGTTTCATCAAAATCCCTTCAGCCGTTCTGGAGAAGAAGTTTAAAATGTGAAAAGTTTACGACGACGGACGACGGACGACGACGACGGACGACGGACGCAACACTATGACAATAGCTCTTTTGAGCCTATGGCTCAGGTGAGCTAAAAAACAAACAAACAAACTTGTATATACACGTATGTTCAAAAACTGAAAAAAAGCTTCATAATTTTTTATACCTAGAACAATATGTGCTAAGAATTAAAATTAACTCAGAAAATAGCAATCCAAGGAATGCTTGTGTCGCCTGCAAAGCGGATTATTATTTTTTTTTTTAATTGAAAGTAGGTCAAAAATCAAGAGTAAGGTCACTAGGTCAAAAATTATGGAATGTTTAGAAAAGTCTTTACATTCGGAATACACAAGTAAAATAACAAAGCCCTATCACTTACCAATCAAAAGATATAGCCAATTTCAGATTTTTTGAAAAGTAGGTCAAATATCTAGGTCAAGGTCACGAGGTCAAAAATTATGGTATGTGTAGAAAGGTCTTGTCACAAGGAATATACATGTGAAATATCTAATCCCTATCACTTACCAATCGAAAGATATAGCCAATCTTAGATTTTTTTAAAAGTAGGTCAAATATCTAGGTCAAGGTCATGGGGTCAAAAATTATGGTATGTGTAGAAAGGTCTTGTCACAAGGAATACACATGTGAAATATCAAAGCCCTATCACTTACCAATCGAAAGATATAGCCAATCTTAGATTTTTTTAAAAGTAGGTCAAATATCTAGGTCAAGGTCATGGGGTCAAAAATTATGGTATGTGTAGAAAGGTCTTGTCACAAGGAATACACATGTGAAATTTCAAAGCCCTATCACTTACCAATCAAAAGATATAGCCAATCTTCGATTTTTTGAAAAGAAGGTCAAATATCTAGGTCAAGGTCACGAGGTCAAAAATAATGGTATGTGTAGAAAGGTCTTGTCACAAGAAATACACATGTGAAATATCAAAGCCCTATCACTTACCAATCAAAAGATATAGCCAATCTTCGATTTTTTTAAAAGTAGGTCAAATATCTAGGTCAAGGTCACGAGGTCAAAAATTATGGTATGTGTAGAAAGGTCTTGTCACAAGGAATATACATGTGAAATATCAAAGCCCTATCACTTAGCAATCAAAAGTTATGGGGTCTGACACCCAAGTGTCAGACAGACGGACAGACAGACGGACGGACGGACAACGGACAAAGTGATCCCTAAGTGTCGCTATGCTACGCAGGCGACACAAAAACTGAGTTTTAACTAAGTTTTTCTTAAAATATGAAATTAAAAAAAACCCTCAATTTGCTTTCAGAGCCTGTTATCTGTCAGTCAGGGCTTAAAGAAACCTTCGTCTTTAATTTCAAAGATATAACATAATCTTGGACCTCTCTGAAATTTCAGCAGAGAAACAGTCGTATTTCTAAACATATAGATTTATCCTTGTAGTACAAATAAAAACACAAACACTCAAAAGAGTATTTGAGTTTTTGTGTTTTTATTTGTTATCATCCCTACCCTCTGGAAGAAATTCTATTTTAAAAAGGAAATTTACTGTAGATGGCGCTTCTAAGTTGAATAAGTGCAGCGCCGCAAAAATTTGAATTAAATTAAAATTGAAATGCAGAATATGTTACGAGCTTAAAACATGTCGATGAAGAGAATCTAGAGTTTTAACTATCTTTTACATACCTAAATGTTGTTTTCTACTTTTGATAATACTGCTTTCTTCTTTAGTTCCTTTGTTGGAAATATACAAAGCAGTTCTAGATCCTTTATGGCTACTGTTTGGCATTCCATGTCATGACCGAAGAATGCCCAGCCTGTGTTAATTAAAGTGATTGAAACAAAGTTACCTAGTATACTTTTATTTCATTATTGATGTACTCGGCCTTGCCTCAATGCCTATACAACTTCAATTAATGAAGCGATCGATGCTGAACTCGGCTACGAACTCTAATTGTTGCTACAAAAAACTCTCGGTCCACCGACGGAGCAAATCCTGGATACAACAAAACAACCCTCTGGCTGTCCGCATTCTCACTGCTACCCATACACTGTAGGAGATATATATCTCTTTACAATCAATAACCAATATTTCATAATATGTACCTTGGATTCCTTCACTCAAAGAGATTGAATTGTGTTTAGGCATCTCCCGTATTCCTCAGTATCCAAATGACAACACTTAAACTTGTAATATTACACGCATAATTCGATTCAGCTTTGGTGCCACAAAGTCTATTCAGCTTGTATCTTGTGTGAAGTTAGAATGTTTTACAGAAAGTGTAGAGTTTCTTACGAATCTTTTATTCCACTATTTGTGTTACGCTGGATTGGGGATGCAATGCATTCAAATCGATTTTAAAATTACCATTCATCAACAAATAACTATATTGGGAAGTATGTATATTTTATTCATGAATAAACAAAAGCATCCTCAAGTTGTTACCAGAGATTTTCTCCCTTTTATATTCCCCATCATCAAATTTGTATTTAACAAAGTATCTTTAACTTATATGGATGTGCATCTTAATTAAATACTGCTTAATTCAAAGCAAGAGACTCAAGTTGTCCAAAGACAGAGACACTGAATAAATCAATAATAAATAAATAGAAAAGAATGGTCTCCAACCGACCCCCGAGACAACGACATAAAACGATCTAGGACTAGAGAAGCTTGGACAAGGGAGTTCATTCTTTGCTTTTGGGGAAAAAAAATCCAAAACAAATCAAGCATTTTGACAAATTCAAGGGGATTTCTTCTTCTCGTAACCCCCCCCCCCCCCCGCCCCCGCTAGATCCTCATACAATAAGAAAATTGAAAAGTTCTAAATCGTTACCTTCTTAAACAACATTTCAAATCAATTTTAATGCAGCAGCTTCGGTTAGTAAATCCTTATCAATTGTACTTCGCGCCAAAGTGATTTTCAGACACAGCCAAATTTATTTTGAAAGCGCCCCCTAGTTTGAATTTTATGTATCTTCTTTGTAAGGAGTGCCCGGCTCTGAATTTTCGTAGGGTCGATTTAGTAATATAGTTCAATAAAATCAATCTGAGACCAAAAAAGCATTGGAGGGATGGTGCTAGGATGTTAGCCTCATCTGAGTACAACACATCCAAATGTTAGATGCAGACTACAAACGAAGTGAAGACACCAATGAATGAGCAAATCCAGCCAACACTAGACAGTACTCCACCTCTAAGAATGCTTCCAATGGTAGTATAATCAAATAGGTTGATTGCATGTGAAATTCGATTTGGTCGTTTCTCTATATGTTTCGTTGCTGCCATTTTCAATAATCCCGTTTGACGTACAGCCAACACGTACAATGTTAGCCATAATGTGAGCCACCTACAATACATTCCGTATTTTCACTATGCTCTGGAAATTGTTCATTCTATAAAGTTGTCCTTCGCATTTCTATGGAGCTGTGTTCTCAGTCTTTTTGTTCGATCATAGTTTATTTGTGAGGAAGTACATTTTTTTATTTCAAGAATCTGTAAGCATTTTTGGAATTTGATTACGTGTTTTGGGTTTTTGGGTTTGACTTTCATTCACTGACTTGTACTGTCTTTCTTCCTGCAATTTTGTAAGATGTTTTGCAAGTGTATTGTTGATAGATTTGACGTGGTTTATCTCTACATACTAGTATATTTCGCTGCTTGGTTTCAAAGGCAAATTTCTATATTGAAAATTTGTCCTGTTTATTGGTTCTTTTTGGATTTTTTCTTGTTTTCCTCGGGTACTTGTTGACGGGTGGTTTAAGGTGATGTTTCCCTCTTTTTCGTCCCATGCATGTGCGTTCTTTTCAACGTCTCTTTGTTAGACATTCTCCTATTCTTTTACCTTTACTGTGAATCGACACAAATGGTATAGACAGTTAAATCAGTATCTCAGTAAATTTTTTTCTCCCAATCTGAGAAGAATAACCCACCCTCTAGTTATACAATGTAAATACTGAACTCGAGTAAGGGAAAGTTCCCTGCCTTTCGTCCCCGAGAAGACTAACTTTCATTGAGGTCTTAGAAAACTTGAGCCTTTTAATCGACTTTTTTCATGTAAATGGACGATTTAGATTTTTTGAATGCGAGTGAAGGTATCGGAATAAGATAAGAAACAAAGACTGCCTATCAATAAACTGAATCTGACTACTACAAGTATCAATAAACTGAATCTGACTACTACAAGGGTCACAGTGCTGCTATTTCCTATCTATTACTTGTGCAATTTCGCTGAAAGTATTTGGAATTTATACAGAGCAAATCATACCTGAAGTTTATTGGAAATAGTGACGTATAGCTGTCATTATATCTCCGCTATCACATGTCAGACCTCCAACAAAGAGTAGATGCCGATTTCAGGAGACTCTAACAGTTGAGTAATTACATTAATTACGATTCCTTCATTAGAGCAAATAGGCAGGATGTCTTCTTTCATTTCCATTACGGATGATAGAGAATATCAAAGTTGTGTCAATCTCTTTTTAGCATGACAATAGTTCCATCATTTCACAAAATAAATATAAGAAATTACTTGTTCAAATAAACCAATGATGTAAAAATGAAGATAAATGAGGGTACAGTTAATTGTCCTCATTAAATAGAAGTTTTTTCCACGTCATTCTCTTCGGGAATCATTTGGGATAATTGAGGTTTTGAACAATGAAGAGACGTGGTAATTCATCTGAATAATATTCTCCACGGAAATTAATATTGCTTTACACATGTAGATCTAACAGTTTCAAATATACCAACAAATTATACCAAAGACTTCTCAACGACCCTCAGTATGCCATGTTTATATTTGTTTAACATTGGACCTACAATTAATATAATTACCAGTTATGATGGCTGCACCAACAATTAATATAATTACCAGTTATGATGGCTGCTAAGTAATCTTCCTATTTTGTCTCCACCTTGGAGTGCTATCAATATTATCATTTTGTCTAAAGATACAATTGATCCTATATATTTTTACTTTATTGTATTCGTAAACTCAAAAAATTAAAGAGGGCGCTGCTGAAATGATTTTTTATGGCTCCGCTGGAAGCATCACTGATGAGAATTTAATATTCGAAACAAGTGTCTGGTGCATGGAAATTGGTTTGGAATTTTCGTCAAGAAGGTATAGAGTTAGGAACCCTTCGACATTATTATATCTATCTATGTCAATCTGCACATAGCATAAAGGATAAAAATTGAAATGCCACTTGTCTTAGATAAACTTCTAAGATTTTTTTTTCTGTATAAGTAAAAATAAACCGACAACATGTAGATACAAAATTTATAAGTCAGCATAACATGTATTCCAACGAAAAATATTAAATCTGAAAATATCATAATTGGAATCTTTGTAACAGTGAAAGAAATCTTAACAGATGTTAGAATTTGATACATATTCTTTAAAATCCCTTTAATTTTGAGAATAATAACAGAATATGAAAGGTACTAACAGGTTTTCAATAATAATAAAAAAAAACAAGCATTATCGTCTTATTTTTTTCTTTCGAATATTTTTTAAACATGCAATGTTCTTTATATTGAAGTCTTCAGTACAATAGTACAATGTAGAATATATGATTTAATTCATTATAACACCATGAGATCTACATGTAAAATAAATGTTCCACGATATATTGGTATTTACATCTTTATAACATACAACACACAGCATAAAAACAAATTTATTTAACAATATTTTGAAGTATAAAAATCTATATTACTCAATTTAATAATAAGTCAATATTATAGTTTATATTTTTTGCTCACTAATCACAATATATAAAGAATATTCTATAACATGCCGACTGTGTGTTGCCTCAGCCAGTCTGCTATGATCTCATAGTTGTCCTTCATCCATTTGATGTTAGCCCTGAAATTACAAAAATATGAAGCAAAAGATACATTCTTGTTTTTATAATTTTCATTGGAATGTAATTTTATTTTCGATTATCTCAATGTATCAAAATCTGATATAGTGAACTTAAGAAAATAACGTTTATATCTAGGCTTTTGAGGAACTAAAATTTTAATCATGAATCTACTTGTTTTTATCATGCTTGTAAACAAATATAAGAAATACGTATATATGATGTTTGATATTACATGTACTGAAGTTCTGAATTTCAAACAACAATGCAGACACACAGTAAATACTACGTACCTTATTAGTTCAAGAGCATTTTCTGTTTCCTTTCTAGCATTTTTAGGGGGATTGTTTCTAAACAACGTCCTCAACTGCAACAATAATATTTGGAGTCTTATCGGTTATATACCGGTATATGTGTTTTTATTTTGTATCTGATAGTGTGGATGTTTTGATGAGTACGCTATGTATATAATGAATTTTTAGATATTCTACATTATTTTAAGCTGTACGGAAAATTCTTTTGTCTCTACAAATGTAGATAAAATGTTAAACATCTTCAAATTCATCGGCATACCTTAAGGTATCCGATGTACAATAGGGCATTTTTCCATGCCTGGTAAGGTACTATAAACTATATATTTTCTGAAAGGTTATAAGGCCCACTACTCAATTTTGGGGCCAGAAAAACAAAGGGGAATAACTGATGAAAAATTTAATAGTCTATTTTCTCTTTATAACATATGCAAAATAATAAGTTTTTCCCCTTTGATTTTTAAGACCTGGGAGTCCTATATCTGAACTCAGGGCATCATTACCTCTCAGAAAATATATAGTTTATAGTACCTTACCAGGCATAAAATTTACAATACTTTACAATGGAGATCATTAAAACGCTGTGTAAAATGACTCAATTGTACAATGGATACCTTAAACGCAGATAAAGTTACAGCATGAACCAGACATGCACGTTTCGGGTATTTAACCCTCGTCAGTGATCCTCAATCTAAATAATGAATATGGCCAAAATATCTGGAAAATCTGTTCAAAGTATACCGAAAGACGTAGCAAGATGGCTTGGATATGATGCTACAGGACCCAGGTTTAAGAAATTTGTAAACAGAAATTTTCCAATGCGTTTGAAGAAAAGACCAACCGAAATTGATCGAACTTGGCTACATGTGGCCCGGGGAATCCTGGTCCATCAGCATTGACACTAACAAAATTGTACAAATGTAAACGTCTTCAAATTCATTAGCATCATTCAAAAGTAGATATATTTACAGCATGGACCAGACATAACCATTATATACAAATTATAGCTTAATCTGATATTTTCTAATCACGGAGTGACAAGTTTAGATATGGTGTATAAGAACAAGAGTTATGGTGTAAGAGCTTTCATTTCTCTAGATGATCCATGACATACTAGTGTCGATATTTAAAAAAAAAATTAAAATTTGTCATCTATCTTTTATTTCAGACTTATACAAAGAACTGAACAATTTACCTGTTTATACTCGAAGTTAGTGTTTACATACTGAGTTACGTCGCTGATGGTCTCTCTGATGAGAAAATTGTCAGATCCAAACCTTAGAAAAATATAATTTGGATTTACAACTTAGCATTTGAAAAGAAAGTTGAATATTTCCATTGCAAAAAAGTTTAACTTCAAGATGTATAACTACTCATTTGATGGAATAAAATAAGAAGAGAATTAGAAATCAAGATTGTTTGTCCTATTTTGTTTTTCGTGAGAATGTTTTAGAAGAATGTTTAAAGTTTTGATGGTGATTTTAGGAATCTGATGTCGGGTTTTGTGTCTGACTTTCAATCACTGATTGGTATCAAATATAAACATACTGTCTGTTGAGTCTGTTCCACTTGTTCATCAGTAAGTGAAGGGCAATCATACGACCCAGGGAATTTTTGGTAAAGAAACTGACCACTAGCCGGACATCCTGCATCCTTATCTTAGTGGGATCAAATATCCAGTTCGCATATCTGAAAATAAAGGAACGAAAAAAGGGCATTGAAGGAAATTATTTCTCACAATCATGAAGAACGACGAACTGTAACTTTAACATATTTATACAAAAAGTGCGGCGTAGGTTTTTTTTCCTAATCTTTGATCTATGTAGACATTGTTACTCATCTTTCTGTAATATCTATATGTTATATCTAAAATTGTATATTTTGTATCATGTTTCTATGATATGAGTTGGTGCTCCTTGTCCCTTATGCGTCTCTTTCTGTGTGTGCCTGCTCTGTGTTTTTGAATTTTTTGTTTTGGGGGTTTTGTTGTGGGTGCTACAGCCGAGTGTTGTTGGAGATCCCCTCCTTTCTTGTAAGAAAGAACACTTGCGTATATGTCGTAAATATTTCGGCAAAAATACTCGTAGGTGAGGTTCCAGAGGAAATCGAAATAATGATTAATCGAAGAGCATTATTATATAAGCGACCTAATATGTATGTCAAAATGCAAAATTAGGACAGAGCTATACGTGAGTGAGAAACTCAGTTGTTTTACAAAAATAATCTGCCTATTAGTCTCGTTGATACGTGTGAAGTTTTTTATATTAAGTGTTTTTGGAGACTTCTTTATTGTTTGGTCCTCCTTGTCCATTTGATGTCTATTGTACTTATCCACTCAGTGTGTATTTTTTACTTGTGTGTTACAGTGTTCTGCTGTGGGTACAGCAACCTGGTCCTATTGGATATGCTCTCCTTTCCTCTACAAAACGTATTGATAGAAAATGGTTTTTTTTTCAATACTAATACTATGAAACATATTGAAATATATGTTTAATACCAATAATGTGGTGCAATATACACGCTTTTCAACAAATGATGCATAATCATTGGTGCTCGAGGCCGAAAGAGATGAAATTTAAATAGTAAATAAAAAACAAAAATCTGAAATGACCTAGATATATTTCAAGTCAATGAATATCCTCAGGGACTGACAGTCCAGAAACTGTTTGTTTGGTAAGTTCGATGTTTTCGTGTTACTGGTGCTTTGTGTATCTTACTGTGACGAGTACTAGTTGTTCTTTCTTAAATAATGATATCATTGTATTCATCAAACATAAATCATACCTCCAGAGTAGCCATGGTTTTTGAGACTGACCCAAGGCTTCCATCAACATTTCACGTTCATTAGCTACATTTGTTTCTTGGGTTTTATTCCATACAAAATCCCATTCTTCAACACTGCCTTCTCGGACTCCCACCGAGTATATAACTGAAGCATAATCTTTTGGTACCCTATAAATATCCCCGATACAAAATATTTAATTAAAGCAAGCTAAAATACTTTTTAAAATGATTTAACCACTTTAATCATTCAGTTACAAACTGGAATTTGTAAAAATATATACATAAAAAAATCCTTAACATACGGAATCCCATGGTCTTTCCACTTTCGGAATGTGTCTTTAGCATATTGCACTGCTTTCTTTACACCTACATCACAGGCAGTTACTAGAATCAGCTGTCGAAGATAACTGAAGAAAGGAACAAAACCTCTCATTTATTCAATAAAACAATTCACATATCGTAAAAATGCCTTTTACATAATTATTTTATAAAAACAATTTTCCTATACTAAAAAGTTATGGAATGAATATCAGCTACAAAGACTATGTATCAACCTTGTTATCCATCGTGTTTCTGTGTGCTTTGTCATTGTCTCCGTCTGTTTGTCCGATTTTTCTTTTGCGTGAGAAATGTCTGTTTTTTATTTTTTCAAGAATTTGTAAGCCTTTGTAGTCTAATTTCGGTTCTTGTGTTTGACTTTCATTCATTGATTGGGTGTTTTTATTTTATAAATTAGCAACACATCAGGGAAAATAAGCAGTTTCCACACCTAGTTTTTATTACAAAGATGAATATCAAAAACAATAAAATATGGAACAATCTTTACCTGTCGGGAAGTATTCCATCCTTATCATAAACGCCTACCCTATCAAACACTGGCGCCACAAGGTCATGTAAATATTTCTGACAATAAAATTCAGCCAAGTAAATTATTAGTCTCGAAACAGTATTTTTAAAACTTGGTAACAATGTTAAACGTCTTCAAATTCAATATCATCATTTAAGAACAGATAAAATTTCAGCATGGACCAGACATGCACGTTTCGGGTACTTAACCCTCGTCAGTGATCCTCAATCTAAACAATGTAATATGGCCAAAGGGTGAAAACTATTGTGTCCAAAAATATACCAAAAACGTAGCAGGATGGGTGGGATATGATGCAACAGGACCCACGTTTTAGAAATTTCAAGATTTTTTTATAACAGAAATTTTTCGAATGCGTTGAAGAGACAGACGATCAACCGAAGTTGATCGAACTTGGCTACATGTGCCCTCAGGGACTCCTGGTCCACCAGCAGTGACACTCACCAAGTGATTCAAATGTTAAACGTCTTCAAATTCTATAAACTCAAATTAGAAATTAAGAGAATGCTACTGGATAAGTTATGAAGATTTACAATTCACACGTTTCACTCAAAATTTATTTTAAGAAAATTGAGTGTTCCAACTCATAATCTAGATGAATAAATATAGGAAAAACTTACTTGTAGTAGGACGTAGGCTCCTGACTTTGAAAGAGATCCTTTAATGAACTCTAACGATGACAAGAACGCCTTCCATGGTACATATCTATCTTCTCTTTTTAGGTAAGTGGTCATATTCAAAGCTACGTCATACTCCAAAATCTGTGCCCTAAAGAAATTATATATCTTCTGTGAATATCTTATTCTTACCGAAGGATTTCTCAGGAATTGCAAATTTGAGCTTGAAGTCAAAGAAACTACAGAGACAAATAATTCAGCATCCTATTTGGACATAATGTTGTCCTACGACACTGATAGTCACATGAACACCTCACTCTATGACAAACGTGACGACTTCAATTTCAGCATTACAAACTTTCCTTTTCTGAGTAGCAACATCCCTTCATCGCCTGCTTATGACGTGTTCATATCTCAGTTGATACGCTATGCCAGAGCAAGTACTAAATATACGGATTTTGTTCTGAGGGCTAGGCGTCTTTCAGATAAGCTTCTCAGGGATATGTTTGTGACCGACTAACATCGTCACTGAGGAAGTTCTACGGTCGATATGGGGAACTCGTCATACACTATGATGTCCCACTCTCCAGAATGGTGGATGATATTCTGTCATAGACCATTTGAACAATCCAACCAATGATTGTACTCTACATCTTCCAAAATGGAAGTAACCGGATGAGACAGTTCTGCCGAATTGTAGCGACGGGTGTTGCATGCAAGCAGGAGATGCTTACTCTTCCTGGGCACCTGGTCTCACTCTCATATCGGGAGTTCGCTTCTTTTCATATGGTGGAGGTTTTTGTTTGTTTGCTTTGGTTCCTGTTTTATCCTGATTTTGTATGCCTTCGGTTTCTGATTTTCTGAATTATCGATTTTGTGCTGTAAACTGGGATATGGTCATTATCCATATTTGTCATTTCAACAAATGTTATCTGAAAGATCAAGGTATATATATTTTCATCAACGTATAAAACTGAATTGCTTTAATCACTAGTAGTGATAGTTGTTGAAAATATGCATCAGATTCCGGGTATTGTTTAAGAAGTGGACAAACACAAGCCGGGGCTATGTATTGCTGAATATTTGTTTTTGAAAAAAAGGTCGGCCAATCTTAGAATATGTAATTGTACAATCTGCAGCTGGTACAAGTAATTGTGTCAATTAGCTTTTTATATTACATTGGACGTTTCAAATAATAAAGATATACAACCTTGCTAAGTTGAAGGAATCTCCAATTAATCCTGCTCTATTGGCCTCGGGAAATACCTAAAATATAATGAAATAAGATATACGGAAAATATTAGAATGTTATGTTGTTCACGTATTCCCTTCTTATGTGCTATATGCTAGTATCTGGCGTTCTCCCCGAAGCAGTCCTTTAAGTATCTCGGGTAGTCGGATAACGTTCGGGTTCTACACTTTAGATGACTACAGTGGAATACACACAACACCGAGAGTAACGACTATCACACAAAAGAACTAAACCAGCGAAGATCACGCAAACAAGAACATTCGCATGAAGAGAATCTGGAAACTAAAATAAAATAAAAAATCTTTACAACACGATATACAACAAATTAAAGAGGGGGTTCGATGTGCAATCGGAACCGACTTTGAACGCCATGAATCCGCCATGTTTACAAAAGAAGCACTCTAGCTTGACGTATCACTGAGGAGGATTTAGTATCCGAACCTTGCGTGTCTGGTGCACCAAATTAGATCATAGTGTCTTTTTTCTTTAAATTTAATGGGATATTATCCGGATTATTCTTCCTTCTTATCCGGGTAAACAAAGGTCTCTCAAGACGCATAATTTTAACAAAATCCTTCTCGTTATAAGTTGAAGTGTGACAAAAATATTTAAAAAGTTGACATCATAAGCGATAGAGACAAAGGTTACACTGAAGCCTGTAAGTAGAAATCAAAAGTTTGAAGATACTAGTAATTGAGAAATTTTCGATTTTCGTAATGAGATTTTCGAATACAACATTGAATTCAGATGTTGAAAATACGAAAGTGTTCCAACTCTATACCTTCTTGAAGAAAATTTCAAACCAATTTTCATGCACCAGACACGTGTTTCGAATATTATATTCTTATCAGTGATGCTTCCAGCCAAAGTGTGCTTTTCATACGCCACCCAAATTCATTTCACGAGCGCCCTCTGGTTTTATTTTAAGAATTTAAATTTGTACATTTACTTTAAAGAGAGTGCGCGGCTCAAAATTTCCTGTAGGGTCGATTAAGTAGCATATTCAAATAAAATCTATGTTCAAAATAGCATTGGAGGGATGGTGCTGAAATGATCACCTCCTTTAATTTCGATGATATTTTTCAATTAAATAGCAAGTTTCCCAAATAGCAATACAATATGTAAACTTCCTGATCGAGAACATTTTTGTGGTGTTCGGAGGAAAGGTCTTGCAACAAATTGTTGGAATTCCAATGGGAACCATATGCAATTGTGCCCTACTTCTTGACGACATTTTTCTTTACACGTACGAAGCTTGTCATTTAAACTTTGGTCTCTGAAGGCTACAGATATATAAACGATGTGCTGTCCATCAATAATCCAAAATTCGCGGATTACCTTAGCAGAATCTATCCTTCGGAGCTTGAAGTCAAAGAAGCTACAGAGACGAATAATTCAGCATCCTATCTTGACATAATGCTGTCCTATGACACTGATGGCCACATGAACAACTCACTCTTTGACAAACATGACGACTATAACTTCAACATCACAAACTTTCCCTTTCTGAGTAACAACATTCCTTCATCGCCTGCTTATAGCGTGTTCATATCTCAACGTTTTACCAGAGCAAGTACCAAATTCACAAATTTTGTTCAGAGAGCTAGGCGTGTTTTAAATAAGCTTCTTAATCAGGGATGCGTTTGTGATCGAATAACATCGTCACTGAGGAAGTTCTACGGTTGACGGGAAACTCATCATACACTATGATGTCCCATTGTCTAGAATGGTGGATGATATTCTCTCTTAGACCATTTGAACAATCCAACCACATAATATGTTTATATCTTCCGAATTGGAAGTAACCGGATGTGACAATTTTACCGAATTGAAGCGACAGGTGTTGCATGCAAGCAGGAGATGCTGACTCATCCTGGGCACCTGATGTCACTCCCATGTTGGTATTTCTCATCTTTTCATGAGGAGGAGGTTTTTGTTTGTGTGCTTTGGTTCCTGTTTCATCCTGATTCTGTATGCCTTCGGTTTATGATTTTCTAAATTATCCATTTTGTAGTGTGTATGGAGATATGGTCATTATCCAGATTTGTCATTGAATTTACACCAAAGAAATGCTGTTTTCTAACGCAAGATTGAAAAAATAGACCGACAAAACAAGAAATGCACTTCATCCATCGATTTATACTTCTGTGCCGACTGAAGGATATTTCTAGAAAGTAGGCTGTGCTTAGTCTTCCTGGGCATCTGATCTAATATCCTTTAATTGTTTTGTTTGATAATGCACTTACAGATAAATAGACGATGTGTTGTCCATCAATAATCCAAAATTCGCGGATTACATCATCAGTATCTATCCTTCGGAGATTGAAGTCAAAGAAACTATAGAGACAAATAATTCAGCATCCTATGTGGACATATTGTTGTCCTACCACACTGATGGTCACATGAACACCTCACTCTATGACATTCTTGACGACTTCAATTTCAGCATTACAAGCTTTCCTTTTCTGAGTAGCAACATCCCTTCATCGCCTGCTTATGACGTGTTCATATCTCAGTTGATACGCTATGCCAGAGCAAGTACCAAAATATACGGCTTTTGTTCTGAGAGCTAGGTGTCTTTCAGATAAGCTTCCCAGTCAGGGATATGTTTGTGACCGACTAACATCGTCACTGAGGAAGTTCTACGGTCGATATGGGGAACTCATCATACACTATGATGTCCCACTCTCCAGAATGGTGGATGATATTCTGTCATGGAACATTTGAACCATCCAACCAAAGATTGTACTCTATGTCTTCCGAAATGGAAGTAACAGGATGAGGCAGTGCATGCAAGCAGGAAATGCTTACTCTTCCTGGGCACCTGGTCACTCCCATATCGGGAGTTCGCTGCTTTTCATATGGTGGAGGGTTTTTTTTTGTTTGCTTTGGTTCCTGTTTTATCCTGATTTTGTATGCCTTCGGTTTCTGATTTTCTTAATTATCGATTTTGTGCTGTATACAGGGATATGGTCATTATCCATATTTGCCATTCCTGTCTTTTGTATCCCCATTGATTTTAATATTTGAATTGTAGTATTGGTATTGTGTTTTAATTTCACTCACTAAATTGAAACAAAAATATTAAACACTAAGTCGCAGAACTATGTTACCACACTGCAACAAAGATCAGTTTGTGAAATAAAGATAAACGAGGTGTCAAAAGATAAGCTCGGGATTCCCAACGTGAAGGAATTCGTGACAAGTTCTTAATCATTAGAACCCAAGAACGATATTCCCAAGCATAAGTTTCAAAGAGAAAGAAACGTATACATGGAAATGTAGAAAACAGGAAAAATTAACAAGAGAATCTCTATCGACATAAATTAACAAGAGAATCTGTAAGTCCTTCTTTAGGATTTGTATCGAGGTCTTATCAGAGACGTTTCGAAATTTTGTACTTGTCTAAACATATTTCGTTTTATCACATTATGTAGGGACATTTTTAAACTTTGTTATCTTTTGATAGATGCATCTCTTATAGTTTGATAAAATAGCCTTGCCTAAAGCATGATTACACAGGTAAACTATTAATGAACAGCCTTTATCTCACAATGATTTGTATGAGGTTAGTAAATAGATCAATGGTAACAGCTGGATAATCTGATAAATCTTAAAAACCAAATTAATCCGGATAAGGTATTTTTATAAGTTTATATCGCCTCCATAGCTCAGTGGTTAGAGCACTGGTCTTGTAAACCAGGGGTCGTGAGTTCGATCCTCACTGGGGGCTGGAACACTTGCAGTTACATATTTTTTATCCAAATGACAAGGCAAAGTATCATAGTCATAAAATATTTGTAATAGTAAATATAGTTTAATTAGTCAGTAGCTTTTTATGGAAACGAAATTATGAAAACCATGTTTTCGATCATCGATCTGAATCAGCTGGAAAAAAGCACACCAGTGTTGGTAGTAAACAGGAGATGCTTACTCTCCCCGAGTACCTGATCTCATCTCTGCTGGGGATTTACTTTTGCTTCCTTGCAGGACTTTTTGAGTTTATCTTTTTGTCTGTGAGGTAGTATTCAGAATTCAGCACAAGCAGATTTCACAAGAAATTAATATATATGGCAGGCTAATTAATAGACGGAATTTTAGTCTATGTCTCATGTCTTCATTTAATGGATTTAGGTAGCGCGACCAACTATTTATTTTAGTAATTTTCTTATTTTTGATTCTGTACCAAGGCCAACGTACGACCCCCTAGTCTTTAAATAGTACATTGAGAGCAATTTAGGTGGGCTCGAGGCTTCCTTCTCGGTCTTTCTTAATCCCTATTTCTAAATTGGATCTTCCTACAATATACTGCATACAAAAACTGCACAAGTTTCCTTTCAGATTTCGATACATTACTAATTTTAGCAACTGCTCAACTACAATTTTGTCTAGAAAGCTGACGTCAGCACTCACGGTGATTAAGGAACACATTATGAAACTGCTCCGAACAGTAATGATGTAAACTTATTTTGGTCTATTAAAAATACAGGGGGAAATGACAGACAAAATGAGATATAGAAATTTTCAAACCAATACGATTTTTTCATACGACTTTTCATATATGTACAACACACTTCCTCAAGACAAAATTAATGCTCGATTGTCCAAAATCATTAAATGGTACTATGATCGAAAGGGGAAAACTTATATTAGTATATCTGAATCAAAGGGTTTCTTTTCCGCTACAGAACACAAATTATACGAATCATTAATATGAAGTGACCTGTGTATTGATTTGTCCTTCCTCCTGGACAACATTTATGTACGATTTGGTGAGAATCTCTACAAGCACGTTGTAGTGATCCCTATGGGTATTTATGGTGCGCCTCTTGTTGCAGATTTGTTATTATACACGTATAAAAAGAATTTATCCAAAATCTTCAAAAGCAAAGAACACATGATGATTTGAAATGTTTCATCGATACTTCTAGGTACCTGGATTATATTCTTACTTCCAACAATCTAAACAAGGCAGACTTTACAAACACAGAAACAACATTTTTGGACCTAAATATCAAAATTGTTAATGGGGAAATGAATACTAGTTTGTATGACAAAAGAGATGATTTTGGATTCATCACATGTAGCCAAGTTGATCGTCTGTCTCCTCAAAACGCATTCAAAAATTTCTTGGTCCTGTAGCATCATATCCCATCCATTCTGCTACGTTTTTCGGTACAATTTGGACACAATAATTTTTACACTCTTTGGTCACATTACATTGTTTAGATTTAGGATCACTGACGAGGGTTAAGTACCCGAAACGTGCATGTCTGGTCCATGCTGCAAATTAATCTGTTCTTCAATGATACTATTGAATTTGAACTTTTAACATAGTAAATTTTCCTTGGATTGACGGTGATGTTCCTAGATTACTTTCATACGGTATCTACATTTCACAGTTCATCGGGTATGCTAGAGCATGTACTGATATTTTGGATTTTCAAATTAACAAAAAATGACCTTTTGAATGAAGAATGGATCGAATTAAAAAGATTATTAGCCTGTCCGAGGTGTTCAGTATGTGAGACGGTCTCTCTACTTCCACGGCTATTCGTTTACTAATTCAGTGTAGGGATTTAAAAATTTTGAGTCCTGGCACTGTCCTTACAGAAGAGGATTAGATTTTAGTCACAAACCAGGATTGGCTTTCATACTTTAAATTATCGGAACTTATTGTCAGAAAATTGTTGTCAAATTTCTACCCCTACATTTAAGTGAAGAAACATCATTCGTTTGAGTCTTATAATTAATGAATAGAGACAAAGCAATGCATGCAACAGCTGATGTTTAAACAAACGAATCCAATTTTTTCCGGACAAGACGTTTTCTCTAATTGACATCGCCTCCATAGCTCAGTGATTAGAGCACTGATCTGTAAACCAGGGGTCGTGAGTTCGATCCTCACTGGGGGCTTCATATTATTCTATTTTCTAAATACAATCAGCCAATTGACTTAAGCTGAGCAATTGTTGACGAAACTAGTCTTAAATCTAATTTCTGTATGTACTATTTAATAGTACTTTGAAACATTGTACATAACATTTGTTGTGGATTACATTTAAATCTTAACGATTTTCTAGGACTCTAATAATTTGCTTGTTCCTTTGAACAAGACATATTTGAGCATTTGACTTTGCCCGTGACCGTAGACCTACATACCGAAACCTCTAACTTTCGCAATATCTACTGTTCCATTAAGATTTGGACTATCGTATTGAGCATACATCTTTCTTCTGACCAGACCTTTCTGAAGGGTAGGAACATTTTCATTATGCCTTGAGAATAACATTTCAAAGTCTTTATATTTGTATTCTACTACTCTACTAAAGGACTAGGACTCATAATATTTGGAATGTATCTTTCTTCTGACGAGACATTCCTCTTGGAAACAAAAGTTTGACCATGTAAACTTGACCTCATTTCATAAAAGCTAATATTGCTATTTCCTCTTGTTAAACACAACCTTCGACTCTTATATATCGCTTGTTTGCTCCTTTGGACATGACCTTACAGTAGGTACCAAATTTTTGAACAATTTTTGATACATCAAAAGGAGATGATTTGATTTTATAATTCACTTAATCACTTAACCACAGAGGACGATTGTCTTTAATTTGGAAATCATTTTTGTCAAATTTCTACCTCTACTTTTCAGTAAAGAAACTTCATTCTTTTGAGTCTTATAATGAATGAATAAATACAAAACAATGCATGGCAACAGCTGATGTTCAAAAATACAAATCCAAATTTTTCCGGACAAGACGTTTTTCCATGATTTTAATCGCCTCCATAGCTCAGTGGTTAGAGCACTGGTCTTGTAAACCAGGGGTCGTGAGATCGATCTTCACAGGGGCTTCATATTTTTCTATTTTCTAAATACAATCGGCAGTTTGGCTTGACATGAGCAGTTGCTGTCGAAACAAGTTTTTAATCTAATTTCTGCATGAACTATTGAACAGTGCTATGAAACACTGTACATAATAGTTAATATCGACCATATTGAACCTACAAGAATGTCTATGACTCTCGGAGTTGACATCTGTCTTTCTTTTGACAAGACATTTTTTGGACTAAGACTTTATTCCATACCCTTTAACATTTGCAATATTTATTGTTTCATACTTGTTTGGACTCTTATCTTGCATACAATCTTGTCCTTTTGACAAGACTTTTCTCTAGGTTCGAAGCATTTTTATCTAAAGGCCTTGACACAGACCTTTGACGTACAGTTTAAGGAGAAACATTGCCCATAAGGAATCTACTAAAAGGGCAAAGGCTCATAATATTTGACATGTGTTATACTTCTGACAAGACCTTTCTCTTGGAATCATGTTATCTTAGACTATGACCTACATGTCCAAAATTTTAAACTTCCTTGTTCTAAACATAACTTTTAAGTACCCGAAACGTGCATGTCTAGTCCATGCTGCAATTTTTTTTATGTTCTTAAATGATGCTATCTAATTTGAAGACGTTTAACATACAACCTCGGACTCTTAAATTTGTTATGCATTTGCCTTCGACAAAAAAATCTTTCTGGGACTTTGCTATCGATCATATTTAAATCTAGGACTCTCATTATTTTCACGTGTTTTCCATTGAACAAGACATTTCTGTTGGTACCAAAAATTGATCATGGGCTTTGACCATGACCATAGACCAACATCCCAAGACCTTTAACATTTGTAATATCTATTGTTCCACAAATGTTTGGTCTATTATATTTAGCATATACTAGTATCTTCCTTTTGACAGGACCTTTCTGTAGGATTGGAACATTTTCACCATTAGGCATTGAGACTTACCTTTTACCTATATTTCAAAGACTTTAACATTCATTTGGCCTTTACTACTCCACCAAAAAGGACTCATGATATTTGGCATGTCTTTTACTTCTGACAAGACCTTTCTCTTGGAAACAAAATTTCCATCATGTAAATTGACATCTGATCTTCACTTTACAAATATAATACCGGTATATGTTATTCCTTCTGTTACAACCTTCGAGTCTTATATTTGGCTTTTGTGCTCCTTTGAACATGACCTTTCAGTAGGTTCACATTATGTATCTAGTGACCATGCCATGGACTTTTGACCAAATACATCAAAAGGAGAGAACATGATTTCATAATTGGCTTCAATGTTTATCCACAGAAGAAGACTGACTTTCATTTTTCAATTTATCGTACCTTATTGTCATAAAAATGGAAATCATTTTTTTTATTCATTTTCTGTCCCTACTTTTAAGTAAAGATACGTCATACTTTTGAGTCTGATAATTAATGAATAGATACAAATCAATGCATGGCAATAGCTGATGTTCCAACAAACAAATCCATTTTTTTCCGGACAAGACGTTTTCCGTGATTTACATCGCCTCCATAGCTCAGTGGTTAGAGCACTGGTCTTGTAAACCAGGGGTCGTGAGTTCGATCCTCACTGGGGGCTTCATATTTTTCTATTTTCTAAATTCAATCGGCAGTTTCGCTTGAAATGAGCAGTTTCTGTCGAAACAAGTTTTAACTATAATTTCTGCACGAACTATCGAGCAGTGCTATGAAACATTGTGCATGATATTTAATATCGACCACATTGAATCTTAAAGAATGGCTATGACTCTCGGAGTTGACACCTGTCTTTCTTTTGACAAGACAGTTTTTTTCGACTTTGATCATGACCTCAGACTTTTATTCCATACCTTTTAACATTTACAATATTTATTGTTTCATACTTGTTTGGACTCTTATCTGGCATACAATCTTGTCCTTTTGACAAGACTTTTCTCTAGGTTCGAAGCATTTTTATCTTAAGACCTTGACACAGACCTTTGAGCTACAGTTTAAGGATGTCAATTGACAAGACTTGTCTCTAGTTCGAAGCATTTTTATCTAAAGGCCTTGACACAGACCTTTGACCTACAGTTAAAGGAGAAACATTGCCTAGAAGGGATCTACTAAAAGGGCAAAGACTCATAATATTTGACATGTGTTATACTTCTGACAAGACCTTTCTCTTGAAATCATGTTATCTTAGACTATGGCCTACATGTCCAAAATTTTAAACTTGCTTATTCTAAACATAACTTTTAAGTCCCCGAAACGTGCATGTCTAGTCCATGCTGCAATTTTTTTTCTGTTCTTAAATGATGCTATCCAATTTGAAGACGTTTAACATACAACCTCGGACTCTCTAAAAAGGACTATATATGGTTTATATAGTAAAGTGGCCCCCTTTCAGGGGAAAATCTGAAGTTTTCATGAAGTAATGAATTTGTACCAATATTTATTGTATAATGTACGCTACTTATGAAATGATCTATATTCTTTAATTTCCTTTCTCATTTTCATAGAATTTGGCCTTCAAAAATGGCATATTTTGCCAAATTTCTGGAAAAACGTCATTTTGGCGCTCATTTTCGACAAACTTCCTTTTAGTTAGTATCGAGCGGGCTTCTGAACAACTTCTAAAGTTTGATGCGTTGTTACTTTTATACGTTTCTAAGTGCATGCAAAAGGAAAAGTTGTTCACGATCCCGCTCGATGTTATCTCAATGAAAATAATAAAGAATTATGCTATTTTTCGTGGAAAATTGACAAAATCACCGATTTTCATGATATTTATGCAAAATTTACAATGTCTTAGAAATCGAGGAGTAGTTTTTGTAACTAGATTTCTCAAAATACAGATATTACATTTTCTAAAAATGACAACAAAATTTGATTTTGGAGAAGTCGATTATAGGGGGCCACTTTACTATATAAACCATACATACTCCTTTGTTATGCATTTGCCCTCGACAAAAAAATCTTTCTGGGACTTTGCTATCGATCATATTTAAATCTAGGACTCTCATAATTTTCACGTGTTTTCCATTGAACAAGACATTTCTGTTGGTACCAAAAATTGATCATGGGGCTTTGACCATGACCGTAGACCAACATCCCAAGACCTTTAACATTTGTAATATCTATTGTTCCACAAATGTTTGGACTATTATATTTAGTATATACTAGTATCTTCCTTTTGACATGACCTTTCTGTAGGATTGGAACATTTTCACCATGAGGCATTGAGACTTACCTTTTACCTATATTTCAAAGACTTTAACATTCATTTGGCCTTTACTACTCCACCAAAAAGGACTCATGATATTTGGCATGTCTTTTACTTCTGACAAGACCTTTCTCTTTTAAACAAAATTTCCATCATGTAAATTGACATCTGATCTTCACTTTACAAATATAATACCGGTATAAGTTATTCCTTCTGTTACAACCTTCGAGTCTTATATTTGGCTTTTGTGCTCCTTTGAACATGACTTTTCAGTAGGTTCACATTTTGTATCTAGTGACCATGCCATGGACTTTTGACCAAATACATCAAAAGGAGAGAACATGATTTCATAATTGGCTTCAATGTTTATCCACAGAAGAAGACTGACTTTCATATTTCAAATTATCGTACCTTATTGTCATAAAAATGGAAATCATTTTTTTATTCATTTTCTGTCCCTACTTTTAAGTAAAGATACGTCATACTTTTGAGTCTGATAATTAATGAATAGATACAAATCAATGCATGGCAACAGCTGATGTTCCAACAAACAAATCCAATTTTTTCCGGACAAGACGTTTTCCGTGATTTACATCGCCTCCATAGCTCAGTGGTTAGAGCACTGGTCTTGTAAACCAGGGGTCGTGAGTTCGATCCTCACTGGGGGCTTCATATTTTTCTATTTTCTAAATTCAATCGGCAGTTTCGCTTGAAATGAGCAGTTTCTGTCGAAACAAGTTTTAACTATAATTTCTGCACGAACTATCGAGCAGTGCTATGAAACATTGTGCATGATATTTAATATCGACCACATTGAATCTTAAAGAATGGCTATGACTCTCGGAGTTGACACCTGTCTTTCTTTTGACAAGACAGTTTTTTTCGACTTTGATCATGACCTCAGACTTTTATTCCATACCTTTTAACATTTACAATATTTATTGTTTCATACTTGTTTGGACTCTTATCTGGCATACAATCTTGTCCTTTTGACAAGACTTTTCTCTAGGTTCGAAGCATTTTTATCTTAAGACCTTGACACAGACCTTTGAGCTACAGTTTAAGGATGTCAATTGACAAGACTTGTCTCTAGTTCGAAGCATTTTTATCTAAAGGCCTTGACACAGACCTTTGACCTACAGTTAAAGGAGAAACATTGCCTAGAAGGGATCTACTAAAAGGGCAAAGACTCATAATATTTGACATGTGTTATACTTCTGACAAGACCTTTCTCTTGAAATCATGTTATCTTAGACTATGGCCTACATGTCCAAAATTTTAAACTTGCTTATTCTAAACATAACTTTTAAGTCCCCGAAACGTGCATGTCTAGTCCATGCTGCAATTTTTTTTCTGTTCTTAAATGATGCTATCCAATTTGAAGACGTTTAACATACAACCTCGGACTCTCTAAAAAGGACTATATATGGTTTATATAGTAAAGTGGCCCCCTTTCAGGGGAAAATCTGAAGTTTTCATGAAGTAATGAATTTGTACCAATATTTATTGTATAATGTACGCTACTTATGAAATGATCTATATTCTTTAATTTCCTTTCTCATTTTCATAGAATTTGGCCTTCAAAAATGGCATATTTTGCCAAATTTCTGGAAAAACGTCATTTTGGCGCTCATTTTCGACAAACTTCCTTTTAGTTAGTATCGAGCGGGCTTCTGAACAACTTCTAAAGTTTGATGCGTTGTTACTTTTATACGTTTCTAAGTGCATGCAAAAGGAAAAGTTGTTCACGATCCCGCTCGATGTTATCTCAATGAAAATAATAAAGAATTATGCTATTTTTCGTGGAAAATTGACAAAATCACCGATTTTCATGATATTTATGCAAAATTTACAATGTCTTAGAAATCGAGGAGTAGTTTTTGTAACTAGATTTCTCAAAATACAGATATTACATTTTCTAAAAATGACAACAAAATTTGATTTTGGAGAAGTCGATTATAGGGGGCCACTTTACTATATAAACCATACATACTCCTTTGTTATGCATTTGCCCTCGACAAAAAAATCTTTCTGGGACTTTGCTATCGATCATATTTAAATCTAGGACTCTCATAATTTTCACGTGTTTTCCATTGAACAAGACATTTCTGTTGGTACCAAAAATTGATCATGGGGCTTTGACCATGACCGTAGACCAACATCCCAAGACCTTTAACATTTGTAATATCTATTGTTCCACAAATGTTTGGACTATTATATTTAGTATATACTAGTATCTTCCTTTTGACATGACCTTTCTGTAGGATTGGAACATTTTCACCATGAGGCATTGAGACTTACCTTTTACCTATATTTCAAAGACTTTAACATTCATTTGGCCTTTACTACTCCACCAAAAAGGACTCATGATATTTGGCATGTCTTTTACTTCTGACAAGACCTTTCTCTTGGAAACAAAATTTCCATCATGTAAATTGACATCTGATCTTCACTTTACAAATATAATACCGGTATAAGTTATTCCTTCTGTTACAACCTTCGAGTCTTATATTTGGCTTTTGTGCTCCTTTGAACATGACCTTTCAGTAGGTTCACATTTTGTATCTAGTGACCATGCCATGGACTTTTGACCAAATACATCAAAAGGAGAGAACATGATTTCATAATTGGCTTCAATGTTTATCCACAGAAGAAGACTGACTTTCATATTTCAAATTATCGTACCTTATTGTCATAAAAATGGAAATCATTTTTTTATTCATTTTCTGTCCCTACTTTTAAGTAAAGATACGTCATACTTTTGAGTCTGATAATTAATGAATAGATACAAATCAATGCATGGCAACAGCTGATGTTCCAACAAACAAATCCAATTTTTTCCGGACAAGACGTTTTCCATGATTTACATCGCCTCCATAGCTCAGTGGTTAGAGCACTGGTCTTGTAAACCAGGGGTCGTGAGTTCGATCCTCACTGGGGGCTTCATATTTTTCTATTTTCTAAATTCAATCGGCAGTTTCGCTTGAAATGAGCAGTTTCTGTCGAAACAAGTTTTAACGATAATTTCTGCACGAACTATCGAGCAGTGCTATGAAACATTGTGCATGATATTTAATATCGACCACATTGAATCTTAAAGAATGGCTATGACTCTCGGAGTTGACATCTGTCTTTCTTTTGACAAGACAGTTTTTTTTTTTTCGACTTTGATCATGACCTCAGACTTTTATTCCATACCCTTTAACATTTACAATATTTATTGTTTCATACTTGTTTGGACTCTTATCTGGCATACAATCTTGTCCTTTTGACAAGACTTTTCTCTAGGTTCGAAGCATTTTTATCTTAAGACCTTGACACAGACCTTTGAGCTACAGTTTAAGGATGTCAATTGACAAGACTTGTCTCTAGTTCGAAGCATTTTTATCTTAAGGCCTTGACACAGACCTTTGAACTACAGTTAAATGAGAAACATTGCCCATAAGGGATCTACTAAAAGGGCAAAGACTCATAATATTTGACATGTGTTATACTTCTGACAAGACCTTTCTCTTGAAATCATGTTATCTTAGACTATGACCTACATTTCCAAAATTTTAAAATTGCTTATTCTAAACATAACTTTTAAGTACCCGAAACGTGCATGTCGAGTCCATGCTGCAATTTTTTTATGTTCTTAAATGATGCTATCCAATTTGAAGAAGTTTAACATACAACCTCGGACTCTTAAATTTGTTATGCATTTGCCTTCGACAAAAAAATCTTTCTGGGACTTTGCTATCGATCATATTTAAATCTAGGACTCTCATTATTTTCACGTGTTTTCCATTGAACAAGATATTTCTGTTGGTACCAAAAATTGATCATGGGGCTTTGACCATGACCGTAGACCAACATCCCAAGACCTTTAACATTCGCAATATCTATTGTTCCACAAATGTTTGGACTATTATATTTAGCATATACTATTATCTTCCTTTTGACAGGACCTTTCTGTAGGATTGGAACATTTTCACCATGAGGCATTGAGACTAACCTTTTACCTATATTTCAAAGACTTTAACATTCATTTGGCCTTTACTACTCCACCAAAAAGGACTCATGATATTTGGCATGTCTTTTACTTCTGACAAGACCTTTCTCTTTTAAACAAAATTTCCATCATGTAAATTGACATCTGATCTTCACTTTACAAATATAATACCGGTATAAGTTATTCCTTCTGTTACAACCTTCGAGTCTTATATTTGGCTTTTGTGCTCCTTTGAACATGACCTTTCAGTAGGTTCACATTTTGTATCTAGTGACCATGCCATGGACTTTTGACCAAATACATCAAAAGGAGAGAACATGATTTCATAATTGGCTTCAATGTTTATCCACAGAAGAAGACTGACTTTCATATTTCAAATTATCGTACCTTATTGTCATAAAAATGGAAATCATTTTTTATTCATTTTCTGTCCCTACTTTTAAGTAAAGATACGTCATACTTTTGAGTCTGATAATTAATGAATAGATACAAATCAATGCATGGCAACAGCTGATGTTCCAACAAACAAATCCAATTTTTTCCGGACAAGACGTTTTCCGTGATTTACATCGCCTCCATAGCTCAGTGGTTAGAGCACTGGTCTTGTAAACCAGGGGTCGTGAGTTCGATCCTCACTGGGGGCTTCATATTTTTCTATTTTCTAAATTCAATCGGCAGTTTCGCTTGAAATGAGCAGTTTCTGTCGAAACAAGTTTTAACGATAATTTCTGCACGAACTATCGAGCAGTGCTATGAAACATTGTGCATGATATTTAATATCGACCACATTGAATCTTAAAGAATGGCTATGACTCTCGGAGTTGACATCTGTCTTTCTTCTGACAAGACAGTTTTTTTCGACTTTGATCATGACCTCAGACTTTTATTCCATACCCTTTAACATTTACAATATTTATTGTTTCATACTTGTTTGGACTCTTATCTGGCATACAATCTTGTCCTTTTGACAAGACTTTTCTCTAGGTTCGAAGCATTTTTATCTTAAGACCTTGACACAGACCTTTGAGCTACAGTTTAAGGATGTCAATTGACAAGACTTGTCTCTAGTTCGAAGCATTTTTATCTTAAGGCCTTGACACAGACCTTTGAACTACAGTTAAATGAGAAACATTGCCCATAAGGGATCTACTAAAAGGGCAAAGACTCATAATATTTGACATGTGTTATACTTCTGACAAGACCTTTCTCTTGAAATCATGTTATCTTAGACTATGACCTACATTTCCAAAATTTTAAACTTGCTTATTCTAAACATAACTTTTAAGTACCCGAAACGTGCATGTCGAGTCCATGCTGCAATTTTTTTATGTTCTTAAATGATGCTATCCAATTTGAAGAAGTTTAACATACAACCTCGGACTCTTAAATTTGTTATGCATTTGCCTTCGACAAAAAAATCTTTCTGGGACTTTGCTATCGATCATATTTAAATCTAGGACTCTCATTATTTTCACGTGTTTTCCATTGAACAAGATATTTCTGTTGGTACCAAAAATTGATCATGGGGCTTTGACCATGACCGTAGACCAACATCCCAAGACCTTTAACATTCGCAATATCTATTGTTCCACAAATGTTTGGACTATTATATTTAGCATATACTAGTATCTTCCTTTTGACAGGACCTTTCTGTAGGATTGGAACATTTTCACCATGAGGCATTGAGACTAACCTTTTACCTATATTTCAAAGACTTTAACATTCATTTGGCCTTTACTACTCCACCAAAAAGGACTCATGATATTTGGCATGTCTTTTACTTCTGACAAGACCTTTCTCTTTTAAACAAAATTTCCATCATGTAAATTGACATCTGATCTTCACTTTACAAATATAATACCGGTATAAGTTATTCCTTCTGTTACAACCTTCGAGTCTTATATTTGGCTTTTGTGCTCCTTTGAACATGACCTTTCAGTAGGTTCACATTTTGTATCTAGTGACCATGCCATGGACTTTTGACCAAATACATCAAAAGGAGAGAACATGATTTCATAATTGGCTGCAATGTTTATGCACAGAAGAAGACTGACTTTCATATTTCAAATTATCGTACCTTATTGTCATAAAAATGGAAATCATTTTTTTATTCATTTTCTGTCCCTACTTTTAAGTAAAGACACGTCATACTTTTGAGTCTGATAATTAATGAATAGATACAAATCAATGCATGGTAATAGCTGATGTTCCAACAAACAAATCCAATTTTTTCCGGACAAGACGTTTTCCGTGATTTACATCGCCTCCATAGCTCGCTCAGTGGTTAGAGCACTGGTCTTGTAAACCAGGGGTCGTGAGTTCGATCCTCACTGGGGGCTTCATATTTTTCTATTTTCTAAATTCAATCGGCAGCTTCGCTTGAAATGAGCAGTTTCTGTCGAAACAAGTTCTTCAACGAATTCTAAAATTTCTGTTATCAAAATTTCCTGAAATTTCTAAAACGTGGGTCCTGTAGCATCATATCCCAAACATCCTGCTACGTCTTTCGTTACGCTTTTTCGACATAGTAACTTTCATACTTTTTTGGCATATTACATTGTTTAGATTTTAGGATCACTGACGAGGGTTGAGTACCCGAAACGTGCATGTCTGGTCCATGTTGCCAATTTATCTGTTCTTAAATGATGCTATTCAATTTGAAGACGTTTACATTAACTATAATTTCTGCACGAACTATCGAGCAGTGCTATGAAACATTGTGCATGATATTTAATATCGACCACATTGAATCTTAAAGAATGGCTATGACTCTCGGAGTTGACATCTGTCTTTCTTTTGACAAGACAGTTTTTTTCGACTTTGATCATGACCTCCGACGTTTATTCCATACCCTTTAACATTACAATATTTATTGTTTCATACTTGTTTGGACTCTTATCTGGCATACAATCTTGTCCTTTTGACAAGACTTTTCTCTAGGTTCGAAGCATTTTTATCTTAAGACCTTGACACAGACCTTTGAGCTACAGTTTAAGGATGTCAATTGACAAGACTTGTCTCTAGTTCGAAGCATTTTTATCTTAAGGCCTTGACACAGACCTTTGACCTACAGTTAAAGGAGAAACATTGCCTAGAAGGGATCTACTAAAAGGGCAAAGACTCATAATATTTGACATGTGTTATACTTCTGACAAGACCTTTCTCTTGAAATCATGTTATCTTAGACTATGACCTACATTTCCAAAATTTTAAACTTGCTTATTCTAAACATAACTTTTAAGTACCCGAAACGTGCATGTCTAGTCCATGCTGCAATTTTTTTTCTGTTCTTAAATGATGCTATCCAGTTTGAAGAGTTTAACATACAACCTCGGACTCTTAAAGGACTATATATGGTTTATATAGTAAAGTGGCCCCCTTTCAGGGGAAAATCTGAAGTTTTCATGAAGTAATGAATTTGTACCAATATTTATTGTATAATGTACGCTACTTATGAAATGATCTATATTCTTTAATTTCCTTTCTCATTTTCATAGAATTTGGCCTTCAAAAATGGCATATTTTGCCAAATTTCTGGAAAAACGTCATTTTGGCGCTCATTTTCGACAAACTTCCTATTAGGTAGTATCGAGCGGGCTTCTGAACAACTTCTAAAGTTTGTTTGATACGTTGTTACTTTTATACGTTTCTAAGTGCATGCAAAAGGAAAAGTTGTTCACGATCCCGCTCGATGTTATCTCAATGAAATTAATAAAGAATTATGCTATTTTTCGTGGAAAATTGACAAAATCACCGATTTTCATGATATTTATGCAAAATTTACAATGTCTTAGAAATCGAGGAGTAGTTTTTGTAACTAGATTTCTCAAAATACAGATATTACATTTTCTAAAAATGACAACAAAATTTGATTTTGGAAAAGTCGATTATAGGGGGCCACTTTACTATATAAACCATACATACTCCTTTGTTATGCATTTGCCTTCGACAAAAAAATCTTTCTGGGACTTTGCTATCGATCATATTTAAATCTAGGACTCTCATAATTTTCACGTGTTTTCCATTGAACAAGACATTTCTGTTGGTACCAAAAATTGATCATGGGGCTTTGACCATGACCGTAGACCAACATCCCAAGACCTTTAACATTCGCAACATCTATTGTTCCACAAATGTTTAAACTATTATATTTAGCATATACTAGTATCTTCCTTTTGACATGACCTTTCTGTAGGATTGGAACATTTTCACCATGAGGCATTGAGACTTACCTTTTACCTATATTTCAAAGACTTTAACATTCATTTGGCCTTTACTACTCCACCAAAAAGGACTCATGATATTTGGCATGTCTTTTACTTCTGACAAGACCTTTCTCTTGGAAACAAAATTTCCATCATGTAAATTGACATCTGATCTTCACTTTACAAATCTACTACCGGTATAAGTTATTCCTTCTGTTACAACCTTCGAGTCTTATATTTGGCTTTTGTGCTCCTTTGAACATGACCTTTCAGTAGGTTCACATTTTGTATCTAGTGACCATGCCATGGACTTTTGACCAAATACATCAAAAGGAGAGAACATGATTTCATAATTGGCTTCAATGTTTATCCACAGAAGAAGACTGACTTTCATATTTCAAATCATCGTACCTTATTGTCATAAAAATGGAAATCATTTTTTTATTCATTTTCTGTCCCTACTTTTAAGTAAAGATACGTCATACTTTTGAGTCTGATAATTAATGAATAGATACAAATCAATGCATTGCAACAGCTGATGTTCCAACAAACAAATCCAATTTTTTCCGGACAAGACGTTTTCCGTGATTTACATCGCCTCCATAGCTCGCTCAGTGGTTAGAGCACTGGTCTTGTAAACCAGGGGTCGTGAGTTCGATCCTCACTGGGGGCTTCATATTTTTCTATTTTCTAAATTCAATCGGCAGCTTCGCTTGAAATGAGCAGTTTCTGTCGAAACAAGTTTTAACTATAATTTCTGCACGAACTACCGAGCAGTGCTATGAAACATTGTGCATGATATTTAATATCGACCACATTGAATCTTAAAGAATGGCTATGACTCTCGGAGTTGACATCTGTCTTTCTTTTGACAAGACAGTTTTTTTCGACTTTGATCATGACCTCAGACTTTTATTCCATACCCTTTAACATTTACAATATTTATTGTTTCATACTTGTTTGGACTCTTATCTGGCATACAATCTTGTCCTTTTGACAAGACTTTTCTCTAGGTTCGAAGCATTTTTATCTTAAGACCTTGACACAGACCTTTGAGCTACAGTTTAAGGATGTCAATTGACAAGACTTGTCTCTAGTTCGAAGCTGGTCTTGTAAACCAGGGGTCGTGTGTTCGATCCTCACTGGGGGCTTCATATTTTTCTATTTTCTAAATTCAATCGGCAGCTTCGCTTGAAATGAGCAGTTTCTGTCGAAACAAGTTTTAACTATAATTTCTGCATGAACTATCGAGCAGTGCTATGAAACATTGTGCATGATATTTAATATCGACCACATTGAATCTTAAAGAATGGCTATGACTCTCGGAGTTGACATCTGTCTTTCTTTTGACAAGACAGTTTTTTTCGACTTTGATCATGACCTCAGACTTTTATTCCATACCCTTTAGCATTTACAATATTTATTGTTTCATACTTGTTTGGACTCTTATCTGGCATACAATCTTGTCCTTTTGATAAGACTTTTCTCTAGGTTCGAAGCATTTTTATCTTAAGACCTTGACACAGACCTTTGAGCTACAGTTTAAGGATGTAGCTCATTTAAGGATGTCAATTGACAAGACTTGTCTCTAGTTCGAAGCATTTTTATCTTAAAGCCTTGACACAGACCTTTGACCTACAATTAAAGGAGAAACATTGCCCATAAGGGATCTACTAAAAGGGCAAAGACTCATAATATTTGACATGTGTTATACTTCTGACAAGACCTTTCTCTTGATATTATGTTATCTTAGACTATGGCCTACATTTCCAAAATTTCAAACTTGCTTATTCTAAACATAACTTTTAAGTACCCGAAACGTGCATGTGTAGTCCATGCTGCAATTTTTTTTATGTTCTTAAATGATGCTATCCAATTTGAAGACGTTTAACATACAACCTCGGACTCTTAAATTTGTTATGCATTTGCCTTCGACAAAAAAATCTTTCTGGGACTTTGCTATCGATCATATTTAAATCTAAGACTCTCATTATTTTCACGTGTTTTCCATTGAACAAGACATTTCTGTTGGTACCAAAAATTGATCATGGGGCTTTGACCATGACCGTAGACCAACATCCCAAGACCTTTAACATTTGTAATATCTATTGTTCCACAAATGTTTGGACTATTATATTTAGCATACACTAGTATCTTCCTTTTGACAGGGCCTTTCTGTAGGATTGGAACATTTTCACCATGAGGCATTGAGACGTACCTTTTACCTATATTTCAAAGACTTTAACATTCATTTGGCCTTTACTACTCCACCAAAAGGACTCTTGATATTTGGCATGTCTTTTACTTCTGACAAGACCTTTCTCTTGGAAACAAAATTTCCATCATGTAAATTGACATCTGACCTACACTTTACAAATCTAATACCGGTATTAGTTGTTCCTTCTGTTACAACCTTCGAGTCTTATATTTGGCTTTTGTGCTCCTTTGAACATGACCTTTCAGCAAGTTCACATTTTGTATCTAGTGACCATGCCATGGACTTTTGACCAAATACATCAAAAGGAGAGAACATGATTTCCTAATTGGCTTCAATGTTTATCCACAGAAGAAGACTGACTTTCATATTTCAAATTATCGTACCTTATTGTCATAAAAATGGAAATCATTTTTTATTCATTTTCTATCCCTACTTTTAAGTAAAGATACGTCATACTTTTGAGTCTGATAATTAATGAATAGATACAAATCAATGCATGGCAACAGCTGATGTTCCAACAAACAAATCCAATTTTTTGCGGACAAGACGTTTTCCATGATTTACATCGCCTCCATAGCTCAGTGGTTAGAGCACTGGTCTTGTAAATCAGGGGTCGTGAGTTCGATCCTCACTGGGGGCTTCATATTTTTCTACTTTCTAAATACAATCGGCAGTTACGCTTGAAATGAGCAGTTTCTGTCGAAACAAAAAGAAGGGAGGAGATCTCCAACAAGACCCCGTTGCAGCATCAACAGTAAAACACCAAAACACCCGATGCAAAAACACAAAAGACGAGTACGGCACGAGACGGAAAAGAGACACACGACATGTAAACATCAAACACAAAAGACTACACATAAACTGACGAGACCAATAGGTAACCGGTGCCGACTTTGGACGGCCATCTGTCACGCAAGTAGCAAATGGTGTGGTTATCCTGGATTACGTGCGCACAACCCTCTCACTTCTCCAATTACCCAGAGGTCTCGAAGAACGTACAATTGTGGTGTAAAAAAACCTCCTCACTGTAAGATGACATCACACAAACAAGACCGCGAAACGCAGAGGCCCCAGAGACACAGAAGAATACGTAAATGGATATAAAAAGAGGGCATGCGTAATACAGTCCGTGCTCTGCCGGCTGTAGCGAGCTCATGTATGTAATCACCTGAGGAGTCCGACTGACATTCAGAGAGGACAGGTGGTCGGGGCCCTGTCTTCTCTAAAAAGGTTTGGACAGGGCCCGTCATGGAGTCCCGTCGTCACAGTCAGTCAGAGTGCAAGTCTCAAGGATGCGCTTGTACAAGACTGTAGATTGGTCAAGTACGAAGTCTAGTGTCCGTCTGGTGACATTAGGATCATATCCACGGTATAAAAGGCGTTTGATGTTTCTGACGCATTTTCGATGGTTATGCTGCCTACCTTTGATCCTTTTTATTTTGTTTATCATATCACCATAAAAGACAGGTTGTGTAATACCCATAGTAATGTACTCTGTTGCATGTGTAGATCCGAATTTTAATAGAAGTTGACTGTAATTTTTGTAAAATTTCCAGTAAGTCTTAACTAGTTTATGAAAACGGAAACCTTGACCTAAAAGTTTTTTGGTAATTTGTAAATTTCTACTTTGAAAATCGAAAATATCAGTTACATGCTCTAGCGTACCGGATGAGCTGTGATCTGTAAATGCCGTATGACGGTAATCTTGGAACATCCCCGTCAAGCCAGGGAAAATTTACTATGTTGAATCCAAATCATTCCTTTTGTCATTTACACTTGTATGAATCTTTCCGTTTACAATTGTGATATTTAGGTCCAAAAAGGGTGTTTCTGTATTTGAAAGGTTTGCCTTGTTAAGGGTTAATTCTTGTGGATAAATTTCATTCTTATATAATCAAAAAGCAGGATTGTCAATGGTTAGAATATCATCCAGATACCTAGAAGTATTATTGAAACATTTCAGCTCATCAAATTTTCTTTGCTTTTGAAGATTTTGGATAAAATCTTTTTCATAAGTGTATAAAAATAAATCTGTAACTAGAGGCGCACAGTTAGTACCCATAGGAATTCCTACAACCTGCTTGTATAGATCCTCACCAAATCTAACATAAATATTGTCCAAGAGGAAGGACAAGGCATTACACAGGTGACTACATGTCCATGATTTGTATGATTTGTAGTCTGTCGAGGAAAAGAAACCCTTCGATTCAGATGTACAAATGTAAGTTTTTCGCTCTCGATCAAAACACCATTTAATGAGATTAGATAATCGATTATTAATTTTGTCATGAGGAAGTGTGGTGTACATATTAGAGAAGTCGTATGAAGAAATCGTATTGGCTTGGAAATTTCCAGATTTCATTTTTTCAATCACATCCCCTGAATTCTTAATAGACCAAAATAAATTTACATCGTTCCTGTTTAGAACCGTTTCACAATATCTAGTTATGTGTTCTTTCATAGCAGTAAGTGCTGACGTCAGATTTCTAGACAAAATTGTAGTGGAGCAGTTACTAGAATTAGCAATAAATCGAAATTTGTAAGGAGACTTGTGTAGTTTCGGTATGCAATATAGTGTTGGGAGATCCAATTTAGAAATAGAGATATTGAATGAAGACAGTTCACTGTTATGCTTGCTTAAAATGTTAGATGCACTTGCATTGCTTTTGATATATGTATTAGTAGACGAAAGTTCCGAAATCAAAGTTGATATGTAGTAACGTTTTCAAATGATAATGGTGTTGTTGGCTGCTTTATCAGCTGGTGCAAAGACATATTTTTCATGTAATTTACTTAGTTTAGATTTGAAATATCTTTCTGATTTGGAACGTGGATTTTGAAAAAGATGAGGGTTTTTATGGAAGTTATCTATTCGAATATCCGTTCTATCTAAAATGAGGTTTTCCAGTCATTCAGAGCATGCGGTTCGACTCCTTCTGATTTACACCATCTTTTCGTATAATTATCTAAGGCTTCCGTAAGCACTTCACGGCATTTGACAAAATCTTTCTTGGATGGGATTCTATACTTAGGTCCTTTTTTAAGAAGACCACGCAGCTGTCTGTCTTGGATAATTGAAAAGTCACCTGTAACAACATGGCCAGCTGGTTTGTAGAGATATTTAGAAGTTGCACATTCTCAAGAAGCAGGACACGATTCAAGTATGTCAGGATCCGTTGTAACTTTATTATAGTTAAAAACAAAGTTTCGAATAGGTTTCTTGTATTTATAACAAATAAGAGGTGGCTCTAAATTTTCAAAATATTGAGGAATGGTACTTTGTACGCGATGATCCCGAAAAATATTAGATATGTTTAGAAGATCAAAACCTTTGTTAACAAACGGGATTTTTATGAATCGTCTTTTAGGTGAGGTATTTTTCACAATAGGATTAAGTTTATACTGTGCGAATGAGACAATGATATTAAGTCTGAATCAGTCAGTGTTTCTTAAGAATGCAACCTCTGCTTCATCCAAGATAGATTTCAAGTGCATAACTGGTATTGACGACAGAGCATGTAATAGCTCATGTCTTCCGCCATTGCGTGCTATAGTAAGTAAATCGTTGAGAGAGCGGTATATTCTGGATCGTTTTCTTTTTTGTCTGTTTCGTCTTTTCCCGTGCGACCTGTATTTCCTTTTAGTGTTTGGGCGAATTGAAAATATGTTGATATTGGTAGAAGCTGAGGAAATGTTTCCTTGTCCATAAATTTGATCGTTTAAACCAAGAGGGTACGCAGTCTGAAGTTTGGTGATCCAGGTATGTTCAGCTTGTAGTCGGCGTTTTTTAGTTTCGGTCTTACTTTCATTTTTACGTTTTGGAAAAGTCAGAACTGGGGTAATGGTGATATCCGAAATAGAATGATTATATTTAACAAAGTGATAATAAAGAAAGTATCTGTGTTTTTGTTGACGTGAGGTTCTGATCTTATAAGAATGGTTCCTAAAACGAGATTTTAAAGATTGGCATGTCTCAACTACATATTGTGCGCCACATCCCCTGGCATTTCAAGTCTTTACGTAAATAAGATCTTGAGACGATCAATCGATGTCTTGGTCTACCTCGATTTTGAACTTCTGCCCATTTACACTAGATGTTGTTATGGAGTCGCAGTTGATGAGGTGACACAACGAGCATCTTTTACTTTTTTAACTATAATTTCTGCATGAACTATCGAGCAGTGCTATGAAACATTGTGCATGATATTTAATATCGACCACATTGAATCTTAAAGAATGGCTATGACTCTCGGAGTTGACATCTGTCTTTCTTTTGACAAGACAGTTTTTTTCGACTTTGATCATGACCTCAGACTTTTATTCCATACCCTTTAGCATTTACAATATTTATTGTTTCATACTTGTTTGGACTCTTATCTGGCATACAATCTTGTCCTTTTGACAAGACTTTTCTCTAGGTTCGAAGCATTTTTATCTTAAGACCTTGACACAGACCTTTGAGCTACGGTTTAAGGATGTCAATTGACATGACTTGTCTCTAGTTCAAAGCATTTTTATCTTAAGGCCTTGACACAGACCTTTGACCTACAGTTAAAGGAGAAACATTGCCCAGAAGGGATCTACTAAAAGGTCAAAGACTCATACTATTTGACATGTGTTATACTTCTGACAAGACCTTTCTCTTGGAATCATGTTATCTTAGACTATGACCTACATTTCCAAAATTTTAAACTTGCTTATTCTAAACATAACTTTTAAGTACCCGAAACGTGCATGTCTAGTCCATCCTGCAATTTTTTTTTGTTCTTAAATGATGCAATCCAATTTGAAGACGTTTATTATACAACCTCGGACTCTTAAATTTGTTATGCATTTGCCTTCGACAAAAAAATCTTTCTGGGACTTTGCTATCGATCATGTTTAAATCTAGGACTCTCATAATTTTCACGTGTTTTCCATTGAACAAGACATTTCTTTTGGTACCAAAAATTGATCATGGGGCTTTGACCATGACCGTAGACCAACATCCCAAGACCTTTAACATTCGCAATATCTATTGTTTCACAAATATTTGGACTATTATATTTAGTATATACTAGTATCTTCCTTTTGACAGGACCTTTCTGTAGGATTGGAACATTTTCATCATGAGGCATTGAGACGTACCTTTTACCTATATTTCAAAGACTTTAACATTCATTTGGCCTTTACTACTCCACCAAAAGGACTCATGATATTTGGCATGTCTTTTACTTCTGACAAGACCTTTCTCTTGGAAACAAAATTTCCATCATGTAAATTGACATCTGACCTACACTTTACAAATCTAATACCGGTATTAGTTATTCCTTCTGTTACAACCTTCGAGTCTTATATCTGGCTTTTGTGCTCCTTTGAACATGACCTTTCAGTAGGTTCACATTTTGTATCTAGTGACCACGCCATGGACTTTTCACCAAATACATCAAAAGGAGAGAACATGATTTCATAATTGGCTTCAATGTTTATCCACAGAAGAAGACTGACTTTCATATTTCAAATTATCGTACCTTATTGTCATAAAAATGAAAATCATTTTTTATTCATTTTCTATCCCTACTTTTAAGTAAAGATACGTCATACTTTTGAGTCTGATAATTAATGAATAGATACAAATCAATGCATGGCAATAACTGATGTTCCAACAAACAAATCCAATTTTTTCCGGACAAGACGTTTTCCATGATTTACATCGCCTCCATAGCTCAGTGGTTAGAGCACTGGTCTTGTAAACCAGGGGTCGTGAGTTCGATCCTCACTGGGGGCTTCATATTTTTCTTTTTTCTAAAAAGAAGGGAGGAGATCTCCAACAAGACCCCGTTGCAGCATCAACAGTAAAACACCAAAACACCCGATGCAAAAACACAAAAGACGAGTACAGCACGAGACGGAAAAGAGACACACGACATGTAAACATCAAACACAAAAGACTACACATAAACCGACGAGACCAATGGGTAACCGGTGCCGACTTTGGACGGCCATCTATCACACAAGTAGCAAATGGTGTGGTTATCCTGGATTACGTGCGCACAACCCTCTCACTTCTCCAATTACCCAGAGGTCTCGAAGAACGTACAATTGTGGTGTAAAACAACCTCCTCACTGTAAGATGACATCACACAAACAAGACCGCAAAAAGCAGAGGCCCCAGAGACACAGATGAATATGTAAATGGATATAAAAAGAGGGCATGCGTTATACAGTCCGTGCTCTGCCGGCTGTAGCGAGCTCATGTATGCAATCACCCGAGGAGTCCGACTGACATTCAGAGAGGACAGGTGGTCGGGGCCCTGTCTTCTCTAAAGAGGTTTGGACAGGGCCCGTCATGGAGTCCCGTCGTCAAAGTCGGTCAGAGTGCAAGTCTCAAGGATGCGCTTGTACAAGACTGTAGATTGGTCAAGTACCAAGCCTAGTGTCCGTCTGGTGACATTAGGATCATATCCACGGTATAAAAGGCGTTTGATGATTCTGACGCATTTTCGATGGTTATGCTGCCTACCTTTGATCCTCTTTATTTTGTTTATCATATCACCATAAAAGACAGGTTGTGTAATACCTATAGTAATGTACTCTGTTGCATGTATAGATCCGAATTTTAAAAGAAGTTGACTGTAATTTTTGTAAAATTTCCAGAAAGTCTTAACTAGTTTATGAAAGCGGAAACCTTGACCTAAAAGTTTTTTGGTAATTTGTAAATTTCTACTGTGAAAATCCAAAATATCAGTACATGCTCTAGCGTACCGGATGAGCTGTGATATGTAAATGCCGTATGACGGTAATCTTGGAACATCACCGTCAAGCCAAGGGAAATTTACTATGTTGAATCCAAAATCATCCCTTTTGTCATATACACTTGTATGAATCTTTCCGTTTACAATTTTGATATTTAGGTCCAAAAAGGGTGTTTCTGTATTTGAAAGGTTTGCCTTGTTAAGGGTTAATTCTTGTTGATAAATTTCATTCTTATATAATTCAAAAGCAGGATTGTCAATGGTTAGAATATCATCCAGATACCTAGAAGTATTATTGAAACATTTCAGCTCATCAAATTTTCTTTGCTTTTGAAGATTTTGGATAAATACAATCGGCAGTTTGGCTTGAAATGAGCAGTTTCTGTCGAAACAAGTTTTAACTATAATTTCTGCATGAACTATGAAACATTGTGCATGATATTTAATATCGACCACATTGAATCATAAAGAATGCCTATGACTCTCGGAGTTGACATCTGTCTTTCTTTTGACAAGACAGTTTTTTTCGACTTTGATCATGACCTCAGACATTTATTCCATACCCTTTAACATTTACAATATTTATTGTTTCATACTTGTTTGGACTCTTATCTGGCATACAATCTTGTCCTTTTGACAAGACTTTTCTCTAGGTTCGAAGCATTTTTATCTTAAGACCTTGACACAGACCTTTGATCTACAGTTTAAGGATATCAGTTGACAAGACTTTTCTCTAGGTTTGAAGCATTTTTATCTTAAGGCCTTGACACAGACCTTTGACCTACATTTAAAGGAGAAACATTGCCCATAAGGGATCTACTAAAAGGGCAAAGACTCATAATATTTGACATGTGTTTTACTTCTGACAAGACCTTTCTCTTGGAATCATGTTATCTTAGACTATGACCTACATTTCCAAAATTTTAAACTTGCTTATTCTAAACATAACTTCTTCAACGCATTCTAAATTCTGTTATCAAAATTTCTTGAAATTTCTAAAAAGTGGGTCCTGTAGCATCATATCCCACCCATCCTGCTACGTCTTTCGGTACACTTTTTCGACATAGAAACTTTCATACTTTTTTGGCATATTACATTGTTTAGATTTAGGATCACTGATGAGGGTTAAGTACCCGAAACGTGCATGTCTGGTCCACGTTGCCAATTCATCTGTTCTTAAATGATGCTATTCAATTTGAAGACGTTTACATTTATACCACTTGGTGAGTGTCACTGCTGGTGGACCAGGAGTCCCCGAGGGCACATGTAGCCAAGTTCGATCAATTTCGGTTGATCGTTTCTTCAACGCATTCTAAATTCTGTTATCAAAATTTCTTGAAATTTCTAAAAAGTGGGTCCTGTAGCATCATATCCCACCCATCCTGCTACGTCTTTCGGTACACTTTTTCGACATAGAAACTTTAATACTTTTTTGGCATATTACATTGTTTAGATTTAGGATCACTGATGAGGGTTAAGAACCCGAAACGTGCATGTCTGGTCCACGTTGCCAATTTATCTGTTCTTAAATGATGCTATTCAATTTGAAGACGTTTACATTTATACCACTTGGTGAGTGTCACTGCTGGTGGACCAGGAGTCCCCGAGGGCACATGTAGCCAAGTTCGATCAATTTCGGTTGATCGTTTCTTCAACGCATTCTAAATTCTGTTATCAAAATTTCTTGAAATTTCTAAAAAGTGGGCCCTGTAGCATCATATCCCACCCATCCTGGTACGTCTTTTGTACACTTTTTCGACATAGAAACTTTCATACCTTTTTGGCATATTACTGTAAACGGGTTTAATTTCGCGGTGTTAAAAGTTCGCGGTTTTCTGAATGTAGCCAATTGCGGTGGTTTTAATTTCGCGGTATCGAAAGTTGCAGAAGAAAAAACCTAATACACTTTTGATACTAGTATAAAAATTTTGTCGCACTAACACACGTGTGATTTGATTGTTGTTTGTAGTACATGTAACAATTTAAGTGTTTCTCGTGGTAATTAATGACAAACACGTAGTAATTAGTGATAATTACACAAAAACGATTAAATTTGAAATGAAGTGGAGTACCAATAAGTAGATTGAAACTAATTAACTGCGTCCATTTCAATCAACTGCGTCCATTTCACTATGCATGTCATCTTCCTTTTTATAAAACATATTGGTAGGATAATAGATGCATAGTAAGTTATATTATTGATACCTTTTAATATACAAACTATTTTAGCAACTTACAAGAAAAGCATGAACGATTCAGCTGTACATGTACAATAGCTATAAACATCTGAAGCATAAGAACATCTTTTCCTCTATGATTTGTTTTGTCTGTTATACACAATAATTGCGGGGGTTTAATATTCGCGGAAAATTTGAAAACCGCGAACATAGCGAAATTAAAACCACCGCAATCATTTCCCCTTTTACAGTACATTGTTTAGATTTGGGATCACTGATGAGGGTTAAGTACCCGAAACGTGCATGTCTGGTCCACGTTGCCAATTTATCTGTTCTTAAATGATGCTATTGAATTTGAAGACGTTTACATTTATACCACTTGGTGAGTGTCACTGCTGGTGGACCAGGAGTCCCCGAGGGCACATGTAGCCAAGTTCGATCAATTTCGGTTGATCGTTTCTTCAACGCATTCTAAATTCTGTTATCAAAATTTCTTGAAATTTCTAAAACGTGGGTCCTGTAGCATCATATCCCACCCATCCTGCTACGTCTTTCGGTACACTTTTTCGACATAGAAACTTTCATACTTTTTTGGCATATTACATTGTTTAGATTTAGGATCACTGATGAGGGTTAAGTACCCGAAACGTGCATGTCTGGTCCACGTTGCCAATTCATCTGTTCTTAAATGATGCTATTCAATTTGAAGACGTTTACATTTATACCACTTGGTGAGTGTCACTGCTGGTGGACCAGGAGTCCCCGAGGGCACATGTAGCCAAGTTCGATCAATTTCGGTTGATCGTTTCTTCAACGCATTCTAAATTCTGTTATCAAAATTTCTTGAAATTTCTAAAAAGTGGGTCCTGTAGCATCATATACCACCCATCCTGCTACGTCTTTCTGTACACTTTTTCGACATAGAAAATTCATACTTTTTTGGAATATTACATTGTTTAGATTTAGGATCACTGATGAGGGTTAAGTACCCGAAACGTGCATGTCTGGTCCACGTTGCCAATTTATCTGTTCTTAAATGATGCTATTCAATTTGAAGACGTTTACATTTATACCACTTGGTGAGTGTCACTGCTGGTGGACCAGGAGTCCCCGAGGGCACATGTAGCCAAGTTCGATCAATTTCGGTTGATCGTTTCTTCAACGCATTCTAAATTCTGTTATCAAAATTTCTTGAAATTTCTAAAAAGTGGGTCCTGTAGCATCATATCCCACCCATCCTGCTACGTCTTTCGGTACACTTTTTCGACATAGAAACTTTCATACTTTTTTGGCATATTACATTGTTTAGATTTAGGATCACTGATGAGGGTTAAGTACCGAAACGTGCATGTCTGGTCCACGTTGCCAATTTATCTGTTCTTAAATGATGCTATTCAATTTGAAGACGTTTACATTTTAAGTACCCGAAACGTGCATGTCTAGTCCATGCTGCAATATTTTTCATGTTCTTAAATGATGCTATCCAATTTGAAGACGTTTAACATACAACCTCGGACTCTTAAATTTGTTATGCATTTGCCATCGAAAAAAAAATCTTTCTGGGACTTTGCTATCGATCATGTTTAAATCTAGGACTCTCATAATTTTCACATGTTTTCCATTGAACAAGACATTTCTGTTGGTACCAAAAATTGATCATGGGGCTTTGACCATGACCGTAGACCAACATCCCAAGACCTTTAACATTCGTAATATCTATTGTTCCACAAATGTTTGGTCTATTATATTTAGCATATACTAGTATCTTCCTTTTGACAGGACCTTTCTGTAGGATTGGAACATTTTCACCATGAGGCATTGAGACTTACCTTTTACCTATATTTCAAAGACTTTAACATTCATTTGGCCTTTACTACTCCACCAAAAGGACTCATGATATTTGGCATGTCTTTTACTTCTGACAAGACCTTTCTCTTGGAAACAAAATTTCTATCATGTAAATTGACATCTGACCTACACTTTACAAATCTAATACCGGTATTAGTTATTCCTTCTGTTACAACCTTCGAGTCTTATATTTGGCTTTTGTGCTCCTTTGAACATGACCTTTCAGTAGGTTCACATTTTGTATCTAGTGACCATGCCATGGACTTTTGACCAAATACATCAAAAGGAGAGAGCATGATTTCATAATTGGCTTCAATGTTTATCCACAGAAGAAGACTGACTTTCATATTTCAAATTATCGTACCTTATTGTCATAAAAATGGAAATCATTTTTTATTCATTTTCTATCCCTACATTTAAGTAAAGATACGTCATACTTTTGAGTCTGAAAATTAATGAATAGATACAAATCAATGCATGGCAACAGCTGATGTTCCAACAAATAAATCCAAATTTTTCCGGACAAGACGTTTTCCATGATTTACATCGCCTCCATAGCTCAGTGGTTAGAGCACTGGTCTTGTAAACCAGGGGTCGTGAGTTCGATCCTCACTGGGGGCTTCATATTTTTCTATTTTCTAAATACAATCGGCAGTTTCGCTTGAAAGAGCAGCTTCTGTCGAAACAAGTTTCAACTATAATTTCTGCATGAACTATCGAGCAGTGCTATGAAACATTGTGCATGATATTTAATATCGACCACATTGAATCTTAAAGAATGTCTATTACTCTCGGAGTTAACATCTGTCTTTCTTTTGACAAGACAGTTTTTTTTCGACTTTGATCATGACTTCAGACTTTTATTCCATACCCTTTAACATTTACAATATCTATTGTTTCATACTTGTTTGGACTCTTCTATGGCATACAATCTTGTCCTTTTGCCAAGACTTTTCTCTAGGTTTGAAGCATTTTTATCCAAAAGCCTTGACACAGACCTTTGATCTACAGTTTAAAGATGTCAGTTGACAAGACTTGTCTCTAGGTTCGAAGCATTTTTATCTTAAGGCCTTGACACAGACCTTTGACCTACAGTTAAAGGAGAAACATTGCCCATAAGGGAACTTCTAAAAGGGCAAAGACTCATAATATTTGACATGTGTTTTACTTCTGACAAGACTTTTCTCTTGGAATCATGTTATCTTAGACTATGACCTACATTTCCAAAATTTTAAACTTGCTTATTCTAAACATAACTTTTAAGTACCCGAAACGTGCATGTCTAGTCCATGCTGCAATTTTTTTTATGTTCTTAAATGATGCTATCCAATTTGAAGACGTTTAACATACAACCTCAGACTCTTAAATTTGTTATGCATTTGCCTTCGACAAAAAAAAATCTTTCTGGGACTTTGCTATCGATCATATTTAAATCTAGGACTCTCATAATTTTCACGTGTTTTCCATTGAACAAGACATTTCTGTTGGTACCAAAAATTGATCATGGGGCTTTGACCATGACCGTAGACCAACATCCCAAGACCTTTAACATTCGCAATATCTATTGTTCCACAAATGTTTGGTCTATTATATTTAGCATATACTAGTATCTTCCTTTTGACATGACCTTTCTGTAGGATTGGAACATTTTCACCATGAGGCATTGAGACTTACCTTTTACCTATATTTCAAAGACTTTAACATTCATTTGGCCTTTACTACTCCACCAAAGGACTCATGATATTTGGCATGTCTTTTACTTCTGACAAGACCTTTCTCTTGGAAACAAAATTTCTATCATGTAAATTGACATCTGACCTACACTTTACAAATCTAATACCGGTATTAGTTATTCCTTCTGTTACAACCTTCGAGTCTTATATTTGGCTTTTGTGCTCCTTTGAACATGACCTTTCAGTAGGTTCACATTTTGTATCTAGTGACCATGCCTTGAACTTTTGACCAAATACATCAAAAGGAGAGAGCATGATTTCATAATTGGCTTCAATGTTTATCCACAGAAGAAGACTGACTTTCATATTTCAAATTATCGTACCTTATTGTCATAAAAATGGAAATCATTTTTTTATTCATTTTCTATCCCTACATTTAAGTAAAGATACGTCATACTTTTGAGTCTGATAATTAATGAATAGATACAAATCAATGCATGGCAACAGCTGATGTTCCAACAAATAAATCCAAATTTTTCCGGACAAGACGTTTTCCATGATTTACATCGCCTCCATAGCTCAGTGGTTAGAGCACTGGTCTTGTAAACCAGGGGTCGTGAGTTCGATCCTCACTGGGGGCTTCATATTTTTCTATTTTCTAAATACAATCGGCAGTTTCGCTTGAAATGAGCAGCTTCTGTCGAAACAAGTTTTAACTATAATTTCTGCATGAACTATCGAGCAGTGCTATGAAACATTGTGCATGATATTTAATATCGACCACATTGAATCTTAAAGAATGTCTATGACTCTCGGAGTTGACATCTGTCTTTCTTTTGACAAGACAGTTATTTTTTCGACTTTGATCATGACCTCAGACTTTTATTCCATACCCTTTAACATTTACAATATCTATTGTTTCATACTTGTTTGGACTCTTCTATGGCATACAATCTTGTCCTTTTGACAAGACTTTTCTCTAGGTTTGAAGCATTTTTATCCAAAAGCCTTTACACAGACCTTTGATCTACAGTTTGATCTACAGTTACTGGTGACCTTAGTATAGTCAAGAACGACAAGTTGAGAGAATTGTTAAAAAAGGGTCCCAAATACAGAGAAAGTATGTCCTTTACATGGAACCAAAATGTCAAAATTATCATGGACTCTTGTGAGGAATATGCAAGACGTTGGGCAAAGAAAGAGGATGTACAGCTCGACACCCTTTCCGAATGGATAAAATCAATCAGAGGGTTACTTTTATCTAGAATTAACCGATTAAAATCAACTGTGAACACCAGATTCGTGTCTATATTTAAAGACCCTGATGTTATCACAGAACTTACCTACCTCCAAGAACATTATGTCATCACACCAGCGGACAAAGCCTCAAATAATTACACATTTACTTGCAAAAAGTACTATTTCGACAGTCTAGTTAAAGAGTTGGGTTTAAATTCGACACCTGGAAATCCCACTTACACCCCAACAAACCTTTCTGCCTCTGAAATAATAGATAACCACAAATCAGCTCTTGCTTCCTTTGGCTTCGACACTACAAATTTAGATTTAGATTTACCATACTTATACTGCATACCTAAAATGCATAAGAATCCGTACAAACAACGTTTCATCGCTGGTTCCTCAAAATGTTCTACCAAATCTGTATCGATCTTACTCACCAAAGTTTTATCTGAAATCAAATCTGGGCTACAAAAATATTGTTCGACAGTATATTCTCGCAGTGGTATCAACCAGATGTGGATTTTAAAGAATTCGAAGGAACTTTTAGAACATCTGAAATCCACTCATTTTAGTAGAGTCCATTCGATCAAAGCCTTTGATTTTTCGACACTTTACACTACAATTCCACATTCTAAATTGAAAGAAAGACTCGCAAAAATTATAAGTAATGCGTTTACAAGTAAGAACGGTAATCGCAAATACAAATTTATTGTTGTTAACTATGACAAAACCTACTTTGTAAAAGAAAAGTCAGATTCTGAAAATAAGTACACTGAAACAGACATTATTCAGATGTTAAACTTTCTGATCGACAACATTTTTGTGGTGTTTGGAGGAAAGGTCTTCCAGCAAATTGTCGGAATTCCAATGGGTACCAATTGTGCCCCACTCCTTGCCGACATTTTCCTTTACTCGTACGAAGCTGAATTCATTCAATCTTTGGTCTCTGAAGGGAAAAGATACTTAGCTTCTGATTTCAACTTCACTTACAGATACATAGACGATGTGTTGTCCATCAATAATCCAAAAATCGCGGATTACCTGAGCAGTATCTATCCTTCGGAGCTTGAAGTCAAAGAAACTACAGAGACAAATAATTCAGCATCCTATTTGGACATAATGTTGTCCTACGACACTGATGGTCACATGAACACCTCACTCTATGACAAACGTGACGACTTCAATTTCAGCATTAGGACCTTTCCTTTTCTGAGTAGCAACATCCCTTCATCGCCTGCTTATGGCGTGTTCATATCTCAGTTGATACGCTATGCCAGAGCAAGTACCAAATATACGGATTTTGTTCTGAGAGCTAGGCGTCTTTCAGATAAGCTTCTCGGTCAGGGATATGTTTGTGACCGACTAACATCGTCACTGAGGAAGTTCTACGGTCGATATGGGGAACTCGTCATACACTATGATGTCCCACTATCCAGAATGGTGGATGATATTCTGTCATAGACCATTTGAACCATCCAACCAAAGATTGTACTCTATATCTTCCAAAATGGAAGTAACCGGATGTGACAGTTCTACCGAATTGAAGCGACGGGTGTTGCATGCAAGCAGGAGATGCTTACTCTTCCTGGGCACCTGGTCTCACTCTCATATCGGGAGTTCGCTTCTTTTCATATGGTGGAGGTTTTTGTTTTTGTTTCCTTTGGTTCCTGTTTTGTCCTGATTTTGTATGCCTTCGGTTTCTGATTTTCTGTATTATCGATTTTGTACTGTAGACAGGGATATGTTCATTATCCATATTTGTCATTAAAGATGTCAGTTGACAAGACTTGTCTCTAGGTTTGAAGCATTTTTATCTTAAGGCCTTGACACAGACCTTTGACTTACAGTTAAAGGAGAAACATTGCCCATAAGGGATCTACTAAAAGGGCAAAGACTCATAATATTTGACATGTGTTTTACTTCTGACAAGACCTTTCTCTTGGAATCATGTTATCTTAGACTATGACCTACATTTCCAAAATTTTAAACTTGCTTATTCTAAACATAACTTTTCAACGCATTCTAAATTCTGTTATCAAAATTTCTTGAAATTTCTAAAAAGTGGGTCCTGTAGCATCATATCCCACCCATCCTGCTACGTCTTTCGGTACACTTTTTCGACATAGAAACTTTCATACTTTTTTGGCATATTACATTGTTTAGATTTAGGATCACTGATGAGGGTTAAGTACCCGAAACGTGCATGTCTGGTCCACGTTGCCAATTTATCTGTTCTTAAATGATGCTATTCAATTTGAAGACGTTTACATTTATACCACTTGGTGAGTGTCACTGCTGGTGGACCAGGAGTCCCCGAGGGCACATGTAGCCAAGTTCGATCAATTTCGGTTGATCGTTTCTTCAACGCATTCTAAATTCTGTTATCAAAATTTCTTGAAATTTCTAAAAAGTGGGTCCTGTAACATCATATCCCACCAATCCTGCTACGTCTTTCGGTACACTTTTTCGACATAGAAACTTTCATACTTTTTTGGCATATTACATTGTTTAGATTTAGGATCACTGATGAGGATTAAGTACCCGAAACGTGCATGTCTGGTCCACGTTGCCAATTTATCTGTTCTTAAATGATGCTATTCAATTTGAAGACGTTCACATTTTAAGTACCCGAAACGTGCATGTCTAGTCCATGCTGCAATTTTTTTTATGTTCTAAAATGATGCTATCCAATTTGAAGACGTTTAACATACAACCTCGGACTCTTAAATTTGTTATGCATTTGCCATCGAAAAAAAATCTTTCTGGGACTTTGCTATCGATCATATTTAAATCTAGGACTCTCATAATTTTCACGTGTTTTCCATTGAACAAGACATTTCTGTTGGTACCAAAAATTGATCATGGGGCTTTGACCATGACCGTAGACCAACATCCCAAGACCTTTAACATTCGTAATATCTATTGTTCCACAAATGTTTGGTCTATTATATTTAGCATATACTAGTATCTTCCTTTTGACAGGACCTTTCTGTAGGATTGGAACATTTTCACCATGAGGCATTGAGACTTACCTTTTACCTATATTTCAAAGACTTTAACATTCATTTGGCCTTTACTACTCCACCAAAAGGACTCATGATATTTGGCATGTCTTTTACTTCTGACAAGACCTTTCTCTTGGAAACAAAATTTCTATCATGTAAATTGACATCTGACCTACACTTTACAAATCTAATACCGGTATTAGTTATTCCTTCTGTTACAACCTTCGAGTCTTATATTTGGCTTTTGTGCTCCTTTGAACATGACCTTTCAGTAGGTTCACATTTTGTATCTAGTGACCATGCCATGGACTTTTGACCAAATACATCAAAAGGAGAGAGCATGATTTCATAATTGGCTTCAATGTTTATCCACAGAAGAAGACTGACTTTCATATTTCAAATTATCGTACCTTATTGTCATAAAAATGGAAATCATTTTTTATTCATTTTCTATCCCTACATTTAAGTAAAGATACGTCATACTTTTGAGTCTGATAATTAATGAATAGATACAAATCAATGCATGACAACAGCTGATGTTCCAACAAATAAATCCAATTTTTTCCGGACAAGACGTTTTCCATGATTTACATCGCCTCCATAGCTCAGTGGTTAGAGCACTGGTCTTGTAAACCAGGGGTCGTGAGTTCGATCCTCACTGGGGGCTTCATATTTTTCTATTTTCTAAATACAATCGGCAGTTTCGCTTGAAATGAGCAGCTTCTGTCGAAACAAGTTTTAACTATAATTTCTGCATGAACTATTGAGCAGTGCTATGAAACATTGTGCATGATATTTAATATCGACCACATTGAATCTTAAAGAATGGCTATGACTCTCGGAGTTGACATCTGTCTTTCTTTTGACAAGTCAGTTTTCTTTCGACTTTGATCATGACCTCAGACTTTTATTCCATACCCTTTAACATTTACAATATTTATTGTTTCATACTTTTTTGGACTCTTATCTAGCATACAATCTTCTCCTTTTGACAAATCTTTTCTCTAGGTTCGAAGCATTTTTATCTTAAGACCTTGACACAGACCTTTGAGCTACAGTTTACGGATGTCAATTGACAAGACTTGTCTCTAGTTCGAAGCATTTTTATCTTAAGGCCTTGACACAGACCTTTGACCTACAGTTAAAGGAGAAACATTGCCCATAAGGCATCTACTAAAAGGGCAAAGACTCATAATATTTAACATGTGTTTTACTTCTGACAAGACCTTTCTCTTGAAATCATGTTATCTCAGACTATGACCTACATTTCCAAAATTTAAAACTTGCTTATTCTAAACATAACTTTTAAGTACCCGAAACGTGCATGTCTAGTCCATGCTGCAATTTTTTTTCCTGTTCTTAAATGATGCTATCCAATTTGGAGACGTTTAACATACAACCTCGGACTGTTAAATTTGTTATGCATTTGACTTCGAAAAAAAAAAAAATTCTGGGACTTTGCTATCGATCATATTTAAATCTAGGACTCTCATAATTTTCACGTGTTTTCAATTGAACAAGACATTTCTGTTAGTACCAAAATTTGATCAAGGGGCTTTGACCATGACTGTAGACCAACATCCCAAGACCTTTAACATTCGCAATATCTATTGTTCCACAAATGTTTGGACTATTATATTTAGCATATACTAGTATCTTCCTTTTGACAGGACCTTTCTGTAGGATTGAACATTTTCACCATGAGGCATTGAGACCTACCTTTTCCCTATATTTCAAAGACTTTAAATTTCATTTGGCCTTTACTACTCCAACAAAAGGACTCATGATATTTGGCATGTCTTTTACTTCTGACAAGACCTTTCTCTTGGAAACAAAATTTCCATCATGTAAATTGACATCTGACTTACACTTTACAAATCTAATACCGGTATTAGTTATTCCTTCTGTTACAACCTTCGAGTCTTATATTTGGCTTTTGTGCTCCTTTGAACATGACCTTTCAGTAGGTTCACATTTTGTATCTAGTGACCATGCCATGGACTTTTCACCAAATACATCAAAAGGAGAGAACATGATTTCATAATTGGCTTCAATGTTTATCCACAGAAGGAGACTGACTTTCATATTTCAAATTATCGTACCTTATTGTCATAAAAATGGAAATAATTTTTTTATTCATTTTCTATCCCTACTTTTAAGTAAAGATACGTCATACTTTTGAGTCTGATAATTAATGAATAGATACAAATCAATGCATGGCAACAGCTGATGTTCCAACAAATAAATCCAAATTTTTCCGGACAAGACGTTTTCCATGATTTACATCGCCTCCATAGCTCAGTGGTTAGAGCACTGGTCTTGTAAACCAGGGGTCGTGACTTCGATCCTCACTGGGGGCTTCATATTTTTCTATTTTCTAAATACAATCGGCAGTTTCGCTTGAAATGAGCAGTTTCTGTCGAAACAAGTTTTAACTCTAATTTCTGCATGAACTATCGAGCAGTGCTATGAAACATTGTGCATGATATTCAATATCGACCACATTGAATCTTAAAGAATGGCTATGACTCTCGGAGTTGACATCTGTCTTTCTTTTGACAAGACAGTTTTTTTCGACTTTGATCATGACCTCAGACTTTTATTCCATACCCTTTAACATTTACATTATTTATTGTTTCATACTTGTTTGGACTCTTATCTTGCATACAATCTTGTCGTTTTGACAAGACTTTTCTCTAGGTTCGAAGCATTTTTATCTCAAGACCTTAACACAGGCATTTGAGCTACAGTTTAAGGATGTCAATTGACAAGACTTGTCTCTAGTTCGAAGCATTTTAATCTTAAGGCCTTGACACAGACCTTTGACCTACAGTTAAAGGAAAAACATTGCCCTTAAGGGATCTACTAAAAGGGCAAAGACTCATAATATTTGACATGTGTTATACTTCTGACAAGACCTTTCTCTTGAAATCATGTTATCTTAGACTATGACCTACATTTCCAAAATTTTAAACTTGCTTATTCTAAACATAACTTTGAAGTACCCGAAACGTGCATGTCTAGTCCAAGCTACAATTTTTTTATGTTCTTAAATGATGCTATCCAATTTGAAGACGTTTAACATACAACCTCGGACTCTTAAATTTGTTATGCATTTTCCATCGAAAAAAGAATTTTCTGGGACTTTGCTATCGATCATGTTTAAATCTAGGACTCTCATAATTTTCACGTGTTTTCCATTGAACAAGACATTTCTGTTGGTACCAAAAATTGATCATGGGGCTTTGACCATGACCGTAGACCAACATCCCAAGACCTTTAACATTGGTAATATCTATTGTTCCACAAATGTTTGGACTATTATATTTAGCATATACTAGTATCTTCCTTTTGACAGGACCTTTCTGTAGGATTGGAACATTTTCACCATGAGGCATTTAGACTTACCTTTTACCTATATTTCAAAGACTTTAACATTCAATTGGCCTTTACTACTCCACCAAAGGACTCATGATATTTGGCATGTCTTTTACTTCTGACAAGACCTTTCTCTTGGAAACAAAATTTCCATCATGTAAATTGACATCTGACCTACACTTTACAAATCTAATACCGGTATTAGTTATTCCTTCTGTTACAACCTTTGAGTCTTATATTTGGCTTTTGTGCTCCTTTGAACATGACCTTTCAGTAGGTTCACATTTTGTATCTAGTGACCATGTCATGGACTTTTCACCAAATACATCATAAGGAGAGAACATGATTTCATAATTGGCTTCAATGTTTATCCACTGAAGAAGACTGACTTTCATATTTCAAATTATCGTACCTTATTGTCATAAAAATGGAAATCATTTTTTTATTCATTTTCTATCCCTACTTTAAGTAAAGATACGTCATACTTTTGAGTCTGATAATTAATGAATAGATACAAATCAATGCATGGCAACAGCTGATGTTCCAACAAACAAATCCAATTTTTTCCGGACAAGACGTTTTCCATGGTTTACATCGCCTCCATAGCTCAGTGGTTAGAGCACTGGTCTTGTAAACCAGGGGTCGTGAGTTCGATCCTCACTGGGGGCTTCATATTTTTCTATTTTCTAAATACAATCGGCAGTTTCGATTGAAATGAGCAGTTTCTGTCAAAACAAGTTTTAACTCTAATTTCTGCATGAACTATCGAACAGTGCTATGAAACATTGTACATAATATTTAATATCAACAATATTGAATCTTAAAAAATGTCTATGACTCTCGGAGTTGACATCTGTCTTTCTTTTGACAAGAAAGTTTTTTTTTAATTTTTTGGACTTTGATCATGACCTCAGACTTTTATTCCATACCCTTTAACATTTACAATATTTATCGTCTATACTTGTTTGGACTCTTATTTGGCATACAATCTTGTTATTTTGACATGACTTCTCTAGTTCGAAGCATTTTAATCTTAAGGCCTTGACACAGACCTTTGACCTACAGTTAAAGGAGAAACATTGCCCATAAGGGATCTACTAAAAGGGCTAAGACTCATAATATTTGACATGTGTTTTACTTCTGACAAGACCTTTCTCTTGGAATCATGTTATCTTAGACTATGACCTACATTTCCAAAATTTTAAACTTGCTTATTAAAATGTAACTTTTACGTGTAGTCTTTTGTGCTTGATGTTTACATGTCGTTTGTCTATTTTCCGTCTCATATTATGCTCGTCTTTTGTGTTTTTGAATCAGGTGTTTTTGGTGTTTTGCTGTTGGTGCTGCAACAGGGTCTTGTTGGAGATCCCCTCCCTTCTTTTTTATCATTAATACTCCATACTTTTGCTAGTATTTAAAAGTTAAATTAAGAATTTCCCAAAATGCCCTCACTACCAATTACCAACCGCAAATTTAAAAAATATTACCTTGTAAGGAAAATTTTGGTTCTAGTGTTTTAAATAAAAAAAAACACAGAAACAAATGTAATCAAAATTATGAACTATCTTGACCGATAAAACAATTGTAATGTTTGATAAATGGTTTTTTGTAACATTGAGGATTGGAACCAAATGTGTATCACATATTGCCTATATTTTTCTATACTCATATAAAGCCGATGTTTTTTTTTTTAATTCTCTCATAGAAAGAGGCATTTCAAATTCCTATTGGTTCTTACTGTTCACCTCTCGTTGCATATTTATTTTCGTTCATCTTTGAACAAAATTTATCCAAAATCTTCAAAAGCAAAGAAAACTTGATGATTTGCAATATCCAATGGTTTTTCTAGGTAATTGGGTGCTAGTCTGGCTATTGACAATCCTGTTTCCCATATTTATGAATGAAATTTATCCACAAGAATTTACACTAAACATGGCAAACTTTAAAAACTCCCGTTTACAATTTTGGACCTGAGTATCAACATTATAAACGGGAAGATTTATACAAGTGTGTACGACAAAGGAGATGATTTTTGGGTTCAACATAGAAAAGTTCCCTTGGCTTGACATCGATGTTCCTACACTACCGTCATAATGGTATTTAGTGGACATTGTTCAAGTCGACGTACTTCGGACTTTGTACTCCGGGGTCATGACAAATATGGATGATGATCATATCCCTGTATACAGCACAAAATCGATAATTCAGAAAATCAGAAACCGAAGGCATACAAAATCAGGATAAAACAGGAACCAAAGCAAACAGACAAAAACCTCCACCACATGAAAAGAAGCGAACTCCCGATATAGGAGTGAGATCAGGTGCCCAGGAAGGGTAAGCATCTCCTGCTTGCATGCAACACCCGCCGCTTCAGTTCGGTAGAACTGTCACATCCGGTTACTTCCATTTCGGAAGACATAGAGTACAATCTTTGGTTGAATGGTTCAAATGGTCTATGACAGAATATCATCCACCATTCTGGAGAGTGGGACATCATAGTGTATGACGAGTTCCCCATATCGACCGTAGAACTTCTTCAGTGACGATGTTAGTCGGTCACAAACATATCCCTGACTGAGAAGCTTATCTGAAAGACGCCTAGCTCTCAGAACGAAATCCGTATATTTGGTACTTGCTCTGGCATAGCGTATCAACTGATATATGAACACGCTATAAGCAGGCGATGAAGGGATGTGCTACTCAGAAAGGAAAGTTTGTAATGCTGAAATTGAAGTCGTCACGTTTGTCATAGAGTGAGGTGTTCAGGTGACCATCAGTGTCGTAGGACAACATTATGTCCAAATAGGATGCTGAATTATTTGTCTCTGTAGTTTCTTTGACTTCAAGCTCTGAAGGAAAGTTAAAATAATCGAGGTGAAATTAAAAAAAAGTAAAATCTGAACGCAGAATAGACGAAATGATACTCGAGGGCTTTGAATATGTATATTAACACATGTTAATGAAGAAATTATCACTCAAAGTAGTCTAGGTTCATTGGGATAACATCAACAATTTATTTTAGTGACACAGTCCCTTCCAAGTGCGGTGTCCGAAGTGCGAAGTCCGCGAACATGAAAAATGTTTAGTTGGAACACTTTCGTACTATGTTACATCATTTAAGACCTGATGAATTTACAGCATGTTACATATCACAGCTCATTCGGCATGCTAGGGCATGTATGGCTTTTGATTTTCATAGTAGAAATTTACAAATTACCAAGAAACTTTTAGATCAAGGTTTTCGCTTTCATAAACTAGTTTAGACTTTCTGGAACTTTTACAAAAATTACTGTCAGCTTCTTTTTGAATTCGGACCTGCACTCGCAACAGTATATAAGTATGGGTATTTCACAACCTGCCTTTCATGGTGACATAATAAAAAAAGTTAAAGGATCAAAGGTAGACAGCATAACCATCGAAAATGCGTCAGAATCACCATACCCCTTTATATCGTGCATATGATCCCACTGTAAACCACCGGACACGTGGCATGGTACATGATCAATCTACAGTCTACGAGCGCATTCTTTTGACTTGCATTTTAACTTACTGTGACGACGGGACTCCATGACGTGCCCTGTCCAAACCTCTTTAGAGAAGACAGGGCTCCTACAACCTGTCCTCTCTGAATGTCGCTCGGAATACTCGGGTAATAACATGCATGAGCTCGCTACAGCCAGCAGAGCACGGACTATATTTAGTACGGCCCCTTTTTATATCCATTAACATGCTCATCTGTGTAAGTTTGGCCCCTGTGTTTTACTGTCTTGTTTGTGTAATCATCTTACAATGAGAAGCTTATTTTACACTACAATTGTAGGTTCTTCGAGACCTTTGTGTGACCAGATAAGTGGGAGGGTTCAGCGCACGTAATCATAATTACCACATCATTTGCTACTGGCGTGACAGATTGCCGTCCTAAGTCGGCAACGAGTGCCCATTGGTCTCGTTGGTACATGTGTAGTCTTTTGTGTTCAATGTTCTAAGTCGTATGTCTCTTTTACGTCTCTTGCTGTGCTTGTCTACTTTTACGCTCTTGCTGTGCTTGTCTACTCTGTGTTTTCTAATTAATTGATTTGGTAGTTTGCTGTGGTTGTTGCAACCGAGTGTGGTCGGGGACCCCTCCTTTTTTCAATCCAATCGATCATGGATCTGTGAGTTAAAGTCTAAGTTAAAGCCAAAAATTAAAAAAAAAATAACAATCAATCCGCATACAGAGCCTTGAAAAAAACATAAAACAAAGTGATAACAGCAGAACCCACTCTCACAAGTCGAGATAAGGGGGATATATACTTTGATGGTGTACATTCAATTCATAATTCAAGATTTCTGGATTACCCTAGCACAATATATCCGTGTGAAGTAGAGATTATCACTGATAGATTTATTTCGCTTCACATTTATTTAGATCTGATGATCAACTTTGACAAAATTGTCACCTTACCACTTCTATATACATTTATAACAAACAGTACAACTTCAAAATTTCAATTGTGCCACCCCGGGGGTAGTTACATTTCTCTCATACCCACGTATGTTTTACAGAGAAGGCCCATGAGATACAGCTATGTGAGCAACATCTGTATCACATAAAACGTGACAGGTGTATCTCATATCACGTGACAGCTATTGTTTCGATTGTTAACGCTATTGTGACGTCATGATTTCAGCCCGCAAAACAAACAAGCTAGCGGCGACGTGGCAATAAACATTGAATTCAAGATCGTTTTTCAATGTATTCTTGCGTTATACTTTAAAAAGCCTAATATTCATAGTTTATTCTTATAGAATAAAACAATTTCATTTTCGGGGGCGCTGAATTCGAATATCGCAAAAGTTTTGCGATTAGATCAACTTGATATTTTTCAATTTTCGTCTCTTTTCTTTCAGTTTTAACTTTGGCCCTTAGATATGAGAAAAAAATACTCGGCTAGCCCTTGGTTTTACATGATTTTGAGACCACTCGGGTGGAACCGATGTATCTTTCACAGAAGACCACGGAAGAGTCTTCGTCCTTGTCTATGGTGTATTCATACTACAATTGATAAAGTCTTCCAGAGCAACCTCAAACTACTATGACTTCGTCCTGAGAGCAAGGTGTCTGAAATCACTTCGGCATGCTAGTATATAAGTACAACTGATGAGAAACTATCCGAAACATATGTCTGGTACATTTACATGTAGTTCTTTAACAAGGTTAAGTGATGGAACACTTCAACATCATAACTGAGAAACAGCTCAACCATTTTCTTTTAGAATAGAGTTTTATTTCTTTGTGGTAGTGCTGGGGATCTTTTACATATCCTTAGAACGTTCAAGGCGAACGATGAATATAAAATACAGTCAGAATTTTGAAAATTTTTACATTGACCCCTATCTTGGATGGCATAAACACAGAGCTTGACTACTTTTATTTTGATTTTGATTTTTAAAATGTATCCATGAACATTATCAGACATGGACTGCTTATCCTTACTGGCTCTAACTTTTTGAGATAATATTCTAGAAGGATTTACTCGAGTCCTGTAGGAAACTACATTTTCCTTTACCTTCCTCCATTTCTCTGGTTTTCTATGTCCTTTTTTTTTCATTATTTCTGCACTTTTCGATCGATTTCGAGTTTTCGATTTATCTATAAAGATAGACCATTCATGAAACTGAAACGGATAATGAAACACTGACACTGACTGAAAGCACCTGTTACCCACTGGTCAAATCATTTTAAATTTTGGTCATGTCTGAAAACATTATAAAACTACTACTTTCAATTCTTATACGTGTATTTCTGCAGTATCAGAAGACAAGTAGCTAAGTTTTGGTATTGTCAGAATGCCATGTTTAACGATGATTCTCTTGGACATTATGCATGGTTGTTGTTTTATAGGGCTAGGCAACAATACAAATATCATACCTTATGGTCTTTGTTAAGTTGGTCAGCCAGTTGACCCCACATACTCAGTTCATAGTTTATTCCTGTAAAATCCAGTATAATCTACGTTTCCTAATATCCAAGTGTTTGGTTCTCGTGGAATGTAAGCTTTAAAAGGAAACTGGAATAGTTACTAAATGTGATCATTCATTTTTATCATGGTATAAAAAGTGTACACGATTTTATGTGAATTTTGTAATAGAAAACTACTGTTGTTGCTGCTATAGTTGTTGCTGTTATTGTTTATCATGAATGAAGTTTAAATCGCACAACCGTTGTTTTTCACTAGCAAAACTCGGCTCACAATAACGCTTTTTTTAATTATGGTGATCGTTAAGTTCATGTTTTACTTGTTCTTTGGTCCGATTGTGAGAATGGTGATTATTTTAAAAAGTTTTTTTCAAAGATTATAGAAATTCATTAGATAGCGCTATCCTTTGTATTCTATGGTTCTGTGTTAGTGTCTCCGTCTGTTTGTCAGTTCTCGTTCCGCTGTTTTCACAGTGAGGGATCTCCTGCTTATCCGATGTGTTTAATATTATTTAAAGAATTGATATTCCTAATGATTGTGATTTTTGGATTCGGGAATGGAGTTTAAGGTTTCACTTTCATTCACTGCTTGCAACTAATACCAGTACGTCTTTTTAGGTCTTCCGACTTCCGTCGGAAGACCTATTGTTTTCGTAACCGTGGAAAATTGGATCAGCGATTTCTCAAGAACCCTGTAAGCTAGGACAATGAAAGTTCTCCAACGTTACGTTTGGAGTAAAAGCTAGATTGGTCTTTTTTATTTTTGGTCTCTGTTATTTTTTTATCACGTTTTTTAGTAGATTCAAATATTTGACGGGAGCGTCGAATTACTCAAAAGGACCGAAAATTTCATGTTTTGCTATTTGTAAGCTTAAATATCTCGTATTTTGCTATCTACAATTTCCATTCTTTTTGAAAGTCGACAGCCATGCAAGATATGAAATGCTAGATGCACACTGTAACGATTTATTACGATGACGTCCTTCACCGTCCATCATATTTCCAAATTCAGAAGTTCATAGGAGGAAGACACTTTTTTGCTTATAATAGTAAACAAAAATTAAGCTTATGAAGTTTCCTAAAAATTTCAATATTATTATTTTTTATCCATATATCTGTCTTATTTAGTCTTTCTGATTTTTCCTATCTCTTACTGTTGAAAAGATATGAGCATCGAAATTTTGAGTTGGGTATTTCGATACACCTTCACGCCAACAGATCGGGCGCACACTAAAATTGGTAGTCCGAGTCCGACTCGAGAAAAGCAGTGTTGAGATTTTCAAATTCCGATTTCACGGCAATGATGAATATGCATTTCATAAATACATTTCGATATACACAATTTGATTTTAAAACAGTTGATTAATTTAGAAGAGATCAGCTACAAACCAGAATTTACACACAAAAGTGGTAGTTTGATTCCGATTTCTAACCTACAAACCTGTTTCTAAACTTCAATAACTATATTTTGAACATCAAGTTTAATTTCTAATTCTAGCAAACGTTCGAACATAATTTTCGGTTGGTTTATTTACAAATTGATGAACAATTTCTCCAACATTCTTCCCTCCCCTCGTTTTTCGAAAACAGTTCTGTTTATATTGAACGATGTCGCCATGATGGAAATTCAAAATAAACTTTGAAAAAAGGGAAGGGGGGGGGTCCAAATTTGAACCTGCACAGCGAGAACCTCATGGTATTTATATATATATATATTGAACGTAACTTGTTATTACCATTTCTCTTCTCAAGAAAATTGGTTCTACAGCTACGAGCTCGCCTTTTTTATGGGGGAAGGGGGCAGGAAGAATTTGCAAAAAAAAAAAATCCCGGCTCTGAAAAATGCTGAAAAAAATATTCCGGCCCAAAGGGCCGGCAATTTTTTTTCCCGGACCATGCAAAAGTAAGGATACATTGCATGATATGGAAATTTTTGCTGGCCCTTTGTGCCAGACAATTTAAAGTCAAATAAAACACCGCTAAAGACGGTATGGCCGGATTGCAAAGTAAGTTTTTGTCACCAACTGGGTCAAGGTCACTAAGTCAAATATTACAGCATACATTGAGAGGTCTTGTCAGAGGCAACCTACATGTATAATATAAAGTTTCTACTGTATACAGTTCCTTAGATTTTGCTTAAACCAAGAACTTTAACCAAAATCTTTAACTAGGTCAAAGTTCAAGGTCAAGGTCACTGGGTCAAATGTTACGGCATAAATTGAAAGGTCTCATCATGGGCAACCTACTTGTCAAATATAAAGTTTCTACTGCATACAGTTCCTTAGATTTTGCTTCAACCAGAAACTTTAACCAAAATCTTTTACTTGGTCAAAGTCCAAGGTCAAAGTCACTAGGTCCAATGTTACGGCATAAATTGAAAGGTCTCATCATGGGCAACCTAAATGTATAATATAAAGTTTCTACTGCATACAGTTCCTTAGATTTTGCTTAAACCAGGAACTTTAACCAAAATCTTTTACTAGGTCAAAGTCCAAGGTCAAAGTCACTAGGTCCAATGTTACGGCATAAATTGAAAGGTCTCATCATGGGCAACCTAAATGTATAATATAAGGTTTCCACTGCATACAGTTCCTTAGATTTTGCTTAAACCAGAAACTTTAACCAAAATCTTTAACTAGGTCAAAGTTCAAGGTCAAGGTCACTGGGTCAAATGTTACGGCATAAATTGAAAGGTCTCATCATGGGCAACCTAAATGTATAATATAAGGTTTCTACTGCATACAGTTCCTTAGATTTTGCTTAAACCAGGAGGAAGACACTCTTGTTGCAACCGCAACAAGAAACCTTTCTAGTTTTTAATGTTTTTCGATTAATTACTACATCATTTATTTGGATCTTGGAATACAGTGAATTTGATTACCTCAATTTGATAATCCCAAGTAAAATTCGAGGAAACTTACTCACCAGAAGTCATGTTCAGCCATACCAATGATTTGCTCTCTACGCCAGGATTAGACTCTACGATGTAGGTAAACGGTATCCGCCACTTATATCTGATAAGAAGCATTAGATTAACCAATAAGATATCATCAAACTCTTGATGAAATTATCGACAACTTCTGAAACATTCAGTCATCTCAATGAAAAATCAGTGAAAATGAATGTTTTTAACTTGACACAGAGTATATTTCAATATTCAAGTATAATCTTTCTCTATTCATCCTAGTGAAAGAATCCGTAGAGACCAATCATCCAACATAATGCTTGGTTGTCATTCTGTCTTCCAAGGCGAATGATTACCTGATCAACTCACTTTGCAACGATTGTGACGATTTCAATTTCATTCAACAAACTTTCATTTTCTGAGTAGCAACACTTTATACTCGCCTATTTACAGTATGCCAGTTTTGCTTTAATTTCAAGAAGCAAGTTTCTCTCAAGTATGTTTATAAATATGTTGTCTACTTCCAACGTCTTTTGTGAGTTCTACGATCGATACGTGGGATAAAGCATACCAAATGAAATACATGTTTACTACTAGTATCAAGAAAGTTTTAAATGATATTCTGGCTTAAAATACTGGGACTATTCAGTTTCAGGAATGACCCACTCTTTTTAAATTCGAAACATAAGAGAAGAAAGAAGAATTATAGAGGTGCAAAGATCAAGTTGGAACAGGGGCATAAAAATAATGTCGTTAAGTGACAAAATGATGGTGATGGAGACAGAGAATTTGTGATCAGTGGAACCAGGGTGTCCATTATGGGTAAATAAGATAGTTTCTCTATTTTTGCAATGGTAAATACATCCAAGTCTGGCCAGTTTCATCGTGGGTGGAGCTACTGAAATACTGAATCTCACCCATAAATACTGTCATTAGCGGAAGACGAGTTGGCATCCAAGAGAAACCGTTCCTGCTCCAACAAATAGTAATCTCCTTCCGTTCTCATCGTAACAACAGGGTAGCCCATTTGCTTTGTCCAAGTGTTCATTATAGATTTCACATCAATTTCATAGTTCACTGCCTTTAAAAGAAACAATCTGATAATAAGGATAAAAAATGAATAATAAATGACTTTTTTACTTTTATCCAAGAACAAAATTTGACAAAAGTGGACGGCTAAAATATTTTTTCTTATTATTTTCATTCGTGTAATAAAAAAATTACTTCTATCATACCTCGGAGAAGGTTTCCCATAGATCCTCCATTTCAGCATTCTGGAATTTATATTTTCTAACATAAAGCTGAAAAACACAAGAAGCAGAAAGTGATATTCTTATTCTATTCATAATTGTTTTACAGAATTATCACTTTTGATTTTTTTTCCGTTATTTTTTATAAGTCAAGCAAACAAGAAATAAATGCAGCTAAGAAATGGCTTAATTCAAGCATTAAATTGATTTATCTGCATAGAAATAAATTAAGAAAAAGAAAAAATACTTCGAGTAGATATATCTGCTTATCTGTACTTACTCTTAATCCATTTTTGAAATCTTCCCATCCAATGAAATTCATCAACATTCGTAAAATCGCCATTCCCTGTGTACGAAAAGTTTAAAGGTTTAAGCTGCGTCACGATTCTGAATTATGATTGATTGAAGATTTGTATTCTGTATGTCATTTGAAATCAAAATGTTCGATCAAATTATGTTTTGATCATGATTCTTGAAGACATGCCTTATAATTTAATTTTACTATTTTGTAAGTTGTTTGGCTCGTGCTTGACAAAGTGAGAAGAGGTACAACTATATCATTATAAAATATCTAAATAAAACTAATTATCACATGATACACCCGTTATGCAGTTTCATAAAGCCATTTCATAAATATATAATATGATAACACGTTACATATCGCTCTGCTTGAATGCGATTGGTCAAGTTTGGAACCGAATCACATAAACCTTGACAAATGTGACCTTTCAAATATCGGTCAACTGTTAAATTCAGACCAAGAGTCAATATCAGTGATTAAAATTGTTGTTGTTGAATTAATTCTTGCATTAAAATACTATTCAAAATTGAAATACTTTTCTCTTACGCACAGAATATCTATACGATTGGGACACTACTTCTCATGGCGTAGCAGACGACCTCAAGATCACGGCGTGGCTCGCCTCTGTAGTTCTCGGAAACGTTGATTTCACGTTAGAAATACACATTTTTTGGCAATATCATGTGATAAAAAGAATCTCAAATGGATTTTCATTTCATACGATGTATTATGAAACTCGTTGTGCGTTTTATATCCCCTCGCCAAGGCTCGGGGATATAAAACACACAACTCGTTTCATAATACATCGTATGAAATGAAAATCCATTTGAGATCCTATATTTATTGGATGGAAAACGGCAAAGGTGTAACAAATTATGTAAAACATTTCCATATTTTAACATAAAGTTATCGTTTACAGTTAGAGCGACTCATTGTAGATGTCGCCACCTCCAGTTGAGGATAGGGAGAAGCTCGTACACCCCGGGGTTATTTTAAATGTCCAGCAATTATTATCATTTCATTTCACAAAATTTCACTTATTTACAAATGATTGTAATTCAAAAAATTGAAATGCAGCATATCCTGAAGACTGAAGTCACGTTCAAGTCTTGTAGTTATCGTTTACAATCAAAGCAACTCAAGGTAGATGTCGCCACCTTCTTATTACATATGTCTTGTTTTCATTTTTTGACTGTTATTAAATATCCACCTTTTTTGCGATGATTTACGAATTGATGAAAAATTCTCCTTGAGTTTGTAAATATAAGCTGAGTTGCAAAAATAACTGTACAAGAGTAACTTTGTTAAAATAAATAGATTTGTTTTAAGAAAACAGCGCGTGCCACCAACTGATTGTTCAAGTTAAGGATACTAAAAGCCCGCGAAAAAAAAATGATGATTCAAATCTGTAGTGTCCCTCTCATATTATACATTTTAAGCATAGTAGGAGTTTTCAAAGATATTAGATGACTTTTGTTTTATTTCTGCGGCACCCCATTCATTTCAATAGCGCCACCTACACTGATTTTCTTTTCAATATAGAACTCTATGGGGATTCATCCTAATTTCTCGCATATCACTTAAATTAGTCTTTCATAAACCGGGAGATGTTTTTAAGGGATGAAAATTTGGCTTTCCCACCCCTACTTTTGATTTCCTTCCTTTGCCAAGAATTATTGAAAAGTAGCAGTTTGACCATTTTTCTACAAAGAATGATACTACTTTTGTGAAAGCCGACTCGAGCTCTAAGGCGACATTCAGATGGTCAGATAGAATGTGCCCTAGATAACAAAATGCTTACTTTACTGTATGATATCATGTCAAAATATTCTGCTATGTCATCGGGGTGGATAATTGGTGCCGAGACAGGATGTGACGTCAATAGCGCATCGTTCACCATCACTTGAAAGACTTCTCTCACAACAACATGTAAAGTGAACTGAAAGAAGACAGTGTTATATGATAAAGTCAACATTAACAGACTCTCAAACTCACACTACAATATTTTTCGAATAAAAAATATTCCTATATCGAGTTAGAGACAGAATGTGGCATATGGACCTAAACCGCAGTCATGTACAATTTTCATTGTCCATCTCTTGATGTTTTTTTTTTTTTCATTTCGGTGGTGCCACCTTCAGTGTTTTGAATATGTTTGCTCTTTTATTTTGTGTCATTGTGTACTTTGTATAATGTCTTGTTTATTGTATTGTGTGTCGTTAATGCAATGTTTCTTCATTTTGTCTTCAAAATTGTTGAAATAAAATTTTACAGCATTAGATGACACAATGGCCCGTCAAACAGAACAACATATTTCATATGTACACCGTCTTTCCTTGAATTGTAAATATTGGAATATATGTTCTATTGTATTTCAGTGCACCATATGCGCATTTCAATAAGTTATATCTCATCAGTGATACTCGAGGCCGAAAAAGAGGTAATCCAAATAATATGAAATAATGAAAAGCAAAAGTTTAAGCCCCAACTAAATTTCTGCAGAAGGACCTGCTAAGGACAGAGCTATGCCATCGTGGAGATATCCCTTAGTAATTCCTTTAAATTTTGGGGGCGAAGAATTTACAAATAGCCAAGTTGTTAAATGTTTGATTGACACATTGCATTTTATACACCTGTGGACAAGACTAATTTGGATATATATTATGAAAATGGGCAAGTTTAATTGGAGAGCCAAGAAAATCCTTTTTCATATTTGATAGGCGATGTGATAATAAACCAGTTTAAGAGGTGCTTCACATGAAAATAAAAGGAGGATTTCTTACATAAACGGACCATCAAGCGGGGATAAAGTCAAAGCTGCAACTGGACGATAGAAGATGTCTGCAATATAAGTGTTTACTGACTAGAGATGCAGATATTCTTTATTCATCTTACCACGTTCCATTCTGGGAAAATATGATCCATGGCAAAATACATGAGTAGACTGGCAAATCCTTCGTTCAACCATAGGTCGTCCCACCACTTCATCGTCACCATGTTACCAAACCACTGTTGAAGGGACGATCATTGGTTCATTAATAAGTATCAAAATTGTATGATGTGAAAATTTTCACTATTTTATTAATAATGATTATTTGTTCGTTCTCATTAAAACTACTAAACTCAGAAGCTCTAAAGCAATAAATAACAGAAGGATAAATCAAAGACTTGAAAAGTTTAATTGCAGCTTAGCTCAAGTTGAAAAATGTTTAATCTACTAAAAGGTCGCAGAGCCGTTTGGGTCCTAGGCTTTTGAACAAGAATTGAAACAGGGCTTAATTTATGTTACATTTTGGGAAGAAATAAAAAATCATCGACACAAAAACTATACTCTGTTAAATGAAATCTACAAGAGTACATATTTTAATTACATTGCGATAAATGGCCTAGAAGTCAAAGCAAATTTGTTTCCGATAATAGTTAAGAAGTCAAAAATTGTTATTCTCAGATAGATAATCACCGTATGTGCCACTTCATGGGCAACTATCAGTGTAACCATAAGTTGATTCTCTCCGGACGATACATCAGGGTCATAAAGCAGCGCCGTCTCGCGGTAGATTACTAGTCCCCAATTCTCCATGGCACCGCCACTGAAATCAGGAACCGCAACATGGTCTGAAATACATATTGTCTTGTTTTCAACTTCTGTGTACCGTGTCAAATTTATTGACCACACGATCCTATTTATATTAGTGTTTAAGTAATATTATAATCGTTTACTACATGGCAGATATATACAAATGAATTGTTCCTGTCTAAAAAAGGGAAAATATCTTTAAAATTATTACCGTCTGGTAGGGGTGTAACGACACGGGAGCCTCGCGATACGATACGATATTTTCCCTTACAGTCCTGCAAACCACTTGTTTGACAAAAAAAGTGGATAAAATAGAATGAAGGATGTATGATAAAATGTGGATACAATCCTATCCTATCCTATCCACTCCATTTCAGCCAAACCAAATCCACTTCTAAATACCTCTATCCAATCCTATAATATCCACTTTAATCCAATTTAACCTCCATCCACAATCCAAGTCAATTCTAAACTTATTAACAGACAGACATACGTATTTGTTTGAATTCGATTTATTGAACTTTCATACTTGACTAAATGATTGATAATTATTATAATATTAGTTGCTGAATTAAAATCCAATTACTACCACCCCTTACCTTTGAATATGTGTTGTGAAATTTTATACTTCATTCACTGTTTGTATTAAAATGATATGCATTTATTTAAAAAGTTTTAATTTTAGTATCTTTATTTTCATCAAGTCATTTAGTTTAAATCACAATCTGGCAGAGGGTGCATAAAAGTGTATAGAGGTAGATAGGATATGATATAGTGGATGTAGGAAGGTGGATAGGATATTAAGATAGAATCGTAAAAGAAAGTCGATTACAGTACTGTACGATACGATACATTATTATTATTATAAACACTTATTTCCTTTTGCAGTGTGGAGCCGTTCAACTTGTTCCCCACGACTGGATGTTTTCGGGTGATATAATTACTTCTTTCCAGCTAAGTCGCCTGAGAGAAGCTTTGTTCTGGCCGTTTATTAATTTGACATCATGTACTATCTTGCCATTTCGGAAACTTGTCATTTCATCCAAAAATATCGAAAGTAAAGGATGTTAACATCTTAGCACCATCCCTCCTAGCACCATTCAGTTGACTTGAGATTCATGAAAAGACCGAGAGAAAGGAGGTACTGAGGTCGCCTGGGAAGATTTGACAGATGTACTGCATCCGTATTTTTTTTTTTAATGCTGGTATTTTCCGACTCAATCTGCACGCAAAGTTTACACAAAGTTTCTTTTTCTTGGTATCATCCTTGCTATCGGGCTGATACTCACATTAAAACCAAAGTATTTCCTAACATATTTATTTGTAGTTTACAGGCGGTCTTTGTTTTTTCACATTTTTACTAATTATCTATATTGAAATATATCTTCTATTGTAAACTTTCAGTGCACCATATTCGCATTTCAACAAGTTATGTCTCACCATTGATGCTAGAAGCCAGAAAAAGACGAAATTTATTACCAAATAACTTGAAATTATGAAACGCAAAAGTCTAAACTTGACGTAAAAATTCTGCCAAAGAACCTACGAAGAATAGATCTATGCCATCGGGGAGATACCCCTTCGTTTTAGTAAATTTTATTTATAGATGTATTTGTCTTTAAATCTCACTACAAGACACATCCCTTTTTGGGGGGTGTAAGAGAAAAGAAATCGAACACTGAAACGTCAACAAAATGTCGAATACTTCATTGAATCTCTACGCCCTATCATCTAGATACAGGAAGATGCACTGCACTGATTAGATTTACTATAACAACTAGATTACGTATAGCGAATAAGAGACGAAATGTGCTGAGCTAACACTTTTCTTTGTTTCATTGTCCGTAATCAAAATAAGTTTTTTCCTCTCATATATATTTACCATGGCCAATATCCGCCCACTAACTACGTATCCCATATATTCCCTCTTACAATTAACACTGTGACATTCCCATTAGCACTGTGTTCGTTCTAGCGAATGGAAGTATTTCTTCTTGCAATTTGATATTTGGTTTCATTTTCCTTCATGAAAAAAATCGCACTCCAATTTCTTTCATTGAATTTCAAATGTAATATAACAAAAGTTATATAACTTCATTTCGTTTCATTCTTGTTTCAGTGTGAGGCAACTACGTATCCCAAATTTTTAATAAAAATTGCTCATGGAGTATAATTTGTCAATGAAACCGTCTTATTAATTAGGACTCCATAAAATCTCTCTTTCAACAACCACATCGAAGGACTTTTAAACACCTTGTTATGATATCAGTGATGATACAAGAAGCTTTAAAAGACTCTTACAAAAGACAAATAGGTAACTTAAGCCTATGTAGAATGGCAGTTCAATTGTGTGGTAAACATTATTGCACGTGTAGAGTTGTACTTCTATCCTACTTATCAAAGGTCGTTCACACTTTCATAAGCTAGATCCAAATGTTAAACGTCTTCAAATTCAATAGCATAATTAAGGAATAGATACATTTGCAGCATGGAGATAAACGTTTCAGGTCAGTGATCCTCAATCTAATCACTGTAATATTGCCAAATGGTGTGAAAGTAATTATGTCCAAAAATGTACCGAAAGACGTAGCAGGATGGGTGGGATATGGTGCTATAGGACCCATGTTTTGATAACAGAAAATTTCGAATGCGTTGAAGAAACGATCAATTGAAGTTGATCGAACTTCCAAGGCGTAACAAAATTCTAACACGACAACTGCCGTAAACAAATACATCATGTAGTTCTAGGTCCTCAATTTAGGTTATCCAAAGGTTCAGTTATAGGATAACCTATTTGGAAACCTGAAAGTAATGTCGCATTCAAAGCAAAACATCAAACTTCACCTTTGTAATATTTCTCTATAAATATTTTCAGCAAATCGATGAATAGAACTAAAAAACCCAACTACTAGTAGAACTACTTAAGCTGTACAGTGTCCTCTGTAACGAGATATGGAGAAAGAAATTCCCCCATAAAGTGTATTATTCACAATTGCTCAATAGGCAAGCATCTTCAAAACAAATAACTTTGAAGACTTATACAAGCAAAGATGGCGGTGCCTGATTTGGAGTTTACACTTTCGACAGAAGTGTCGTTCCTGATACCAGCTTTGCCTATCTAGTCATCAATCACCGACAGACTCTAGCATTAAGTCATAGAAATCCAAAAATCACAATGTATACCTGATTTGGGTACGACGTCACTGATGTTGAAGTAATCGAGGAAGAACAGGTAACACTTTTCTGCCATATCCATGGCGTAGTCTGTTTGGTTTATCTTGTTTGGCTGGGCCCATACCTTCAACTGAAGTTTCAGATTTATTTTGATATCAGCTTTATATACCAAGTACTCCAAGTATAACAAGTAATCATAAACACTGAATTCTTAAGGTAACCTGCCAAAGTTGCTTTTCTACTAAATGCATTTTCAGTTATCAGTAATACATAATAGATATATTGAGTTTGCTCACTAATGAAAAGCACAATTTCTTAATAAATTTGCTGCACACAACAAATTATAATTGTTTCCATATCTTTAAAATTATGTTTCTAATAACGTTTGTCTCCGGGGGGCTGCTCTCTGGCATCAGAATCAGGACATTGTTTCCCGATCTTCATGTTCTTTCTCAGGCATTTGACAGATACAAACAGTAGAAAGCTAAGGTCGCTATAAACGTCCGTATGGATTTTCATGAGTACCCGAGTTGCAAGTTGATATGAAAAAAGTACGGGCAGTATTGAAGCAACTACATTTACGCTCGTAGAGAATAAAAATATGTGCCTTAACTTTCCTGTCAGTTTTTGTACATCCAATAGTGAATTATTTGATAAAGCTGTTAATTTTATATTATGATTTAAATCATTTCTTTACAACAATCTTCACAATGCGATTTTGGAGCAATTGACTTACTCTATAATCTCCCGTCAAATTCCTCTCCTGATATTTGAAGTCCGAGACTATGATGGCCAAGAGGTAGGTGGACATTATGGGTGTCACGTGATACTTGACTTTCAGCCAGATTGGTGGAATGAACTGTTCCGTCATAGGAGGCATGTTACTTAGAGCTGTGTACTCTGTGGAGGATAGAATAAAATCAAGATAGTTACATTGAAACAATATTCTTAATTCATTGTCCAAGTGCCTGAAACATTTTTTGTTGAATTATAGTGATAACATGTTGTTGTTGTTGGTCGTGGTGTTGGCGGTGTTGTTGTTGGTAGTGGATTTTTTTTTCGGGGGGGGGGGGGTGTTAAAAAGAACACATTAAAACATTTCCTAGAATTCGTAATCAGTGAATGAAAGTCAAACACAAAACACGAAATTATAATCCAAAAATCCTATAAATAGACTTACGTATTCTTGAAATATAAAACAAAACAAGTTTATAGATAGGGTCCAGTGAAAAAAAGCGAAACGCATTTTCACAAAGAAACGGACAAGCAGAATACAGCACCAAAGACGCATGAAGGACATCAAGAACAATCTCCTCCGAGTCCAGTTTTAAAACGGAATAATTATAGGTCACTGTGTATAGCCGACACCGGATATTGGTACTATTTGTCGGCGTATTGGTACTACTGAGGCGAGAGATTTTAACAAATGAGGTGTGAGTGTCCCTTTCTAACATCGTTTTTTATTTGAATCTGGCAGCTCCTTTCAAAAGCAACTGCATAATGCATTACCACAGAAAGTCATCCTTGAAGTTATATGAGTAAGATATGTCTAAGTAGAAGACTTTTTAACTTTTAAAAGCAAAATGCATCACATAGTACCGTAAAATTTTCCATACTGAGAACTTTATTTGGATTTAAATTCGCATATTGCACTTTTTTCTAGACTTGCAATATATCAATGTTTTACGATTTGATCACTGTATCATGATTTCATGGATTTGTAAAGATCTTACTAAGAACAACGTGTATTTTTCCCAAAAAGATACACGCCAGGTGTACGGCATATTGCTGGACGAAAAAGAATTTACTGTACGGCATGTTGAAATAGGTAGTGTACGGCGACTTGCTTTTGGGGTCGGAGTTGCAAAGCAATTTCGGGGCTTGTGGGACGAAGATGACAATCCACCTACTATGTGTACCTGTCCGTCACTTGATCCATCATCTGTCTTTACACATTTTTGTTACGAAAGAGTTCAAGGGTGTGAATGTATTCATAAAACATTGGTACTCACAGCAGGACAAGAACCCCAATATGCTAATTTTATTGTTTCTACCATGCGCGGATCCAGAAGGGGGGACCGGACGTCCGGACCCCCCCCCCCCACCCCCCATGAGATTTGCCAGATGTGGGGTCCACGGACAATGGTCCCCACCTCTGACAGATCTCCGGGGGGGGTGTCCAAATACGACATAAGATTAAATTCTTTCATATGGATTTTTTTCCGGCTCGCTTTCGCTCGCCAAATACATAAAACTCTTGTATGAAAGGATACATCAACTAAGACATACTTATATTGAATTGATATTAAAATTACTTTTATCAGTTGTGTTAATTACCATACTTTCCATATGCTTGCATATTCATTTTTATGTATTCAGTTCGCATTGTTTACATGCGATTAAAATGGAAATCCATGAGCTTCAGGGGGCTTCGCCCATGGTCCCCCACCAGGGCTTCGTCCTGGACCCACTGGGGGCCTAAAGGCGGCCCCCAGACCCCCGGCCTTTTAGACACCCCCCCGGTGAAAAAAGCTGGATGCGCGCTTGGCTTCTACTCTCTAGAAATTAAGACAAATTTCCTTTGTTTCTTCTCCACTCACTTCTCTGGTGTATTGAATAACACTCAGGTCATAAGGCGTAATTTTCGTGTTATGCGTGCATTTTTTAAAAATATTTATAATAAAAGAGAAGGACAGGCCTGTGGTGCACATACATAAATGTATGATAGCGGCGTTATGACACATGTCAGTGACGGATCTAGCTTTGAGTTAGAGGGGGCATATAACAGCGAGGGGTCTGGTAGGATGACCAGGGAGGCGAAGCCTCCCGGAAGCTAACGCATTTCAGCCTTTTCGAACCCATTCTCGTGACTGAAATTGATAAAAGAAGATTGAAGAATATTGAAATTGATGAAGACAATTATATTATCTGACAGGTAGTAAATATTTACCAATATTTACTCTTTTTTATATGGAAAATGATCGTTTTTACCTATGATTTGCAAATTTTAGGGGGGGGGGGGGCGTGCGCCCCCTACGTCATCCCCTTCCACATGTGGAAAGCAGCACCTGTATGTCAATAAGTGGTTTTAGCTCACCTGAGCGAAGCTCAAGTGAGCTATTGTCATTGTGTGGCGTCGTCCGTCCGTCGTAAACTTTTCACATTTTCGACTTCTCAAGACCCACTGAAGGGATTTTGATGAAACTTGGTAGGAATGAAGTACTCATGGCTCCCTACAGGTGGTGTTGTTCTTCGTCCGCTTCCGTCAACAGGTGGCGCCACCACAAGCAAAAGCAGGTCAGGGGGTACCCTCCTTTGACACACCAAAGCACATATCGACAAACCGAAAGCATCAGGATGTTCTAAAGAGAACATGTGGTTTTATGCCCTCAATAACTGTATGTTTGCCATATTTAAGGCAATCAGTAGTTTCATATTGATATTGGTTGTAATTTTTATTTTCATGATTTTTCATGATTTTATTTCTTATGTTAAGAAAGAGAGGGAGGGGTATTTTCATACAAACTGGACATCTTATCCAGAACCACGGAAGGGATTTTAATGAAGCTTGGTAGAAATGATAGTACTCATAGTCCCCTACAAGCTTTGTTTTGTTTTGTTTTTGTTTTGTTTTGTTTGGTTTTTTTTTTCGTCCGGTTCCGTCATTAGGTGGCGCCACCACGGGCAAAAGTAGGTCACGGGGGTACCCTCCTTTGACAAACTTCTTCTTCAGAACAGGAGTACATATCGACACGACAAATCGAAAGCATCTGGATGATCTAGAAGGATGTCTTAACAAGTGTTGTTGTTCTGGTTTCAGCCCGAAGTTAAATTTTTGACGTGTTTATGACATCTTTTCGGACTTTGTCAGAAATGCTCATTTTTTATGGAGGGGGATTAGGGTCAAATCTTACATGCTTCATGATATGTTGCTTCATTCAATGTTTGATTATTCCATGTTCATTTGTCTTGCTTTCATTTCAAATTGACTTTATCTTTCTTCTTTGTGTGATTTTGCTTCCCTGCATTTTACATTTGTCCTTCGTCAATGCATAACTGTCATTATAACATGCGTTATGACATCCTTCTTTCTGCCATTATCCTTTCGTCTTAATGCTATTATTGCTTCGTCAATGCTAACTTCAATTTGATACCAGATGGCGCTTCGCGCGACCGCATGTGCCCGTTCCTTGAAATGAACTTTGAAACATCCCCTGTCGTTAGAAATTTCTTTTAAATTCTACTACAGTATCTTTCGAAAAGTAATTATATTATAGCACGAGAGGACAGAAGTAGATTGGCTGTATAAATATTTGAAAAATATTATGAAGTACATGTAATTAGTAAATATTTGATTTTGTATGCATCAGATTTTTGTAAGTTTTAAATCTGACTGTAAAATACACATGTATGTGAAGAATCTCTGTGGTGTAGTGGTTATCACATTTGCATCTGAAATTTATTTTACACCTTTCCGAGTGGGTTCGATACCGGACGAGGATACTTTTTTTTCCTTTTGTCAATTTTAAGTATAATGTAACTTGTCCATGTTGTCCGTCTGCCCAGTAGAGGATGTCGAAAAAAATTTGGGTTACATATAAAAATTAAATGTTTCAATGCATTTTTTCAGTTTTTCTTGGGGGGGGGGGGGTCATTGTTTTGGAAAAAAATATGAAATGATGGCTTTTGTTTAAAGTTGTCGAGTCTGCTTCGAATCAGTAAATGAAAGTCAAGTTCAAAACTAACAAGGCATCGTGCTTCGTCGATAAATCACCTCGTCGACGCGAAATATAGGCAATGATGGCTTTTTGTTGAAAATTGTCGAGTCTGCTTCGAATTAGGAAATGAAAGTCAATTTGACAAACAGAAAAGCCGAAACTATGTTCGATCCCCCCCCCCCCCCCCCCAATAAAAATTGGTCCATGAAATATCATCCGACAAAATATTGGGTCAACATGAAGATGACCATGCAAATTATTCAAAATTATTCAGATGGCAATTTCTCGAGACAAATGTACGTACAATGTAATATCTTACGAGTACTCGAGGCTCACGTGGTTTTGGGGCTTTGTATATAGCATTCATATGCATATGTATATACATCTTTAAAGAAAAAAAGATATTTAAAACTATAAGTTTATCTGCATGAGTCTTTAGTTTGAGGATTTTATCTGTAAGGAATCCTAGTACATTGTTTTCAACTAGCCGTACAGTTAGCTAATAACATGCCGTACACAAACAATTTCTTTGTTGAGCTCGTATGTAAAATATAGATGCAATTTCTACATTACCCTTGATTAATATTTAATAGTTATGAACTTCTACATAGACTGTGCACAGAATCATGATCTGCAATAGTATTTTCTTTCGTCAAAAAGAATATAAACTTCATACATGTGCAATTTTATGTGCACTAGGTACCCCATTTTGTGTTATTTTACTATTATCGTCCGATCAAATTCTTTGTTTTGAGGGTTTCGATGTTGAGTTTACCATCACAGAATTATTTGCTTGAAGTTCACTCCATATAAGATCATATTTTCTTCACAAATTATTGTCAAATGCTTAAGGTGATACCTATGTCATACTTGTTTACCGCCTCGGTAGTACCAATACGCCGACAGATAGTACCAATATCCGGTGTACGGCTATACACAGTGTAGGTGGTACCGCTACTGCACGCGCTGTATAAATTTATAAAAAAAAAACCGTAAGACCGTCGTATTACTAGTATGTACATGGGATCGGAATAAGGATAAGAAAACTGCCAAAGTATATTCTGAATATATGGAATTAATCTAGAGAATGCATTCCGTTAACAATATACGAATGTATCGAGATTGCAAAATCGAAATTCGTTGTAGGTGGCGCATCTCACATGAACATTAATCTGCTTTGCTTTTGCAACAATTTTGCAGAATGAAAATTTTATATGCTACAGGTGTCTGCATGCTAACACCCTGACATTCTGGGAATTTACCGACCCCTTTGCACTTATAGCTAAGATTATAAACAATTGTGACATATTACGTAAATACCTTAGATTCCCTGCGTTCAGCAGCAACCCTTCAGTCAACGCAGTGGCATAGTTAATCAAATAAACCTAACCTAAATCGTTTCTGATATTCAGCCAAGAGTAGATATTATAATAATTACTTGCATTAGTTCTAAGACATTGATTTGGATTAATATGATCGAAAGATTTCTTTGATGAAACTCATACCTAATTGTAACGTGATGAAACTCATATCTAATTGTAACGTGATTGGTGGTGAATCTGAACGTACCTTTCAATGTGAAACATTTGCTTTTTTAGTCACGTGATCGAAATGTTGTTCAAAACAAGAACAAATTAGAACAAAGAAAATAGAAAGATTTAAAGTATTCCTCTACAAAATTTAAAAGAGCCTGGGTACAGTGAGTACTGATTCGGCAATAAATCTAGCATTTTGAAAAGTCGGAAATAAGACAGGAAGTTCAAAGATACGTATCTTCGCGAATGACTGTATAGACTAAAATACGATGTATATTTGTAATGTGGAAAAGTTATCTTAACGAATTTCTGAGCATGTAACCCGCATAGCCACACCATTTAAACATTCCTTCAATACAGGCTCCGGTTGTCTGTTTTGTGTATAACAATGTTGACTTCCGCGATACTTAATCTGGTTTGCTGTTTAAAATTGTTAAGAAAACAAAATATATAATTGGAGAGATCCTGGTGTACAAAAAAAGAGTTTCCCAAAATGTTTGCTATTGGCACAAAAATGTCATTTTACCTATGACACTATTAATACCTTCAAGGCTATAAAACTCGCTCATTTCTCAAAAATAATGCTGACACTATATCGTTTCATCGCATTTTGGGGGGATTAAAGTGTGATTTATTTGAGGAAAAGATGGCTCTAGGTGTTTATTTTACTTTTTATACGTAGACAGGAATACATAAAAGAAGGATTTGGTTAAATTTGCGATATAAATTCGGTGAAAAGTATCTGAGGACTCCATTAATATAATAAACGGAATCCTTTGTGACATATATATGCCGAATAACTATATCAAAAGTCGAGGAAATTCCCTCCGGGCACCAATTAGTACTTATCAAATTTCCCGGAAACTTCAGCTTTCAACAGAAGTCTAATATAACAAAACCTTAACCATCTTACAACATCTTATAAACTGGAATAACGACATTTTCTTGTCAGATGGACAATGTCACACTAATACGTGTGTAGAAAATAGCTGGTATACTATACCATATTTTGGCTAACGTGTCTTTGTTCTTTTCAGATTGCCTTCCGATTTTACAATTTAATTTACGATATGTCTTGATAAGGACTAAATTTGCAATTTAAATCAGTTTTGAAATGGACCCACTCAGGGGCGAATTACCTTCCACTACATTTTCTGTCCCCATCACCAAAATCATAAAGAAATTTTCATCCACCATCTGAGTCGGCACCGATTGCCCATTAGTCTCGTTGGTTTATGTGTAGTCATTTGTGTTTGATGTTTCTATGTGATTTTTTTGTACCATTTGCGTCTCTTTCTGTGCGTGTCTGCTTTGTGTTTTTGCAGTAGGTATTTTGGGGTTTTGCTGTTGGTACTGCAACCGGGTGTTGTTAGAGATCCTAGTGATGGGAAATCGGTTCAGGATCATAATCGGTTGGTGTATCCGATGCGATTTTACCGATTTTAAACGGTTTATTACATTCTACATAAATTTATCATTTTTTATCCAACAATTATAACAACAATGGTTTAGTAGAGAAATGATTGGAAGTAGTTTTAGTCAATCGGACAGAATTTCCTCTGATCCCTCAGCGGCAACTCCCCCCCCCCCCCCCCCCCCCCCCCCATCTGTACTTTCACCCTATCGATATTTTATTTCAAATCGATTATCGAAATCGGATAACTTCTTTATGTCGCTAATCGATTATAATCGATGATGGGCCCATCACTAAGAGATCCCCTCGTATCTTTTTGAGACAAAGAATCATTTCTCCATATCTTACTAAATTGCTGAAAGTTTGTAATTTAGCTTTTCTAAATTGAACTGAAATAAATATTTTTGTTTTTGTAATGTAAATCTTAAGAGATAAAGAAGATCCTGACGATAATCTCGACAGCACTCACAATAGAGCACCAAATTGAGCATCGACGGACTCCTAGCAAGCTAGAAGTGAGACCAGGTGCTCGGGAGGAGTAAGCATTTTCCTTTTTGGCTAGCCGCACCCGCCATCGATGTTCACACACGAAAATGAAAACAATATCTCAAAACATGCACTGTCTGAGGTTATGTCTATATAGAAAGTGCTATGTCGACCATGTCAGGAAAAAATATTCAACACACTTACTGTCAAACCCCTCGTGGGGAACTTTTTTACGAGTTCCACACGGCAAAGGGCATATGTGTGACACAAATGAGTTAAAGAAGATCCTAAGACTAGATTAAGAACTGTTATCGTTTTCCCTACAATAAAATTCAATGTCTTCGATAACAGGCTGCTCTTCTACTTTCTTCTATTTGTCCTTGAAGCTTGTACGTGAAATTGTAACTCCCCTTTAATTTAATTGCTTCCGAGAAGACCCTAGAAATTTTTGGCAGTTTTTAGAATGTGAAGAAAAAAGTAACTGTATTGTATTGTTCATAAAATGATATTTTCAATTTTTCCTAGGTGACATTGAAATGGCCCTACCCTTAAGTTGTGTTACTGACACGGAAACGTTCTGTTCGTGACATAGAAATGTATTATCGTGTGGTTATGTCTGTGATAAAGAATTTATCTTACCGTACGGTAATATTGGTGATATAAAAATGGTACATTTGGAAACTTTCGTACTGTTTATTTCTTGATATAGGTACGGTCTTAAATTGTGGCTAGGTTGTGTCCCCGAGGGCAAATGTAGCCAAGTTTGATCAACTTCAGTTGATCGTTTCTTCAAAGCATTCGAAAATTTTTTATCAATATTTCTTAAAACTTCTAAAACGTAAATCCTGTAGCATCATATCCCTCCCATCCTGTACGTCTTTCGGTACATTTTTGGACATAATAACTTGCACACTCTTTGGCCATATTACATTGTTTAGACGAGGGTTAAGTACCTGAAACGTGCATGTCTGGTCCATGCTGCAAATTTTCTGTTCTTACATGATGCCATTGAAGACGTTTAACATTTGTACCACTTAATGAGTGTCACTGCTGGTGGACCAGGAGTCCCCGAGGGCACATGTAGCCAAGTTCGATCAACTTCTGTTGATCATTTCTTCAACGCTTTCGAAAATTTCTTTTATCAAAATTTCTTGAAATTCAAAAAACGTGGGCCCTATAGCTTCATATCCCACCAATCCTGCTACGTCTTTCGGTACATTTTTGGACATGATAACTTTCACGCTCTTAAGCCATATTACATTGTTTAGATTGATTATCACTGACGATGGTTAAGTACCCGAAACGTGGATGTCTTGTCCATGCTGCAAATTTTCTGTTTTAAATGATGCTATTGGATTTAAAGACGTTTAACATGTTATAACAGTTTGTTCATATTGCGACATAAATTGGCTTTCTATATTGTGACGTTTTTTGACAATAATAAGAATTGGGTGTAGTGATTACCTTTGTGTAAAATGATAAGAATTAAGTGTACCTTCTCTTCTCAACAAAAATAATCGGAGTAGGGTTTACTTACTGTCTTGGTGTATAATGGTGACCGCGAAACGTGCTTTCATGTCCGGCTCGTCAAGACAAGGGAACATTTTTCTAGCATCCGTGGATTGTAGCTGTGTTGCCGCTAACTTTCTGTTTAAAGGAAAGGTTTATCGTGATATAATTTTGTTTTGCTTCTGTTCACTCTCATTTCATGAAATCTTTGAAAATATAACAAAAAAAAAAAAACAAACAAAATTTTGTCCAACAAAATTGAAGTTTTTCACGACGAAAGTGACTTTTGTCAACTGAAAAATATTTTTGTATAAATAAACATCAAAGAAGTACCTATCAGTTGTTCAGTCTCAAAGTCAATAAGGTATGGCAAAATCATTAGATGTCCGTTGGAACAGGTGCGAACCTCGGAATAAAGAAAAACTCACTGTGGTATGTTTAATATTTCGTTCAGACTCGTTTTGTTGAACAAAAGTAACATCGTCGTAACGAAATTGGGAGTACAAAATCAGAAATGTTTCATTTGATTTTGTAATAATACAATCGAGTTTTGCCTAACAAAATTGTGACAAAACATTATTTGGTATGCAAATAGATTTACATTTGCATATCTAACAGATAGATAACATTGCATCACTGAATTCAATATTGTAAAATTCATTGTTGTACGTACAAAAAGAAGCTATAATGAACGCAAGTTTGAATGACTTACTTTTGCTTGGCATAGATGATTTTGTCTTGACAGAATTTAATTTTCGTCGGCAAAAATACCTTATTCGTACTTGCTTTCATTATAGCCTCTTTTTGTACGTCCAAAAATGATTTTTTTACTATATTGAATTCTGTGATGCAATGTTATCTATCAGTGAACAAAATTCATATTTATAGACAAAAGACAGTTTTGTCTGTTAGATAATATGCAAATGTAAATCTATTATTACAAAAACGTAATGTAACATTCGGCGCCCCGTACTAGCAATCTAAATTGGTGGTGCCACCGTGTCATTTGGTTTAAAGAAGCTATCAGAGTATGTTGATACATAAAATGGCAGGTTTATTGTTACTTTGGAATCATGTCACTGAGAATGTCGGAGGTCGGTCAATTAAAAATAAGTGTGTACTATCTGGTTCTATATATTTATATACAATTAAAGTTAACGCCATGGGACATAGAGATGATGCTACATTGAGCGTTGTTTTGTTCAGTGATACGTCCGATTTCCACAAACTATTGAACGTTTTGAATCTTGTATAAGGCTAAGAAAACTTCAAAAGTTTCTTAAATCGGAATCATCAACCCAGATGATTCTTCGATAATTTGAAATATTCTTACAATCTACAACAATAGCGGAAGGAAGTAGATTTAGTTTTAAACTACATGTACATGTACTCAGTTACGATATGAAAACCTATAACATAATTCCCGTAGAGATCTGTTGACCAATGAATATAGGTGATTTAATCAAACACGATATGTATTGGTCAATCAAATCAAAATAAGAAGCATTAGGCCATGTGTTTGTTATTTTCTGTTTTGCGTCCTTGTGCTGGTAGGTTTTGGGCCCATAGTCATAAAACAAAACAAAATTAAAATCATAAAATCTTTTGCAAATTAAATGTATTTTCTACAAAAATAAAGAGAAATTGATCAATTTGGAAAAGTACTGCAATGATTCAAGACAGTGCTTTGTTTATCGTTATTTTGTTGACTGAAATCTGTTAATAGTGAAATGACACAAGTTTCTTTACGATTTCACATAGTCATATTATATGAAATTGTGATTTTGTTTGATATGCTTGTTTGTTTTTCTCCCTGGCTGGCTGGTAGCTTTCTCAATCATTAAAAGGACACAAAAACAGAATAAAAACAAGAAATGGCCATAATATCAATTGCTAACTTCTAAACCAGTTAATCACGGTAGGAGTAAACATTTACCACAAAACTATAGGTAGTAAAACAAATACCTCGTTTCGCCTTCTGGAGTGGTGTACGTACTTAGATACAATCCTTTAAGATCCTTGTTTATGAATCCTAGAAATGAGTTGACCTCCACAATGTAAGTTTCACCGACGGTCACTTCCTTTACAAGTTCTAATACGTAGAACTGATTGGACCATACCCGAAACTGCTTCCTTATTCCTATAAATTCCCTAGTTTTTACATTTCTAACAAATATAGACTCTCTAGAAATTCGCAGCATATTTATATGAAAAATAACAAACTTTGTTCTATTCATTGCTTTTAATGTCATATTTACTCGACCAAAAAATGTATCATTTTCCAAGTCGATTTTTAATTCTATGTCGTAGAAAGAGGGAATCAAGGAGCGGGGAAGTCGGATTTCCCTGTACGGTTGGGTGACGATAGGTTGGTCTTTCTGGACTTTCGGTTTTTCACTGACAACACTTTCCTCTCCAGAAGAAACATTAGACGCACTCTTATTTTCGACTTGCGTAAGATTTTCCGCATATAATACCGTCACATTTTTACTATCTTTCGTGAACGCAAACGTCACATTGTACCCGTTACTTTTATCACAACTGCACACAGGACTTGGTCGCGTGACGTAAATGTTATTTTCTTTTTTGACAAATGCTACTAAAACTATAGCAACGGCTATGGTCAACAAAAAAGCAAAAACAGCACAAATAACTTGAAATCTTGTAAAGTAGCACCCACGTGACACTTGTGAATGTATCTGGACGATAGTTTCTGCCGTCATCCCTGGCTTATTATTCCCGTTACATAAGTGTACACCGTTAGACAAGTGGCTCCCCTTCTCTGTAACCACCACATCTTTGCTCTTTTCCATTTTTCTCACACTGTCACTAATATAAACAGACGCCCTACGTTGATTATATGTGCCCTGATGAAAATTCCGATAAGTTATTCACATCTAGATAATCCCAGTCTCAACATCATTTTTGCTTCAACAATTTACGTAATAAATATTTTCTCCGCTATCCTTAAGTAGCCAACTTTGGGGAATTTATCCGCAATTCATGTCAAAAATGACAATAAGTAGACGGAGCCTTAAAATCAATCCACGTGAGATTTGGCGAGAGTACTTTGCCGTACGCCGTTCAGGTATTGGACGTCGGCACAAATTGTGCCATTCTGTCAGTTATCATAGAAGACAAGTCGAAGACGGAATTTTGTAAATTTTGCTGAAAGCAAACAAGACATTTTCTTAATTCATCATTTTGTATCAAATAGTGTTCATTTCATATCTATGTCGCATGATGATTTAATTCCTACTATTCTCATTCGTCTGACAAAAATTTTTTTACTTATGTTTTTTTTTTTTCAGTTTCTTTTTTTTAAACGTCCATCGCTATATTATTTCTTTATAATTCATCGATAGTTTCGCCTTTTTTCATATGTGTTTACTGTAAATAAGACCAAAATATATTTTTTTAAAAGTATGCAAATGGCGATAACATTTTTTGTTTTATTCAAAAGTCGTCTCAATATGTGACACTGACCAAATAACAACGATCTACTCATTCCTACTATTGCTCCAAAACAAACCCTCTTATTGTCAAAGAACTTTGAAAATGTCTTATACGGAGAGCGTCTTCAGATATCGCTATCACTTAAACAAGATTTCATTCTGTGTAAATTAATACTTTAATTACATAAAAAACAAAAACGGGGATTCAAGGACGCCGTCTGGTTTATGCTAGAGGAAACCAGGGAAATCGTCAAAATGACTTCCGAACACGATACTAGGAGTAGAAGCTTCTATCAAGAAACTGGGTTTTGCTAATCAGTTTTTGACCAGTCCGCGGACGTCACATGGATGACCCGATATGACGGAGAGATAACTCTCTTTTGATTTCCTGTCGCCATCCAATTCTCTAGAAAGATATTCTATATCTTTAATTTACGTTCGCAGACGACAATACTGCTTGCTGCGCAGTGCCAATACAACCCATTATTTCATCTCTCCAGGGGTCAGAGGAGAAGAAAATTGAAAAATCATTTCTGAACGTTGTCCCCAATTTCTTAGTTGTTTATCGTAGAGAACACGCAATAATAACATTTACAGGAGTCCAGAATTTCTGATTTATATATAATGCCAATTGATGTTAGCAAGTTATGTCAATTGTACAATTCAACCGGGTCGCAAATAATAAGTAATGGAATTCTGTTATTGAATAATGGCAGATGACATTATAAGGACAGCCATCACGGCGGATGCTGCCCTTTACAAGTTCTTTTTTCCTTGGATTTTCAACTATGGAACACCATTGGCATCATCAATTACAATTTCATAGTCGGAGGACGAAGAGTCAAAACTGTAATATATATTTATCAAGTAAATAGCCAGAGAGAAAGAGAATAAGAGAGAGAGAGAGAGTTTTCGATCTGCCAAAAGAAGTTTGTAGAGGGGAACATCGTGCGTGGTATCATTTTCATTAATATTCTACGTATGAAATTATTCAATTATTCAGCGGTATTTCACAAATTGAGAATGATGGCAGCATCGGCACATCGCCAAGAGAAAACATGAAGCGAAAAACAAAATAATCTCCTTTATCATAAATGTTAGTTTCCATGAATTCGTTTTGATTTAAGTGCCTTATGAGTGTCTAAATCGTTTACATGGGCTTTGTTCAATTTAAATTATCTCGGGTAAATTGATTCTATCTATCATCTCCGACGGCTATGGGATTCCATATTTGACGAAAATGATAATATTGGTCAAAGAAAGTTGTTTATATAAACTGAATCGATCTTTCTTATATCAATTATAGAAGACTAAGAATGGCACAATATCAGGGGAACTTCATGGAACATATCTAACGTAGACTTCGTACATGTAATCAACTGTTCCAGAGGACCAACTGATTCAGGTTGGATACGTCATTGATGCCATTAAATACTTCAAACGGTTAAAGTAGTCCGCGAAAACACCTTACAACAATCTATAGAAGTCATCAATCCAGTATCCAAATAACTGAGGAATAAATATGTACCGCAATAGCTTAAATGTACGGAAGCCCATTGGCTTCACAGAAAAAATAAATTTATTGCGTATATTCGCAATAACATTGCGTATATACGCAATAGTATTGCGAATATCCGCAATAGTATTGCGAATATCCGCAATAGTATCGCGAATATTCGCAATAATTATTGCGTATATACGCAATAGTATTGCGAATATTCGCAATAATTATTGCGTATATACGCAATAATTGTAATTCTACATATAGTTATTGGGGACATTCTTGGGGTCACATGGGTGATTCTAGAATTTTTTTAGGGTAATCCAAGCAAGCGGATTGGAGGGGGGGGGTTCAGTCTATGGTTTTGAAAACAATGGAAACAATGCATGTAACGAATATCAATATATTTACAAAATCATTCGTAAAAACGAAGAAAATTAGTCTTTCTGGCAAATTGGAAAGGGGCAGATGAGAGGGGGCTCCGGACTTTACATTTATTTTACATATTCTTTGTCACATTAAGTAAATTGTGACCAAAATAGCTGTACATGACCTTCGTTTTCTCTGCTTATTAATCCTCTCCCCTCTACATTCGCTCAAACTTTCAAAATATGATTTGTTCGTACATATGGGTTTTTTTTATATTGTGAAACTGGATAATGAGCATTTCTTATTAGTAGAAATGACAGCCACCTATCATGTTTTACGTTCTTCGTTTACTTTCTCTGTCCGTCCATCATTACTTAATCTTTCGTTCAAACTCAAACGAAGTTTTCAATGTACAGCGGATCTAGCACCCCTGCCCCCCCCCCCCTTCCTTTGGGGGGGGGGGGGTTTCGAACCAAAATATATTAACCAAAGCCTCCTCTGAATGATGTTCGACTTGATTACGGGAATGATTGGTAGAGAAAATAAAAGGTATTAGGACAAACCTTATTTTATTTGCAGAAATTAATTTTCCGGCGTAAAAGTCGAGGACATTGATTTATATTAATAGAACCCCCTCCCCCGCAAACGAAGTTTAGAGGTATATAGGTAACATCCTGTTCGTCCGTCCGTCCGTCCGTTCGTCCGGTAAAGAAGTTCTTATAGCAGATAACTCTTCAAGTGCAAGTGATAGGGCTTTCATATTTTATACCTGCATTCACCATAATAAATTCTAAATGTTAAAACAAAGACATTTGAACCTGTTGACCTTGACCTTGAACTTTGACCTTATAGTTATATTTTGGTTATGAAGTTCTTTTAAAAAGCATATATTTTTTTCACATAACTTTGAACTATAAGGATAGGGCTTTTATATTTCCATATAGATTTCTTATTACCAGAGCTTTCTGTGATAAATCATAAATGAGTCCGTTTACAGAAAAACGTCCCAAGAAGGTATAATTCGTCACTTTAAGGGCAGTTATAGTATTCCTTGCAAAAAGGAATTATAATACATTAGAGAAGTTCCGGCTTGCTTTGCTCGCCCCCATTTAAAATCAGAACTCTGACTGCTTTTTATAATAGAGTATCGTTGGTTTCTTAGATTAACAGAATTAAGAAATGATGTATATTTCATTCCTTAAGAATGTTACTAATAGTTTCAAAAAAGAATAAAACCAAAACAAAACAAAACAAGAGGCCCAATGGGGTTACATCGCTCAACTGAGGTCGCCAGGGGGGAAAAGATAACTTTTGTAAAGGACGTCAAGTCATTTACTTCCTGTGAGGTTTGGTGAAATTCTGTACAGCGGTTGGAGTGGGAAGATGAAATGGTGTCTGTCAAATAGATCCCAAGGTTTCGATCGGGCCGAAATCATGAACTTAACAGAGAACATTGAGTACGTGCCTCCTGTAAGGTTTGGTGGAATACTAATAAGCAGTTGTTGAGGTTTTAGTCGAGAACATAAATATACCCTACACAACGGACGGATTACAAATAACGAGCAAAGGACGGTGACCAATAACTTACCTCCATGTGAGCTAATAAGAATAATTATCACCATTTTTTGGCATTATCTACATTAAGCTAGTTATAGCTGCAACCCCTGCTGCTTTGTCTCCATCGTAACAGCTAATTTATGCATATTTCTAGTATGAAAATCATTTATTTTTCAGTTTTAACTTTCATATCTGGAAACAACATCCATGCCAGACCGAGATGGGTTTCACTTTATTAATGCCCCGCCGTCTTATAGCGGGACACAATAACAAGAGGGTAGAGTGGACATACCGTTCACCTGAAAACTAACCGTTAATGTGATTTAAATAATCCTAGTCATAAGCTTATGAAATAATAAATCAAAGAAATGATTTGAGAAATATTGCAAATACAATTAAGTGCGTTGTTAAACAAGAGACTTATTAGAAAAGCCAATTATAATCTATTGTATTCAATCAAACTTAAATCAATTTCTGTGTACTGATTCTAGTAAAGATGTCGAAATCATGTAAAAAAAAAGAATTATTAATTATAAAAGATTAAGAAAAAAACCATTAATCATGCAAGGTTGTTCAAAGTGAACTACGCGAACGGATCTAGAGGGGAGGGGTGGAAGTCCGGGGGTTCGGACCCCCCCCCCCCCCGATATTTCAAGTCGGGGTCCAATATTTGCATATTTTAACGTAAGGATTGGATATTTAACTTTTTTTCTAGAATTTGGATTGCTATGCTGGCCAATATTATCAGATACCTCATACCTGTGGTTCAAATGAGGTTTTATCTTCAATTTTGAATCATTATTTGGCTTAAAGTATCTCCAATCTGAAACATGCTACTCCCTTGCAGCAGAGTTCGAAACATCGTTTTTCTTCACAACATCGTCGCAATTTAGTGTTGTACCCCTATACAGGAACATCTCCTGCGAAGTGAAGAACTTCTCCAAAGCTTCGTTCCCTGGGCCCCAAATAAGGCATCAAAATAGAATTATCACCATTATTACTGATTATATAATATAATAGATTATAGAATACGGAAGTATAAGATGGGACCTCTGTTTGTAGAAACAGTTCCAATGCCCCTTTTCTATTCAATTATCCCGCGAAAGATATAGGTCTTCAAAAAAAGCTTTCTGTCTTCAAGTTTTATTAGTTAAAAACATTCAGAAAATGAAACATTCGGTCTTGACTGGTCAGAGAATCATTCACTTCAAGTATGACGTCATCATCGGAATGAAAGTGGGTGCCAGGAATAGCTGCTTTCAGTTTTCGGAATAGATGGAAGTCTGATGGAGCAAGATCAGGTGAATAAGGTGGATTCTCAATCAAATTAAAGCCACAATCATGAATGACAGCCATGGCAGTGACAGTCTTGTGAACAGGAGCATTGTCCTGATGGAAAAACACACCTTTAACTCGTGAGCTTCCCGTGGCGCTTATTGTAACTGTGCCAGAAGTGAAACATAGTATGTGTCATTGATTGTTTGTCCTTTTAGGAGATAATCTATCAGCAGAATACCTTCTGCATCCCAGAAAACCGAGACTCACAACATATCAATCAGCCCTCGTATATTGCCCTCTATAACAAAACTTTCATTAAAAAAAATCCGGCTGGCCGATAAGAATCATTCCAGTAAAGTTTCCCTCACATCCTACCAAACCTGTCTGAGCAAACGAAATCATACTAAGGCACTAGAAATGTCAAAATCACTGTAAATGGTGGATATGAAAGTCAGGAAAGGGGGGACGAGGTCATACGTTTTATACCGATAAAAATCAAAATGAGCTGCTTAAGTTTCATGACTTTGGACCCCCTCTGAGATAAAATGCTAGATCCGCGCTTGAAATACATTGGGGTATTTATTTAACTAAAAAAGAAAGAGAATAGGATAAATATTTGGAGTGCATTTAAAAGGCGTACAAACTCACAAAAAAAAAAAAACAAAATAAACCAACATCAATCAAACATCATTCCGATCATTCGGATATAATTAGTTTTCCAATCCATTCAGATTTCTAAAGAGCCTCTGATGCCTATATTTGTCCCGCCCAGGATCCACCCCTGAATTAAATTCAAGAAATCGGGTTGAAATAAGCAAAATTAGTAGAGAGCCATAATATCTTTTTCCATATATATTTTTATATTATGAAAATTTTACGGATAGATGGAAGATAATTAATACGATATGATGTTCATAGAAATGCTTATTATGACCTTGATACATCTTTTTGTATCAAAGAACATTGTACTTTCAGTTGACGATAATATGAGATTTTTAAAAACAGAGATCTTAATACACAAGTTGATCAGGAAGAGCTGCGAAGAACATTCAATTTATTGCGTATATACGCAATAATTTTGCGAATATACGCAATAATTATTGCGAATATACCCAATAATTATTGCAAATATACGCAATAATTATTGCGAATATTCGCAATACTATTGCGAATATACGCAATACTATTGCGAATATTCGCAATACTATTGCGTATATACGCAATACTATTGCGAATATACGCAAAGCAATTGCGAATATACGCAATACTATTGCGAATATACGCAATACTATTGCGAATATACGCAATACTATTGCGAATATACGCAATGTTATTGCGTATATACGCAATAAATTTATTTTTTCTCTGAAGCCAATGGGCTTCCGTATAAATGCGTCCGATTTATAAAAAAAAAAATTGTGTTCACAGAATCAAGTGCTGCGTAACTCATTATGAAACAAACTAAATAAAGGAAAAGCAAGCGTAACATGTTCATCTACATGTTCCATATCAACAAAATTATTTTGTAAACCATTGTGACCTTGACCTGTGTTTCCATGATGGTTGTATTATCCTCTGTGCTGTTCACAAGTCCACAGTGATCTTGACCTTTGACAATCAATAGGGTTCATCAGAACATGTGTGGAAGGTTTCGTCTTTCCATGATGGTTGTATTATCCTCTGTGCTGTTAACAAGTCCACAGTGACCTTGACCTTTGACAATCAATAGGGTTCATCAGAACATGTGTGGATGGTTTGCTATTTTTATGATAGTTGTATTATCCTCTGTGCTGTTAACAAGTCCACAGTGACCGTGACCTTAGACAATCAATAGGGTTCAATAGAACATGTGTGGAAGGTTTTGTGTTTCCATGTTGGTTGTATTATCCTCTGTGTTGTTCACAAGTCCACAGTGACCTTGACCTTTGACAATCAATAGGGTTCACCAGAACATGTGTGGAAGGTTTTGTGTTTCCATGATGATTTTATTATCCTCTGTGCTGTTCACAAGTCCACAATGATCTTGACCTTTGACAATCAATAGGGTTCATCAGAACACTTGTGTAAGGTTTGGTGTTTCCATGATGGTTGTATTATCCTCTGTGCTGTTCATATGTCCACAGTGATCTTGACCTTAGACAATCAATAGGGTTCAATAGAACATGTGTGGAAGGTTTGGTGTTTCCATGTTGGTTGTATTATCCTCTGTGCTGTTCACAAGTCCACAGTGACCTTGACCTTAGACAATCAATAGGGTTCAATAGAACATGTGTGGAAGGTTTGCTGTTTCCATGATGGTTGTATTATCCTCTGTGTTGTTCACAAGTCCACAGTGACCTTGACCTTTGACAATCAATAGGGTTCAATAGAACATGTGTGGAAGGTTTGGTGTTTCCATGTTGGTTGTATTATCCTCTGTGTTGTTCACAAGTCCACAGTGACCTTGACCTCTGACAATCAATAGGGTTCAATAGAACATGTGTGGAAGGTTTGGTGTTTCCATGTTGGTTGTATTATCCTCTGTGTTGTTCACAAGTCCACAGTGACCTTGACCTTTGACAATCAATAGGGTTCATCAGAACATGTGTGGAAGGTTTGGTGTTTCTTTGATGTTTGTATTATCCTCTGTGTTGTTCACAAGTCCACAGTGACCTTGACCTTTGACAATCAATAGGGTTCATCAGAACATGTGTAGAAGGTTTGGTGTTTCTATGATGGTTGTATTATCCTCTATTACGTTCACAAGGATTTTAAGCCGAAGTCCACAGTGACCTTGGCCCTTGACAATCAATTTGGTTCATCTTCTCCCCATAGGGAATATTTGTCAAAGGATAGATTTTTCTATGATTACTGTCCTATATGCTGTTCACAAAAATCCGGAAACATATGCATGCAAAGAAAAGCACATAGACAAAGATGAATGGCAGTGACACCATATCCTCTCTGCAACAGAGTTGAGAGTTGATGAAAATATGATGCATGTATGTTAACACAGTCCATACAAATTACTAAAGAAAATGGTTATTGAGCAATTATCTCTCCATGTGAAAAAGGTATTTGATTTCAAAATTGTAATTTGTTGGTCAAAAATGCAGCCAATGGTCCCCTAGCACAATTATCACCAACTTTGACATCCAAAAAATTGGTCAAAGATTATTTAATTTCATCTCAGAGGTCAAGAATAATTCGAGTTATTGTCAAGAAGCAATGCATAACATACATATAAATTGTGATATGAATTCTGAAGTTTCGTTCTTCTTAAAAGATCAAAAGGGACTGGAAAACTGTGTGGAGATTCTTCAATGTAGGTCAAGAATGACAGGAGAGCAGATACACTATTTTCCATACAAATTTTTTCTTTGACTTTTGATCCCAAAAGATCCTTCTATCCACATGGACAAATGCGTAAAGTTTCATCAACGCAGCTCAGTAATTGACCCTTCCAATTGCAGGAAAATAATGCAAAATTTCATGACGTCACAATGCTTTTACCTCGGACAAACAAGCTTCGAACCTCGGTCAAACATCAAAATTGCATTGTGACGTCATGAAATTTCTCAAATTTTTCCCGTGTTTCGGAAGGTCAATTATTTGTATTTCAGATATGATTTTTTTTGTACCCGCAACGTATGACCTTAACCTTTGGACGACAAAATCAATAGAATCCTCTATGTGAAAAGTTACCAAAGTATTAATTATCAACTTTAAGTTCAGAAATGCTGTAAAAATGTTTGTATTTATTTCAATATGTACCATGTTTGACCTTTTTATCCAAATCCATAGGGACCATCCCTTCTAGTCATTCTGTATGTGGAGTATTATCACTTAATGTCAAGCATTTATGTAGTTATGAAATAGAAATGCTGTTTTCATACATTTATGTTTTACCCAATATGAAAGAGAAATTAGACCTATTCATGAAAGAGAATTTTTTTTGTTTCCTTGACAAATGTCTAATATAAACCATTGCTGCTCACTGATATTTGAGTTAGAATTCTTCCCTATTAGGAAAGTATTCAAACTCAAATATCAGTGCATGAAAACTTATTTGAGTTAATGTAATGAGTTTTTCTTAAAGAATTATCACAGAAAGTATTAATTTCTCTTTAAGAAACTCACTACTAATAGAGAACTCTAAGACAAACACTAAGTTTTCTATGTTTACTTCCAGATGTACAATGTACAATATAGACAGTGATTTACAGATAATGACATGGCTATGAAATGATGAATTTTACCGGGATTTTTACGGACATGTCTTCATCAAACAATTCCTTCAATCTATCATTCTGTAAGATACCATTAACTTGACAATCAACTTAATAAATTTTCCAGATAAAATAAAAATACTGCTTTCTCTTCAATTCATTTATATACATGGAATTTCACCCCCCCCCCCCTTTCCTTTATCATTTTAATCCAGTGCAAATAAAACTTTTAAATATCTTATTTCAAAATTACTTATTTACCATATTTATCTAAATTCTTGACGCTAATAAACAAGTAAAATTAATTATGAACACAAATAAAGACAAAATCTTACAAAAGGTCATTTCATAAAGTACCAATACACTATCACTGCCAGGTAAAAATAATGCAAGGCAATTTAAAACTCTGTACAGTATTAAAAATATGGCTATGTTTTTGATTTATAAATACATGTATACATAGCAAAATAGTAGAAAACAATTTGGCAGGGTAAAGAATATATGTATATGGAAACAATGACTAATGTATATAGAAGGAAATTACTATTTACAGTATCTTTACAATTCTATATCATAAACATTCTTTAATTTAATCCTATAAAAATCAAGGAACCATGTCCTTGCATATCAATAAATTCCATTTAAAAATAACTAAGGAATTCCATTGTACTCTTTAAATTCCTATAAATAATAAAATTAGTATAGCGAAAATTACAGGATATTTAATATAGTTAGGCATTCAATCAATTTCATATCTGAAAGAAGCTATCTTTTCTATACCGTTAGCCATTCAGTTTTACACAAATGTGTAGAACAAAATCAAACAGAATTTCTGCACATTACGGCCCCCTTTCACGAGACTGAAAACATTCACAAGCGTAACAAAGCAGGGATCTCTTAACTGTCCATCTAACAAGCCTGGTTCTGCTTACTGCATTACGTGTTCTTTCAAAAGAACAAATATAGCTGCATAGCATGACCCATGGAAGTGATTTCCCTTTACTAGCATGTAACATCTATCATTAATAGGTTTAGTGAAAAACTTGATTTGACTCTTTTACCTCCAGTCATGAATTATGCCTTTACAATATCACCCAGTGGTTTGGATGCATTAACAAGTATAGTAAGTAAACATAGTGCAGTGAGCAGAACCAGGCTTGTAAAGAGGACCCGACAAATGAGACAATAAATGGCAAGATGTGTACATGGAGACTTGAAAAGGGGGGTTACATTACATAGAAAGCACCGTGATAACAGTCAGCAAAATGAAAATGGAATGATCAAACTCACATGTCACCATTATAATACAGACCATTACTATTTCATCCACCTCTTTCTAGTAAATTTTGACATTTACCTTACTGAACAAGGCTACATGTATGAACCTCCTAGCTCCCATCATAAGAAGTCTGTTATCTCATATAAAAGAGTGTATCTATGATCTGATGACTTAAAAATAATCTATAACTCAACATACTACTCACAAGTATATCATAAAATAACAACAGAAGAAAGCTATCTATGTATGATAACTCAGCCTGCTTTCCTCTCAAATACATAAATGACAGCCAAGTAGATTAAACACTTGTATCGTCCATCTTAAAGTCATCTTCACAGGCTGACAGTATAATATGTATCTATACTTTCCCATTGTGTCCTTTTCCTATTATCGAAATCTGAAAGCTTTTCTTACATCTCTCTATAGGCCAACAGTAACCCAATGCATGCCCTAAGCTGATTTTGCACATAAATTTCTCAAAGAAAAGAATAGACACATACATTGGACTTTCTTGACTGTACATTTTCTAGCTAAAGACTTCACATGTACTCAGATTCAAGAAAACTTCAAATATTGATTGTATCTCAAGGAAAAGTTACACACTTTATACAATCCTTTTGTGAAGATGACGTCAGACAAGAACTTAACAAAATTCTACTTACTGCACTCTGTTGTCGATAGAATTGACAAAACAATAATTTCTATAACTTAATTCTCTTTCCAAACAATACTGGTGCATTTCCTTGTAACTAATGCTAGATCATATTGACAACAACGGTAAAGAACAAATCATATGACACACCAAGCAGTGTTCCATGTACGTCACCATAACGACACTGACTGATTGTACTTTTTATACCATGGTCACCATGGAAACATAGTTGCCATGCCTACCTGACATTTTGTTTGAGGTATTTTCATTTTCTACAAATCACTAACTTGTTACAACAAATATTAATACCGTATAGGCTTAATCTCATACACTACTTACGTTTGATTTTCATTGTAATTGATGCTTACGAATTTGTAATACCACACAGTTTTTTTAATGCTTCAATATGATTTATCAAAGTGATTCTCTTGAAATATCATGTTGATATCATTTATGATTAGCAATCTTTGATATAAAAATTTCTGGGAGGGAAGTGATATTTTCTCTCAAGAAGGTCGAAATGAGATGTACGCAGTTGTCATTATTGAGTTACATATATGATAACAAATACAACAGGTTCAAACAACCTTGTGAATGATACACTAGTAGGCCAAATAGAGGTAGTATGATTCTTTGTCAATTTTTATAATGAATTTAGAAAATGTTAGCAATTTACCTGATAGAGGAAATTTCCCCATACAATACTGATAACTTCTCTCTCCTCATTCTGTGTATAACAGATAATACAGCTATGAGCAAATATTGATCATGTTCACTGTGATTACATGTACTATCAAAAGACACACTGAAACTCAACTTAAAATACCCATGTACGGTGGATAAATGTACTTCAGAACACTTGTGATTTCACTAGCTTTCAATATTTTGAACTTACACAAATCTTAGAATATATGTACTTCAAGTCATACACGATGAATATCACAATAAAAAAAATCCAGCCTGGAAACATCTATAGAACATCGACAATTGAGATCGAAAAAATACCGTTAATTTCATTCATAGAAAATTGCACAATTTAAAATTTATGTTATAACAGAGCTACATCAACAACAGTACCATTGTTTGATATCAGATCATTTTCTTATACAAGATATAGATAAAAGTCGAATTGCACCTAGAAGTATAAACATTTTAGACACATACATAACTTAAGTGAGGTGGATTAAAACAACAGTCACCAGAGTTCAAGGTAACTCAGCCTAGGAAGAATCCTCTGGGTCTTGGTTCGTTGATTGGCATGGTCTGTAGAACTTCATCTAGAAGTTGTAGAGGTCGGTGTAGTTGAACTTCTATCCAACATGGAGTCTCCTTAATGCTGTGACGGGGGTAGTCTGGTCCCCAACCTTTTACAAAACTCAGTCTTAATATACACAACCTCCTGAGATCATCTACTCCTATACCTGCCGCGGCACTTAATCCTGGAATTTCAAAATTATTCCGATTTACACTATGCTGGATTGAGCAAAATTATTTTAGTCAAATGAAAATACCAAACTTTTGCAAACTGTCTTTAAACCCCTTTCAATTTGAAATGAGATATTAATTTTTTCATAAACATGTACATGTTACTCTTTCTTGCAAAATTTTGAAATGATTTCTTCCTCAATCAAGAGGACGTTAAAATCAGAAAGTAATATAAACTGGCATATTTACATGCCTAAGGGGTATGGACAAACTGTTATTCGCCATATTGGATTTGATGTAGTGTGTTATTGAAAATCTTTCCTTAAACCGAGTCATGGCTCCAACTTCAACTATTTTAACCCCAAGTATTCTCAATCTCAATAGCTACATTTTCCCATATTTTCTACGGAAAATTACATTAACATTTTAACATTAGAATTTTTTTTAATTCATGCACCGAACTGCACAGCTGCACCTCAGAAGAATTTATGAATAATACTATAACTTACCTTAAACATTACATTGATTCTATGTCGACAAACATTTGTCCTTCGATTTTGTTACAAGGTCTAATAATCTTATAAATATCTTGTTAATACAACACAGGGTCTTTTCGAACACGAGTTTTTACAGGTAGCCATTTTCACGTGCCGATCCGCCCCAACATAGGTAGAAAAAAATATACAATTTTAAAGTTCCTTGAGTAATTCACTAGAATTTCGACTGTTTGCGATTCATTTATTAATTATTTACATGATATGTATTAGAAAAGTGGGATAGTCTTGTGAATTATTGGTGACAAATTACAAATGTGCAACATTCCGGGGATCCGCCCCTAGATTCCTTTCTATGTTGATATGGCTACTAGCCCCCTGCGTGTAAAATGAAGATACCCGGTATTTTGAGAAAGTATGATCAAAATTGGAGGACAAATGTTTTAACTTTAAGACATGTGATGATAGTAATGTTTAAGGTAGGTTATAGTATTAATCATGAATCCTGCAAACCTACAGCTGCGCAGTTCGGTGCACTAAGTTCAAATGGCTATCATGAAAAAATATTGATGCAGTTTTTGCTTAAAAAAAGATGGGAAAATGACGATGTTGAGATAAAGAAAATTTAGTATTAAAATGGTTAAAATTGGAGTCTTAATTCTGCAGAATGACAGGTTTTCAAGAATGCTTCACATCAAATCCAATATGGCCGATAAACTTTTGTCCATACCCCTTAAGAGTAAACAGATATTTGTACTCTTGGCTGATAAACTGAGAAAATCAATCATCACTATTAGAGCTTCATGACATAAAGTTTTTTCTATACTAACCTACAGCTGGTGCTATGCCGCCCACAGAAGCTGGTCCTGGCACATTGCCGGCCACTGCTGCAGCCTGAGCTGCTGCGGCAGCTTGTGCCGTAGCCGCCTGCTGCTGCATCTGACGGTGACACTGACGAATATCAAATACCTGGCAAATATACAAACAGCTTATGTTTGATCCGATTTATTCATTCCTAAAATACATTCAACCTCTGTGAATATGAATAAAATTTCAAAAGCTGGGAAAGAAAACATTAGAAATTAAAAGATAGACCTTCCTAATTTGAGATTATTAATTAATAATCAAGAGTATATTACCTTAGAACCAAGAGCGATAACTTTAATTTCTGGCCTATCTTTGAAGATTTTCCTGATTGTTTCAGAGTCTGCAAAACACCTTTGAATTTTACATAATTATATCTCACCTTAATGTAAGCACTGGGATATATTTTGTGTACTGCATCACCAGGTGATCTACCTGCCTCCCTGTCCAGGTAATAACTCTGTACAAACACGCTATGATCACTGACACATCGTATCCACACGTCTCCCTCACCACGGTAATCTAACTGTACACCTTTACCTATGTGTAGTCTGAAAAGTACATGTACATGGCTCATGCTAACTAAATAATTAAGTACTTTAAAATTAGACCTTATGTCCATATCTTTTTATTGTCAATAAACCCTACACTGCTGAAGGCGGTATGACAGGATTGCAGAGCGTCAATTTTAGTTGATGTATACTATATGTATTTAAGGTATTTTTAAAAGGAATCTACATGTACCATTTATTCATGCATATTAAAGCCCTACCCCTTATAATTCAAAAGATAAGGCCAATCTTAAGGTCAAAGTCAAAACCTAAAATCATGGGTTCAAGGTCATGGTCCAAATGAAAGATCTTGCCATAAGGAATCTTATACCACTCAAGGATATTGTCAAATTTTAAGTTTTTGAAAAGTTTACCAAACTTCAAGGTCAAGGACACTAAGTCAAGAATTCATTGAAAGGTCTTTTAGTTAGGAATCAATGATTAAAATATTGAAGCTCTACCTATTACAGTTCAAAAGATACACATGTAGTTAAGGTTTGGTTTTTAGAAAAGTACGTCAAACTTCAAGGTCCAAAGTCAAGATCAACAAGTTAAAAGTCATGTTTGTAAAACATTAATGCCCCCCTACCCCTTCTGTGATTAAAGTCCGTCACAACTTTATACTTGATTTTCATTAGATGTGTCTGTACACAAAATTTCATTTCAATATGTGAATCCACTCCAGAGGTATTGAACGGAAACTGATGTCGTGGTCCGACCGACGGACCGATTATAAGACAGAAAGTCAGACAGCGGCAAAGCAATATGTCCCCTCTTCTTCAAAGGGGGCATACAAATTTTTGATTGAACCCAAATATGAACTTGACCTAGATTTTTATTTGATGTGTCTGAAAACAAAATTTCATTTCAATATGTAACTCCACTCAAGAGATATTGAACGGAAACCCTGAAATTTTGGTATTTTTCGAAGTGCAAGGGGCATAACTCTGTCAAAATTTTGTTCATCGGACCTAAATATGAACTTGACCTAGTAGATTTTCATTTGATGTGTCTGTATACAAAATTTCATTTCAATATGTAACTCCACTCAAGAGATATTGAACAGAAACCCTGAAGTTTTGGTATTTTTCACAGTGCAAGGGTCATAACTTTGTCCAAATTTTTTTTAATCGGACCTAAATATGAACTTGACCTAGATTTTCATATGATGTGTCTGTATACAAAATTTCATTTCTATATGTAACTCCACTCAAGAGATATTGAACGGAAACCCTGAAATTTTGGTATTTTTCGAAGTGCAAGGGGCATTACTCTGTCAAAATTTTGTTGATTGGACCCAAATAAGAACTTGACCTAGATTGTCATTTGATGTATCCGTATACAAAATTTCATTTCAATATGTAACTCCATTCAAGAGATAATGAACGGAAACCCTGAAATTTTGGGTTTTTTTCGAAGTGCAAGGGGCATAACTCTGTCAAAATTTTTTTGATCGGACCCAAATATACACTTGACCTAGATTTTCATTTGATGTGTCTGTATACAAAATTTATTTCAATATGTAACTCCACTCAAGAGATATTGAACAGAAACCCTGAAATTTTGGTATTTTTCGAAGTGCAGGGGGCATAACTCTGTCAAAATTTTTTCGATCGGACCTTAATACGAACTTGACCTGGATTTTCATTTGATGTGTCTGTATACAAAATTTCATTTCAATATGTAACTCCATTCAAGAGGTATTGAACGGAAACCCTGAAATTTTGGTATTTTTCGAAATGCAAGGGGCATAACTCTGTCAAAATTTTTTTGATCGGACCCAAATATGAACTTGGCCTAGATTTTTGTTTGATGTGTCTGTATACAAAATTTCATTTCAATATGTTACTCCATTCAAGAGATATTGAACGGAAACCCTGAAATTTTGGTATTTTTCGAAATGTAAGGGGCATAACTCTGTCAAAATTTTTTTGATCGGACCCAAATACGAACTTGACCTAGATTTTTGTTTGATGTGTCTGTATACAAAATTTCATTTCAATATGTAACTCCATTCAAGAGATATTGAACGGAAACCCTGAAATTTTGGTATTTTTCGAAATGCAAGGGGCATAACTCTGTCAAAATTTTTTTGATCGGACCCAAATATGAACTTGACCTAGATTTTTGTTTGATGTGTCTGTATACAAAATTTCATTTCAATATGTGAATCCATTCCAGAGATATTGAACGGAAACTGATGTCGCGGACCGACCGACAGACCGACAGACCGACATACCGACAGACCGACAGACCGACCGACAGCGGCAAACCTATATGTCCCCTCTTCTTCGAAGGGGGGCATAAAAATGAAAGGAATTCACATGTGAAATATAAAAGTCCTACCCTAAAAGCTGAAAGGGACTTCCTGAAAATTTACATGTAAGTTTTTAAAAAGTCAAACCTCAAGGTCACTAGTTCAATTGTGAAGGCAAAAATTCAGAAGCACTCCAGATTATTTCATCATTGCCATTTCAACTTCTTGTTAATGCTCCTCATACTTTTCTCCATATTTCACTCATTTCTATCTCAAGGTCAAAGGTCAAGGTAAAATTTATTGCTGTCTATGATTTGTCTAATTATGGTTTTTCATCAAATAAAGTTTCAAGTTGCTACTGCAAATATGTTCCTCACAAAAACACTTGAACACTGACACACTACAGACAGACTTCCCCATTCCATAGACAACATTTTGCTTTGCAATAGGCTAAAAATTGGTCAAAAATTAAAACCTTGCATTAATTTCTTTCCAAAAATGTACAATTACCTACCTCATTTTTAAGCAAAGAATGTAATTGAGAATAATATAATCTAACACCACCGGGAGGGAGGGATGGAGATTTCTCAACCCGAGAGTACAAAATTTTGCAAGTCCATGACGAGGCTTGCCGAGCCATGGACAAGCAAAATTTTGCACACGAGGGTTGAGAAATCTCCATCCCTCCCTCAAGGTGGTGTTTGATTGTTTTTCTCCCACGTTTTTTTTATCTTTTTGGTAGTTTTATATGGTAAGAGAGACAACCCAAAGTTCTGTAATAATCAGCTGATTTATCTGCGAAATGATATGAGACAGACGCATGATGCAGTGATTCCCAGAATATGTACTCCACCGCTAGAAGTAAACCATTAAGAAACAATTCAATTTTCCGATAACTACATTAATCAAAAACAGATTGAATCAATAATTCAATAATATTTTTCTCGTCAAAATTATAATTTCATTGTTTTCATACATTTTGATTTAATTTCATTCATTCTTCAACAAGAAAATGCGTTGACGTCACGAAACGATGTGCACAGTCACAGTGTCAAAATAAGTTTTCACAGCGCGAACAAACAAATCGCGTGGCTTTAGGATCGCACATACTATACAAATTTGAGATGTTCTTGTTTATTTCTCACCAAAATGTTGATGAAAATGGACTGTTATGTTTCCTCCGCTTATGTTTGCACCATAGAATAGAGATGGAAGTGTATTCTGTGTAGATGAAATTACATGTGTGGAACTTTCAGTGGATTGCATCGATTGTGTAAATGAAGAAAAAGCTTGAGCAGGTGCCCTACCGGTGAGTGGACTTTTTGCTGTTATACTGTTACTAGGCTTCCGTATAATTTCTGACATAGATTGTTGTTGTTTGTTGCTTAATGTTCAATAATTATTAAGCGATTGGGGATTTCTGTGGCCAGTTATGTGAACGGCCTGTGTGTCGGGAACATTGTTATCCAAAAGTTTCTGACACAAATACTTTCGGGCGCTTGTATTTGTCAGGTGTTTAAGATTTTCACTTGAAATGTTTGCTCCCTCCACCATTTTCTTCAGAATATGGTATAGCTTGTTTTCCCATAGGCTGTGCTAGAAACCATTGTTCATCTTCAGACGATCTTTTGTTGTTTGTGACGACAGATAGATAGAAAGGATCGTTTGCATTATTTTTGTTTTTCGGTCGTTTTTCAGTGTATTTCTTGAAAGCATCCACTGGACATCGGTCGTCCTTACTTGCATACATTCTGGGTGCCTTTGAACAGATATTATTGATGTCAATCCCAGTATGTGTTTTCGTTTGACGCTCATTGAATTCTACAAATTCGGCGAAAAATCTCCTACACACAGGCCTCGATGCTCCTCCCCTCCTCCGCGAATACCGAAATGAATAGTATTATTGAACCACATTGTATTAATGAGTGATGTTGGTGTATTTGTTCCCAACTGACCAGAAATATACAGTTTGTTAATATCTTCGTCGCTGATAGCATCAGACGCGCATGGTTTATTACCCATTCCTTTCCTTTTGAGAGATATCTGTTTAGATTTCAGGGTTTCTTGAGATTTGCTGAACTCTAAATCGCGTTGTATAGAATAATCATATCGATGAGATTTTAGGAAACGATCCAAAGAGCAAATAATACCTTTCATGTAGCTAGGTTGGTATTCGGTTCCATTTTTCTGTCGTACAGAAATAATGAATTTGCTGAGATAATTATCTAACTCAAGGGGAGGAATTTGTTGTACATCTCTGTCGTCATTGTTGGTTTGCAAATATGATTTGAAAAGTCGAACATGCCCTAGAGTTTTTCTCGCAGTGTTTTAGTTCTCATTTTCTTTATTAAATTTGTCGACATCGTCGTCATCGACGGCAAGAAAACGACCAGCAGAGTCGGGATTTACGGTGACAGGCGCAGAAACAGGCACATTCTCAGCTTTGTTCATTTTCATGGAAGCTTTCATTAAAATTGTCCTGCTTAACAATTTCCAAAGACAAGGGTCAACATCAGGCTGTGGAATTACTTCAGAATTGACAGAAAATTCTTGCGAAGACTCCAGTTTAACAAGTTGATGCTTTGCTAATTTTGTAATTTCACCTGTACTCATCGACTGTACATGATACATTTCGTATGTTCCAAGTGGTTTCGTTATGTTCACTATTTTCCCCTTTGTTCCATCTTTTAAACTAACGACAGAATTTAGATAAAATTCATCAGCATCCATTTTTGTTTACTTGTTTGTTTGTTTGTTTACATCTGCAGACGACGGAAATTAGGGCAAAAGTAGTTCCGGCTTACTTCCGGAACGTCACTGATGACGTCAGAGGGTGTGATCGATTTATCTCATTCCTGGAAAATTTGAGAGTTCTCAGTCTCAAGTGGGAGAATATGGTTTATTAGATAATTTTCAACATGATGTAACATGAGAGATCAATCAACATTGTTTTTTTTTCCTAGCATAAGAAATCACTTTGATCAAAGTATTAGTTTCTATACCTGGCTTTTTCACTAGTATCCGTTCTATGTACATTGGACAGCTGACCCAAACAGAACCTATCCAGGCTAGAAGGATCTGTGTAACCATCGACTGTCACTGTGGTATAACTGTACGGTACCTTAAATGTCTCCCCCACTTGCTGATCTAACTCAAAATATGTTATCGTACACCAGAACTCTGGAGCTAAAAGGGAAACAAAGAAATGTATGTATTCACATGTAAAATGTATATGTACACAGTAAAATGTATATGTACACAGTAAAATGTATACATGTATGTTCACAGTAAAATGTATATGTACATACACCTGTATCATACTTGTCTATCTCATTTGATGCCAAAGTATGCTTAGCTTAATGACATTGAAATAATCATACAGGAACACAATGACTTAGTACCCATACTATACTTACTGACAGAAAAATGGATAGATTGGCATTGTAATTGAGGTTTGCCTCCCTTTCTTTCTAATTAAGAGTTTATAATTAACACATGATGTATTCAACTTACGATTTTGATTGGTTAGAGGAGGCAGAGGTTGTTGAATCTCTGTGGTCTGTAGATGGTTGTTATTCCCTGTAAATAACAAGTAGATATGGGTAAACATGTACTTAGATGTAAATATTCTATCAAAATGTATTTACCGAGTCCCACTGGTACTTTGTTTGTAAAATATAACAGTTGTATATACAATTACTTACAGAACTGAGGGTCCTGTGACTGAGTGTAGGTACACGTAGCCGAGTTACTACTCCCCCACTGACCTCCTCCCGACATGGAACCTACAAGTTGTACATATCATACCGGTACTAGTCAATAAAGATTATATAAGACATATCACAAACTTGTTCAGTCAAAAATTAGTAAAGGGCATGTATTGACTTATGTGTAAATCTATCCTCTCAATCTCTTTTTTCCTCTTTCATAAATGATGCAGATTATGTCTGCAAAATTCTAACTATGCATAAAAAGCAATAACATATGGAATGAAAGCATGGAATAGAATTGCCCCCATCAAGAAAACCATGTTTCCCATAACTGATTTAGAAAGTTACCATACAGCTTCATTTATGGCAAACTTACTGCGTGAGAATGGGCTCATTGAGGCTTGAGACTGAGGGAGTGAGACATGGGGTACCTGTCCACCGTAACTCTCCGCTATAGGAGAAGTCATACCATGGGCTAATACATTAGCTCCTGTAAAAGTGGATATATCAAATCAGACATGCATAGGTATAAAAAGGGATAGAAATACTTACCATTGTCAAATATGAACACTTTAGAATGATTGATACTTATTGGGGCAAAAGTTTCTACATGAAAAACAAGATACATTATACATTTTTGTTAGATGTAATTTAAAACAAGATACATTGTACATTTTTTGCACATTATTTTTTATCTTAAAGAAGAAAATTTTAAAATAAATCTAAGCTAATTTTCTTATTCTAAGATTTAATCACAAATGTATTTTGCAGTACATGTATTGTTAATTGAAGCCTAATTTGCAGATTTCATTTTCAGTGCATCTAGGTAATTAGTAAATTTCATGAAAAACCTCATTCCAGATGTATGCAGAAAAATGCAGTTACTGCTAGGTTTGGCTCTCAGATAAATTATCTTTCTCTCTGAGTACAACTATCATGCAAACTTTAGCACAATGTTCATATTTGCTTTTAGATTTTAGTTCTCTGCCTTAATAATCATATTTAGTTTTTTTAATCACTTTCAGAAACATATTATTTAGTAATATTTACCATAAATAGATGATCGCATGACCAGTAAGGTTTATTTATTTTTTTTTTTAATTTTAAGCTTTTTAACTGCAACAAAACACTTCTTCTGTAACAAGATATTAATTGAATGCATAATGACAAAGAATTTATTTTTCTTATTTTAAACTCAAATTCATCGAACATAGCCCTTTATGAAGCCTGATTGTACATTTACCTGATAACTTAAATGTAAACATTAGTTATGCTTCTTAATTATATCAACTTTTTCATTTTAGGGCTATTGCAGGGTATTTTGGGAATGGGGCCGAGACCTTTTAATTGGTAAAAATTGTGACATTTTGAGCAAAATTGGGAATTTTACAACTAAAATTAATATCAAGAATACTAATATTTTTTATTAAGGCAATATTCTCAGTGATAGATGGTTCAATATATATCAAATACAGACCAAAGAGAATTGGGAATTTTAAAGGCCTAAATTGAGAAAAAAAAAGATACTACTTTGCATTGGGAATGGGACAACGGTCCTAAAATTGTCCTAATGATGGCCTTGTCATTTTGCCATTATTTATTTGTCACGTAACAAATGATAAACCAGGCATTGACTGCTAAGATTTATAATTCTATCAAGGAAGAAATATGGGGAACACAAAAATCAATTTCATTTCATTACAACTGGAAGTAAAATTATAAAGCACTGCCCTTCACAACATTCTACATCTTATACTGAAACCTGGTGCAGGCCAGGGTGGCCAAAAATCGTGGAAGAAGGTGAACATGTTTTTTCACATACATGTTTCTATTCATACATATTCTCAGACAAGATACAATGTTCATAACATCATTATAAGTTCTATATTACAATATGAACATCCAAGGAAGAAAAGGTCATTATATCTACATAATATTTATCATCATCAGTGTCAAATTCTCAAGGTCATGGCCTAGCAACAACATACAAAGTTTGAATAAGAATATAACCTTTTGCCTGAACACTTCAACAGATAACAGTGGTCTTAACTTGGTCATAACCATCTGATGTATTTAACAATGCAATGTTTCAAAGATCGTTTTTAAAGTACTGGTACTTTTATGGTATGACTCTGAAAAACTTCAGAAATATTAGCTGACCTAGAATGTGTTCTCAATACATCTATGTAGAAAAATTTAATATGGATCTTATCTAAAGTAGAGAAGTAATGTATACAGCTCATATAATAGACTAATTCTGAATTTGCCCTCCTATAATGATTTATCAACTGAAATATTTCTTTTGCTATCCCTGTGTGCAAAGAACAAAGCTCCTGGGGCTACATGTACATTCCCAGGATTTGAAATTACAAGCATATGTTTAAAGTTGGCACATTTAATAATTTTTCTATTCTGTTGTGTGACACAAAGTTAAGTGAAATGAGCACATACAATATTAAGAATAGATGTTGTAAATTACTGCGAGAGTGAACAAGACTGAAAGAACATCAGCTAGGCTGAATCTTAGTTAACATCTGCCCTTTTAATATTTCAGAATTTTTTTTTCATACATCAATGAAATTTTGACACTGGACTCTGCCCTTCATCAAATTAAGAGCCTAGCTTTATAATTCAGCTAGCAATGGCTTCTTCAGTGGCAATACATTCGGTATACATACAATTTTAAATTCTTCATTTCAATAATTATTACTTCACATAAATAACTCTGGGGATTAAATATAGGAAATGAATAGGAGTCCTTGAATATGGTTCCTCAGACTCGTATTTCAAAGAAATAATGTTCAATATCAGCCGGAACGCCAGTCGGCACTTGTCTTTGAAGTTTAAAAACGAAGTCACGTGGCAAATGTTTTGAATATGACGACATTGTACCACGTCATCAAAAACGCATCATACTGACTGTGCTGCATGTGTAAACAAGAATGACACAGGTGATTTTGATGGCAATAGAGATACCGTTTCAAGTCATAACACTTAATCAGGTAAATTTTGTGGCATTTTGAAATAAAGCGGGCGTTGTCAAGGGCAGTTTTTCGCCAGCGATCTGTTTACTTGCATTTTATTGCTTATTTTCTTTTAAAATCCCGGCTGGGAATGATTGGGAACAGTCTGAATGTAAACTTTATATATCACCGAAGTCACTAAAACCGAAAATACTATGCCGATCTTTACCTTAAGGGGTTTGTGTCACCTTTTAAACTTCGATATGCTGTTCGGGCGTCCATCTTCCATGTCAACGTATGGAAACTCGTTTGTAAACAGCGAGTACACGAGTACACATGTACCCAAGTCGGTGCTGCAAAGTGGTTAGATTTGCCAAAATGAAACATGGCATTGGCACAAAATCATCTACAAGGTATCAAACCATAAAACAAATGTTAAAAATTCCATTGCCACTTGAATTTGGTGTATTCTGAGTCCGTAATGATGAATTTTAATTAAAGTCTTGTCCTTGTTATAGCGTTTTTATTCCTATTTATAGAGTACTTACTGACTAAAATTCTATATAGTTATCATAATTGGGATTCTGTTGAAAAGATTATCATTGAAGTTTGACCAGAAGTGCAAAGGGGAGCATTTGTGTCAGCTTTTAAAACCAACGGTGTATGCACTGTTTTCGTTGGATCTTTAGCAGGGCTGAAAAATATCAAAACTCCCTTTCAGAGGAATTTCAGTTATATGTAGTGAATTATATCCGAGTATCATTTGTTGTATAATAATATTTAAACTTTGAGATAAACAATTAATGTCGTTTAGCCCAATTTATTCTTATTCTGCTACTTTTTGTGTCAAGAGTTATCCGCCCCTTTAAGAAACAATGCTTCCAACCGTCAAAATAGGGATTGGCGTTCCGGCTGATATATATTATCAAAACTGGAATTTGGCAAACCAAAGGAAAACAATTTTAATATGCTGATAAGCTTAGATATAAATATCAGTTCAGTTTCCTAGTGAGATTTTAGTTAAATCTGAAAAAAGATACTGAAAATGTTCTTTAAATGCAAAAAAGACTATTGTGTAAGTAAATATGCAAGTAAAATGTAAGCCAGTACAAAGCAAAAGCCATAGTCAACAAGCAAGTAAGCATCTACAAGCATGTGCTACATAAAAATTAATTTGCCAGTGAATAAAATCATTATATCAAAGTGTGTCAAGCGTAAACTCAGAAAGCAAGACAATCTGAGGACACACATAATATACCACTATATGTATATATAAATACTGTGTAATGTGTGAGATAGGTAAGCGAGTCTGAAGCTACAGCAGGTACATCACTCTACAGACATCACAGGGTGACAGCTATCAAGCCAGCACCAGCTAACCAATGAGACTAGCTACAGAAGCCGTAACAAAGAAAGAAGCATTTTATCACAGATTTTATAAATAAACTGATTCTCATTGGTTAAGCTGGCACTTTAGTACAAAAGTACAAAGAACATTCAAGCTCTGTATTGAAAACAAATAAAAACCTGAGTGAGGTGGGGGTGATAGCGCTGAGGCCTGAGGGGACATAGGAAGGGAGTGGGGGGTCCCAGGCGTGCCAGGTCCCCCTCCCCTCCCCATGGTGCTCGTATGGGATTGAGCAGCCGCATGGTGTTGCTGATGTGGTACGGTGGATTGGGGTCCGTTTGACCCCTGACCTGTGTTCAAACAACCAATGAGAGCACATGTAAATATTCAGCCCTACATACATGTACATCAGATACATTCTTCACACTGATTCTCCATCTTCTAGCATTGTTCAATCTTTTATCGCAAAAAGAAAACATCATTTTTGGCTTACCGGCGATCAAGTACGAGTCAATATATTATTTAATTTTGGTACCTGAATACAATAAGATGTCAACTTAAATGTAATGGTAAGACTCTATTAGTGCATTTCAAAGATCAAATATTTCAAGAGGCTTTTACCTTTTACTTTCTGTACTTTCCCATTACATGTTTAACATTTAGCACATACTTTTATTTGATTTTCAATGCAATGGAGAACCAGTAAAGTAATTTACAGTATAAATCATGCTTCAAGTGGAGCACAGCACTCAAAATACTTGAAATAACAGCATGACCAATCATGTGTTTCTGATTCAAATAAACTTGTATGGCAAGAACTAAAATTAGAGCCAGTGTAAATACATGTATAAAACCTGAAACATTTCAGCCAAAACTTGACAACAATAAGCAAATTATAATGAACAGAATTAGCATCACTTGCCTCGAATGTTGCTAACATATCCATTTCAAATAAAAATTTGGTACTCAAATGTCCATTCACTTTATCTTGTAACTTCATAAAAACATGAACATTTTGAGAATTATCACTATTTTCTTCTGATATTTAGAAATTTTTATTTATACCGGTATATTTAGACAAATTTTTGTTCTTTAAAATGTCTAATTCTGGAAGCTGTTTACAAATACAGACATGCGACACCTTACCCAGAGGACCCGCGGTGGCAGCCATTATACGAGTAAAGCTGTCCTGTGGAGGATGCTGGACTGTCTGAGAAGCCTCGTTAGAACTCCCAATATCCAGTCCGATCTCATTACCATACTCATCCTTCACAAGTCTTGATGGAGGAGCTAAAACAAGTACAATCTTCATTTAATACATGTATTTATCTATTTTGCTCATTTCTTCTTTCTTACAATTTTCCCCCTTTAATACCCATGTATACATTACAGAACTGGCTTATGCCATAGGGACTAACATATTACATATCAAGTGACAGATTTATTACATGTAACTCAGAATTTTCTACTGATATGCATGATTCTGCACATGTATGTCTAAATAATAAATATGCATGTATTCAATGCCTATGCAAGGGAAAAAAAATCATAATTTCAATGAAATCTGTTTGGGAAAAAAAATGTTAATTCTTTTCATTCCTAGAAAAATATAAATTCGATTTCAGTACAATACAGATACGATTTGATACTGAAAAAAAATAGATAAGTGTGATTTTCAACATGTCCTGCCAGAAATGATAATCAATAAATATTTCATTTCAATTTTAATACAAATTACATATATCTCTATTACTTTTTTTTTCTAAAATGGTTTCTCAAAAATTATAGAATTTTCATACTTCTTTATTTCAACGTGGACACCTCTCCATAATGGACAAATATCCTTAGATCCTTCAATGTTCATAAAGCACAGAGATTTATTTTCTGTTATATAAACATGCCAATTTACATGCAGTTAAATTCAATCATAGTCCCAAAGAAAATTCCTAAATAGGCATTATTAGCATTCAGTAAAGATTTTGTTTGGTAGATGTCAATGTAGTGATTTGAAACAGGAAAATGTGAAGTTGACTTCAACCCAACGTATTAGAGGTGTTGCCATGAGCTCAGGTTACCCACACCGTAATCTGATTACTTTATAATACAGACCCGTTATATATTGCAGTATGTTACCTGCATGCTGTATGGTTAAACCAGACAAATCTGAAAAATAGAATAAAGATATGAAAAAAATAGTGTCATACTTTTTACACAAACATTAAGTAAAGTTATTGACCATGTAAATATTATAATAAATGCTGATTCTATTGTGATCTTTTGTTTATTACAAAAATCAAACCATTTGAATACAAAAGTGCTTTTAACAAGTATAATAATGATCTCATTTACATTTGTACCCGGTACATCATTTTCAATTAATTCAGTAAAAGAAAACTTCCTTTAATAATAATATCTTTCAACTTCATTCAACATCAATCATAGATACAGTAACACAGAAAAGGTGGCTACCATAATGGAAATGATTCTTAGAATAATTTTTTACTTCTGTTTTATTGATAAACTACCATAAGACTTACCAATGCCTGGTGAAACAACTCTCTCATAATGATATGGATTAACACAGACACTGTCCTGTTTAAGGTCAAACGCATACTGACAGAACTTGGCATGTTTCAGCTCAGTTCTTATGTAGGTCTGGCCATCTCCAAATCCTGGCATAAATAACATGGGGAAATCCTTTCCTACCAGCAACCTGTAAAGTTCATGGACATGTTGTGAAAAGATGTAAACTAGACCTGTTCTAAACTTTAAAAGAATAAATTTTCACCCACTGTATTTTCTTTACATACAGATCCATTTTGGACATGAAAGTTTTTTTTCACATTCCATTCTCAATTATAAAGGTCAAAAGTCATTGTACTAAACAAAAGTTCTGGTTAAGGAAAATCTTTCTCACCTGGAACTAAAAGTACTTAGCACAATTTGTCAAATAAGTAAAAGAACTAAACAACTGCTCTTGTCATGGAGAACTTAAATGTGAAATGTGACTGCCGCATGGTACAATTAAATTAGTTTAGATTTACACCCACCTGTAACCTGCCATCCAGAGTTCTTTGTATGGTGACACACTTGGTAGGATGGGCTCCATTTGTTGTTATAGCTGTAATAAGACTGTCCAACTCATCTCTTTTCTCTTTAAGCTTCTTAACCAGACTTTCTATGGCTCGTTTGGCAAAGCTTTCACTTTCTCCTCCTTGTCTGTGACACATAAGACTGTGTACTATACTAAGACAAGCGTCAGCTGACGTTGGTGCTTGTGTCGTCATCTTGATCAGGCTGTGACAGGGTACACGGCCCTACCACTGAGCAGATCCCTGAAACATTATCAATACATTGTACAACATTTATCACATTATCAATAATTGTCAAAACATACCTTTGAAACAGAATCTAGAGGTTTAAAACCTGCTTCCTTTTCTTCTCAATATAAATTGAATATACCGGTAATAATACTGCTCTGAACTACCAGCCCAAAGACTACTTTTATTGGCCCATCATACAATTTGTTAGACACTTTCTACTAGTCCAACAGAATTTCTGGTAGACTCAGGCATCAGCCTAGTAAGTTTTCATGAAGACTAATAATTACGGGTATTGCCAATACCATGTACATGCAAATAATTAATATTGTAGCAAGGTAGTTAATCAGGCAAATTGGGATCAGAATATGGACCCATTCCAGACAAATGCATCAAGTGAAGGACTGAATTAGGTTTTACAATGTACTGAAAGGAATCAACTTCAATTCATTTAGACCGCAATTTACCTGTTTAGGGTACAATAGAGGCTTAATCATAGCATATTGTTTGAACTTTCAATTAGCGATGTGACGATAGTCGCCGACTTTCGATAGTCGATCGCTGAAACCCCTTTGATGTTCAATAATTGATAGTAAAATTAACGATCGATTGTCAGTAAGTAGCTAAGCTACAATCGAAAATCTTCATGCGAAAAGCAATCAAAATGTCAATCCAATAATCTACAGTATTTACTATCTGCGCAGTTCAATTCGGAAAAAGAAAAATTGAAGTTTCAACTACTTTGTCTATTTTAATAGGGGGATAGACATTCACTTCTTGTAGCTAATGGTGTAAGTTACCAGTATATGTTTGTGAAACCAATAATACACTCGCTGTGAAAGAAAATAGATTTAGATGGGGAGTTACCTGTGTAAATTTCCCCAATGCCTATCATTTGTGTCTACGGACTAATGACAGTAATGTAGAACGTCAACGACATCGCACGAAAATTAACATAGAAAACTTCCCATCTAAACCTTTTTTTGTCACTGTAGGTGTTGTATTGGTTTCATAATCATAAACATAAAACTTGCACATTCTTGGTAGGGCTGTCATGATACACTAAGCTCATGATACGTTACCGGTACGTATTGCAATATTTACTCATGATACGATTTGTATCATGATACATAATTTTTACCGTAGATATGAAGGCGTTTATGTAATTAGCCAGATATTTTAATAAAAAAAGGTTGGTCAGAGGTTGTGCTTTATTTTCTACGAAGGTGGGTGGTCATATTTGAAGTGTTTCCACATTTATAGCTTATATCGATAAAGCAGAGTTTACACGTTGTTCTCTCCTTGTTCCCTCCTTCTCGAAATCAAACGTGCTTCCATAGGTAGCTTTTAAATGCCACAACTTCCCATCTAAACCTTTTTTTGTCACTGTAGGTGTTGTATTGGTTTCATAATCATAAACATTAAACTTGCACATTCTTGGTAGGGCTGTCATGATACACTAAGCTCATGATACGTTACCGGTACGTATTGCAATATTTACTCATGATACGATTTGTATCATGATACATAATTTTTACCGTAGATATGAAGGCGTTTATGTAATTAGCCAGATATTTTAATAAAAAAAGGTTGGTCAGAGGTTGTGCTTTATTTTCTACGAAGGTGGGTGGTCATATTTGAAGTGTTTCCACATTTATAGCTTATATCGATAAAGCAGAGTTTACACGTTGTTCTCTCCTTGTTCCCTCCTTCTCGAAATCAAACGTGCTTCCATAGGTAGCTTTTAAATGCCACATGAGCGTCTTTTAAAGTTATCTTTGACGATTCAGCGTCGAGCGTTGCCTACTGTCCTGTTCACTAATTCCAGAGCACCCTGTTTTCCCGGTTTTCTCGAAAATATGATATTGTCATCTTCCAAAAAGATATCAATTTTATAGTACTCCTTTAGTCGTAACAGAAAATACCTTTGTTTTGGCTGTACGTCAATTCATTTAGAAACAGGACGGAAAATAAAAAGTCTACGGGGATTTTCTATAGTAAAATCACTTGAAATGTGTGACGTCGGACACTTTGACGTCACTGTTTACTATTGTTGACACAGAGAACAATATGGCGGCGGCTTGAAATTAACATGGGAATTTCCCGTAGACATTTTATTTTTCATATTGCGGCTTGAAGGCAGCTGATAGGGTAAGTTGAAGTTAATTTCCAGTTACGACTAAAGGAGGTCAATTCTCGGAAACAATAATTGTAAAGAAAATTCTTCAGACGACAGAATAAATTGCCAAAAAGGGTGCTCTGGATTTAGTGAACAGGACAGTAGTGTTTACTTTTTTACAGATAAAACTAAATGCCGAAAAAGAACCATACATGTAAGTCAACGATACTGCCTTTTCTCGTTTCGTGTATGGAACCATCATTAAGAACTGCAGTGAATTGAGTACCGCAGTGAATCCTGACAGCCCTTTTCAAAATCCATCCCCAATATGACTTTTATAAACTGGTAAGCATTCTGACATACAAGACAAAACTTTAATTTTCTGATTCCTGATGTGGCCTGCACGAACAGTAGCAAAGAAATGAATGAATGCAACTGTTACTTTTTTTAGGCTAAATCTAAAATGCTACTTGGAGCACTGTGAAATGCTTGAATTCCCCTTATGGGAACCCCATTACACGACGACAGAGGAAATTCGATGAATCACAAGATTAGAAAGATCAACGAAATAATAATCAGATTTTGCCATTTAGTATCGTGAATATCAAAACTACGACACCTAAACTATCAGGCGCATTTGTTTAAGAATAAAGTGGATTCCATGCCATAGGGGTGCAGCTTTGCGTCACCGTTGTGTTTGGGTAGCAGACATCCTGGCACCAGTGTTAAATTAACCTTTTTTTCTACGAAAATTGCACAAAAACAACTCTCTATCATGTAGCCTACTCATTACTTGTATGGCAAATTTAGAATTACCTAATTTATGTCATCTGTGCAGCGAAATTTGACACATTTCTTGGCATTCTCGTCTTTTTACATGGCGCGAGTGAAATCAAAATAAAGCAGTGCGCATGCGCGTTTTGGCTTCCGAATAAACTAACGGTACTTCCGGACCAGTGGCATATCCAAAAAGAGGCAGAGGGGATTTCGCTTTGTTTCAACGGCAACGAACAATCAGTTTTTAACTGTTACTTGATAAGAGTCGGTACTTGCTGTCCAAAAACTGGTATTGTACCTGTCGGCATAGCTCACTTCAGAAATTGCAGGGGGCGGTCAGGCCTGATTTGAAGTTATTTGGGGGGGGGGGGGGGGGGGATTAAATAAATGGCAAGACCAAGTACAATGGCGTAGCTCTGCCTGAAAAAGTGGAGGGGCGTAACATCCCAAAATTTCTAACAAGCAAAAAAAAATAATTATAAATAAATAAATAAAGGGGGTGGGAGATTAAAAACAATATGGGGGATTCATGTTCTGTTTGCACAAATTTTAACATTTCTGGTGCAATTCTAAATTTTAAGTATATGTTTAATGTCTGGCGAGCGGTAGCGAGCCAGGAAACTTTTTTTAGCAAAATATTGTAAATATTGACTTATCAGAAAATACTTTCAACGCCACTATATAAGTGTTATACTTTCATACAGATGAACACATGAAGTGATTAGTGAATATTTATATAGTTATATTTATAGAATTTTATAGAATATAGTTTATAGAATATTTATATAGTAGCGTTAGTGAATATTTGCCTTACTGGCGCTATACCCACTATCATTAACAAGTACATGTAATAACATTCTATATACACTGCACAAAAAAATTAAAGGCGCGATTTTTCCATAGTAATATAATGGTACATAGAATGCAATATCATTTGGGATAAGCAAGGCTACATCATCAAGTTTTGTCATTTGTATATGGTTGATCTGTTCAATACAGACATCGGTAATTAGGAAATGATTATTAAATATGTCTTAATACATTGATGTTTATCATAGAGAATAAACAGCTGCAAACATGTGTGATATGAAAGTAGAAACCTTGCTCCCTTAATTTTTTTGAGCAGTGTAGTTTGAATTAAATGTCTTCATGTACATTGATAAAGTAATATGTATAAAGGATGGATCAGAATAGCTAAATAGCTTATTCAGAAAGTCTCTAAAGAACTGGCGAGCGGTAGCGGGCCAAAGAAAAATTTTGAAAATTGACCGAAAAATTGTAGATTTATGGTACAAAATGTTACTATTTTAAACAATGTTAATGCATCATAAAATTTTGTGATTGAAAAGTGGGGGATGGGGGGGGGGGGCACAAACATGGTTGTGCCCCTCCCCTTTCAAAATGGGGGGCATGTGCCCCCGCTGCCCCCCCTCCCTTTCTCCAACGCCCTTGCATGGTGTTACCAGATGGACACTCTCCGTGCAATCTAATCAAAATTCAGCTTTCTCTGTTACGTAAACAGCTGATTTTTTTAAAACTACATGTAGATTGCTCTCTATGGATACTTTCCTATCCTCAGCCTTGTATCATCGTATTCTTAAGAGTACCATACCGACTGTGACGACGGGATTCCATGAATGATTATGTCGAAACCTCGTTAGTCTAATAGAGGGGACAGTGCTCTGACAACCTCCCTGAAGTTGGTCGAACTCCTCGGATCGTGCATTAGCTCACTCCAGCCACCAGGACACGGACTACTTTTCTTTTATAGTCCTTATGCTTTTGTTACTTGGGCTCCGGGTTTTCTGTTTCGTTTGTATCTTCATCTTTCATGCGGTCATAAAACACAACAGCTGTGGGTTCTTCGAGACTTCGGACAAGTGGGAGGTTTTGTGAACAAATCCGGATAATCACACCGTTTGCTACTAATGTTGAGGTCATCCGTCCTAAGTCGACACCGATTGCCCTTCGGTCGGTTTATGTGTATGTGTGTAGTGTTTTGATGACGTATTTGGTCTTCCTTATCAATTTAGTCTCTCTTGTTCTGCTTGTCTCCCTCATTTTTGTGCTTTGTTTGTTTTGGTTTTTTTTTAGCCGAGTTGCAAAACTCGGCTCTTAATTTGATGTGAGACGGGCGGTTGGGCGGGCGTCTGGGCGGGCGGTTGGGCGGGCGTCTGGGCGGGCGGGCGGGAGGACGTCAACAATTGGTTTCCGGACTATAAGTCAACTACGAAAGAGGCTATAACAATGAAACTTCATACACTTACTCACCATTAGTCAAGGATGAGCACTATTGATTTTGGGGTCAAAAGGTCAAAGGTCAAGGTCACAGGACTTCAGATGATTGAAAATGGTTTCCGGACCATATTTCAGCCTGTATTGCACCTATAATCATGAAACTTGCCAGAAATGTTTCCCTTGAATCAAGGATGAGGCCTATTGATTTTGGGGTCAAAAGGTCATAGGTCAAGGTCACAGGACTCTGTTGATTGAAATTGGTTTTCGGACCATATTCCAGCCTGTATTGCACCTATAATCATGTAACTTGCCAGACATGTTTCCTGTGAATAGAAAATGACCACTTTTGATTTTGGGGTCAAAAGGTCAAAGGTCAAGGTCACAGGACTCTGATGATTGAAAATGGTTTCCTGGCCATATTTTAGCCTGTATTGCACCTAAAGTCATGAAACTTGCCAATAACGATTCCCATGAATCAAGAATGACCCCTATTGATTTTGGGGTCAAAAGGTCAAAGGTCAAGGTCACAGGACTCCGATGATTGAAAGTGGTTTCCGGACCATATTTCAGCCTGTATTGCAATTATAATCATGAAGCTTGCCAGAAATGTTTCCCATGGATCAAGGATGACCACTATCAATTTTGGGGTTAAAAGGTCAAAGGTCAAGGTCACAGGACTAAGATGATTAAAAATGGTTTCCCGACTGAATTTGAGCCTGTATTGCACCTATAATCATGTAACTTGCCAGAAATGTTTCCAGTGAATAGAAAATGACCACTTTTGATTTAGGGGTCAAAGGGTCAAAGATCAAGGTCACAGGACTTAGGTAATTGAAAATTGAAAATTGTTTCCGGATGATATAAGAGGGTGTATTGCACCTATGATCATGAAACTTGCTAGAAATGTTTCTTATGAATCAATGATGACCCCTATTGATTTTGAGGTCAAAAGGTCAAATGTCAAGGTCATAGGACTCAGATGATTGAAAATTGTTTCTGGACCACATTAGAGCCTGTATTGCACCTATGATCATGAAACTTTCCAGAAATATTTCTAATGAATCAAGGATGACCCCTATTGATTTATGGGTCCAAAGGTCAAGGTCACTGAACTATGATGATTGAAAATGGTTTCCAGACCATATTAGAGCCTGCGTAGCACCTATAATCATGAAACTTGCCAGAAATGCTTTCCATGAATCAAGGATGATCCCTATCACTGATGATTGAAAATGGTTTCCAGATAATATTTGAGCCTGTATTGCATCTATGATCATGAAATGTTCCGGAAATGTTTCCCATGAATCAAGTATGACCCCTTGTGATTTTTGCATCCAAAGGTCAAGGTCATAGGATTCTGATAATTGAAAATAGTTTCGGGACTATATTTGGGCATGTATTGCACCTTTAATCATGAAACTTGTCAGAAATGTTTTCCATGAATCAAGGATGACCCCTATTGATTTTGGGATCAAAAGAGCAAAGGTCAAATTCATAGGACTTGGGTAATTGATTTGGTTTCTGAATTATATATGAATGTGTATCAACCTGAAACGTGTCTGTGATGCTTCCCATCTGTCGAGACCATTCAAGTTTTGCAACTCGGCACTTCGCATCTTTGATGCATTTTAAGCTTATTTCTTCTTGCTGTGGGTGCTAAAACCGAGTCCTGGATCACTCCTTTCTTTTACCAAAATGGAACCGAGTCCTGGATCCCTCCTTTCTTTTACCAAGCTGTGGGAATCGCCCCAAAATACTGCGTAAGTAAGGTTTGATGAACCACGGATTACAAAACATTCGAAACGTGCATGTTTCTTGCACTGAATCCTTCTATTTTGCCGAAGGACAGCAATGTTGAATTTACTGTCAAAGAAAATAAACCTTGGTTTAATGATTGCTGTAAGAAACTTTATATAGAATATATTAATGCATTGAAAAAAATTCAATCATCGTAACTCGGATGAAAATCACAAGACTCTGATGGATACCAAACGTCAATATAAGAAATATGGAAGTAAACTTAAAATAATTTATAAGAGAAAGAATTGAATATGCTAAGCTTTCTGAAAACAGCTAATCCAAAGCAGTTTTAGAAATGATTTAAGAGAAAAGGTAAAATACCAATTCTAATTTAACAAACGATGACTTTGCAACTCATTTTAAGAATATGTTGTGTAATGAAAATATAGAAAATGGTACCAATACTTTTGACCTTGACAATAACGTAGCGAATGTAGAATTGGATGTTGATAAAGTAATTTAAGATCAAATAAGAGTTGTAGTGAAGATTTCATCATCAATGAAATTTTCATGAGATGTAGAGAAATTTTACTCCCATGTTTACATAAACTTTAAACTCTACTTGTATTTTAAGTCATTAAGGTATCCATTGTACAATTGAGTCATTTTACACAGCGTTTTAATCATCTCCATTGTAAAGTATGGTAATTTCTATGCCTATAAACTATATATTTTCTGAAAGGTAATGATGCCCTGAGTTCAGATATAAGACTCCCAGGGCTTATAAAAATCAAAGTGGAAAAACTCTTGTACAACTTCGTTATTTTGCATATGTTATATAGAGAAAATAGACAATTTAAATGCTTCACCAGTTATTCCCCTTTGTTTTTCTGGCCCCAAAATTATTATTTCTGAGCAGTGGGCATTATAACCTTTCAGAAAATATATAGTTTATAGTACCTTACCAGGCATGGAAAAATGCCCTATTGTATATCGGATACCTTAACAAAACAATAAAGAGTAAGAAAAGACTATACTGTTGTTTTATTGATTTTAAAAAGGCCTTTGATTTTGTAGATAGAACTAAACTTTGGCAAAAAAATAATGCATATAGAAATTTGTGGAAATTTTTTGAAAATTTCTTGAAAAGTCCTACTTCCTTATAAGAAATTGTAAAATCTTGTGTTAAATACAAAGGGGAACTAAGTACAAATTTCGGTCTTTTGCAAGGGGAGGTACTCTCCCCCATTAGGTTTTCCTTTTGAAATTGATTTTATTAATTAAAAGATGAATGTGAATCTATTGAACTACAAATGATAAATCTATTTTTACTTATGTATGCTGATGATATGATTTTAATGTCTGAGAGTCAGGAAGGTTTACAGTAAATGCTATCATCTTTAAAACTATCTTGCAAATTAAATGTATTTTCTACAAAAATTAAGTAGAAATCGTTTAATATTTTATATTTCTTGTAAAAATGTAAAAGTAATGCATTGATCCAAGACATTGTATTATCTATCATTATTTTGTTGACTTAAATCTGTCAATAATCAAATGAAAAAAGTTTCTGTAAGATGTCAAATAGCTACACAATATGAAATTGAAACTTTGTTTTATATGCTTGTTTGTTTTTCTCCCTGACTGGCTGGTTGCTTTCTTCATTTCAAAAGGACGCAAAACAGAATAAAAACAAGAAATGACCTTAGTAAACGTTTAAAGGACCCTTACTTAATTCTGAGATGCTGACAAGTGTATAGTCTTGTAGAGTTGAAAACAAAACAAAATAATAGTAAATACATAAAATCATCACCCGGAATTGAAATATAATATAGATGTTTATTAAATCAGCATTCGAGGAGGGAATGCTTACAAAGTTGCAGACTGACAAGACCATAGATCGCCAAAATTAATGTCTAACATGGCTTTGGTATTATGTCGTAATAACCAAACCCCCCTTTGAACAGCACGTTGAATTATGACGCCATGATGCAAAGTTCGCCAGCAGGTTCTTTATGGGATATTTGGCGATGTCATAATCTTGAAATGGATTCTCTGTTATAAATTCAGGTACAAATAAATAAAATGTTTTAATGTTAAAAACATTCAGAATCGACACTGATTATTCATTTAAAGATCCATATTATACAAATAAGTTATTTTGCACTAATAAAACATGTTCCCAAACTGGCTGTAAACATCATCTAAATAGATCTGTAACCTTCCAAACAAAGTAAATAGTCCTGAAATTTGAGACTCATAGTGGTATCTTCAACGGTCACAAATGTACATCTCGATGAAGATTGGGTGGTTGCACCTCATTAACAGGTTTTGTAGATGCGGCACCGTGACCGCTGTTGATTCGTCTGAGGGGCTCTTTTGGCCCGTCATGACGGCCTTTTCTACTTTGCCGTAGGGATTACTCCCTATCCAATCGAGTGTCCCCAGCAGCCATGTTTCCAGGAAGCGAAGAGAACGAAACTTGGCGGTTGATGGAATGAGAGGAATCACTCGGTTGAAAAGACGCCACCCTAGGGTCCATGGAAATGCTCCTCTGGAGATGTGGAGTTTTGTGAAGGCCAGACTGCGACAAACGGGCGTGTTTTGGTGTTTGGATTTGATCAGATTTCTGTCTGAATGTTTGCGCCGTGTCTGTAGTCTGTCCGTCCGTTGGACATTCCTGTAGTTCGTAAGCATTGCTTGGAAACTGTCTAGTGTTGTGGTACCGTGAGTTAAGTCTTGACTTGGACAAACGAACCCCATCTCTGTAACAATGTAGGAATATGTATTTAACAATTAATGTGCATAAACTACGTATGAAGCACACAATACTCAGTATTTACACTTCAAACTAATATAAAAACTCTCTGATTTTTGCTTGAGTAAGTAAATCAATTAGAAGGAAAAATAAATTGCGAAACAAGACAATAAAGAACAAAAACTTTTTTTCAGAATCGCGTCAAATAAATATTTTTGGAAAGTTTTATCATGATTAAAACAACAGAATAATTTGTGAGTACCTTAAATCTTCAAGTAAACGTGGCTGCATATTCACTGTTTTGATCTTTGTACCGTTTCTGTGAAACAAAATAGACAAAATATCAGAAATGGAGCAAAACAGAATGTTATGAAACGGAACAGATATGATTATGATTATTATGTCCACTGTTGTTGACCAATAATTATTATTCATGTTTATATATACATAGTAAAAGAATATCAGGAAATGAAACATACGTGATGGTTATTACTATTGTGTCCACTTCTGTTTGCCAATAATTATTGTATTATGTTATGTTATAAAAGAAGCATATATGTACTTTGTACAGTATACATATGATTCAACATTGATAAAAAAAAAATAGAAAGATCCCTCTGACCTTTCTCTGGCATTTTTCTTGCATGTGATGACCACACAGATGGTCAGTATGACATTGGTCAAGGACAGTACCACTAGTAGAGAGATGACCAGTATCCTCTCAGACTCGCTTAGTCCCTCGCCCGACTCCGGTGTTAAGGTCCAGGCATTCTTCTTTGGCAAGGTGTCTGGCAAGACATTGTCTGTATTGTAAAATTCTGAATGAAAATATATGACATGACTTGTTTAAAATGATTATATATTTAGAATAAAGTTTTTCCACCGGATGATTTTTGTCCTTCTGAAGGTGTAGCCAAGAAGGTACGCAGGAGTTGACCGCTCTAACAACACAACTTCATACAATTAAAAACTCATTAATTTAGTTTTTTAAGGCGAATGCTAACAACTTCTTTATTTAGCTAAACACAGTCAAACCTGATGAGAACAAAGACTATACGATTGTAAACTTGTGTAATATATTAGTATGTAGAATTTCAAAAAGGTCTATGAAGAATCACATACCTGTCGATGCACTGACATTTCTTGGAGTAAAAAAGGGTCTATGGAGAATCACATACCTGTCGATGCACTGACATTTCTTGGTGTAAAAAAGGGTCTATGGAGAATCACATACTTGTCGATGCAATGACATTTCTTGATGTAAAAAAGGGTCTATGAAGAATCACATACCTGTCGATGCACTGACATTTCTTGGTGTAAAAAAGGGTCTATGAAGAATCACATACCTGTCGATGCACTGACATTTCTTGGTGTAAAAAAGGGTCTATGGAGAATTACATACCTGTCGATGCACTGACATTTCTTGGTGTAAAAAAGGGTCTATGGAGAATCACATACTTGTCGATGCACTGACATTTCTTGGTGTAAAAAAGGGTCTATGAAGGATCACATACCTGTCGATGCACTGACATTTCTTGGTGTAAAAAAGGGTCTATGGAGAATCACATACTTGTCGATGCACTGACATTTCTTGGTGTAAAAAGGGTCTATGGAGAATTACATACCTGTCGATGCACTGACATTTCTTGGTGTAAAAAAGGGTCTATGGAGAATCACATACTTGTCGATGCACTGACATTTCTTGGTGTAAAAAGGGTCAATGGAGAATCACATACCTGTCGATGCACTGACATTTCTTGGTGTAAAAAAGGGTCTATGGAGAATCACATACCTGTCGATGCACTGATATTTCTTGGTATAAAAAAGGGTCAATGGAGAATCACATACCTGTCGATGCACTGACATTTCTTGGTATAAAAAAGGGTCAATGGAGAATCACATACCTGTCGATGCACTGACATTTCTTGGTGTATGGAGAATCACATACCTGTCGATGCACTGGCATTTCTTGATGTAAAAAGGGTCTATGGAGAATCACATACCTGTCGATGCACTGACATTTCTTGGTGTATGGAGAATCACATACCTGTCGTTGCACTGACATTTCTTGGTGTAAAAAAGGGTCAATGGAGAATCACATACCTGTCGATGCACCTACATTTCTTGGTGTAAAAAAGGGTCAATGGAGAATCACATACCTGTCGATGCACTGACATTTCTTGGTGTATCCGCAGTTGCCATGACAATGAGACAAAGAAATATAGCCTTTTCCATGTTTATAGTGTGTGCAAATATGACAATAGTACTTTTATTATAGAAACCTTGACCGTCACAAATGGAACACAATAGTAAGTATATTGATCAAGTGATATGTTAAACGTGATTGTCTATGTGATAACTTAGATAATGTAGACCAAATGAACCCGCCCAAATAAATTATCTAATGTTTACCCTTTTGTATTTGCCACCACAATATTTATACCACTAATCTATATATAATAGGACTATAGCCAGCCACAGAATCCTCATATATTAGTAGACAGAAAACTAGAAAATGCCTCCACTGTAAAAGAAAAGGTAAAGTGACCTTGACCTATTGACCCCTATGACAAAATTTGTCTGAACCTCGTTGTATTCAGTGACCATAAAGATCCATCTTTGGATAAATTAGTTAAAGGGCAGTTGATTCATCGTTATGTGTCTGCTTTTCCTAACCGTGACCATGACCTTTGGTTTATCGACCCCAAAATCGATAGAGCTACTCTTTATTGATAAGGTTCTATATATAAACAAATTTGGATTGATAGTAGAAAGGGTTTTTGTGTCGCCTGCGAAGCACAGCGACACTTAGGGATCACTTTGTCCGTTGTCCGTCTGTCCGTCTGTCTGTCTGTCCGTCTGTCTGTCACACTTGGGTGTCACACCCCATAACTTTTGATTGGTAAGTGATAGGGCTTTGATATTTCACATGTGTATTCCTTGTGACAAGACCTTTCTACACATATCATAATTTTGGACCTTGTGACCTTGACCTAGATATTTGACCTACTTTTCTAAAAATCTAATATTGGCTATATCTCTTGATTGGTTTGTGATAGGGCTTTGATATTTCACATGTGTATTCCTTGTGACAAGACCTTTCTACACATATCATGATTTTTGACCTTGTGACCTTGACCTAGATATTTGACCTACTTTTCTCAAAATCTAATATTGGCTATATCTCTTGATTGGTAAGTGATAGGGCTTTGATATTTCACATGGGTATTTCTTGAGACAAGCCCTTTCTTCGCATACTATATTTTTTTACCTTATGACCTTGACCTAGATATTTGACCTACTTTTTAAAAAAATCCAAGATTGGCTATATCTTTTGATTGGCAAGTGATAGGGCTTTGATATTTCTCTTGTGTATTCCTTATGACAATACCTTTCTACACATACCATAATTTTGACCTCGTGACCTTTACCTAGATATTTGACCTACTTTTCAAAAAATTTTAGATTTGCTATTTCTTTTGATTGGTAAGTGATAGGGCTTTGATATTTCATATGTGTATTCCTTCTTGTGACAAGGCCTTTCTACACATATCATAACTTTTGACCTCATGACCTTGACCTAGATATTTGACCTACTTTTCAAAAAATCTTAGATTGGCTATTTCTTTTTATTGCTGAGTGATAGGCTTTGATATTTCACATGTGCATTCCATGTGACAAGACCTTTCTTCACAAACCATCATTTTTTACCTCGTGCACTTGCCCTATATATTTGACCTACTTTTCAACAAATCTAAGATTAGCTATATCTTTTGAGTGGTAAGTGATAGGGCTTTGATATTTCACATTTGTATTCCTTATGAAAAGACCTTTCTAAACATTCCATAATTTCTGACCTAGTGACCTTGCCCTTGATATTTGACCTATTTTCAATATAAAAAAAATCCGCTTCGCAGGCGACACAAGCATTCCTTGGATTGCTATTTTTTTAGAAATCAAATAGAGCAATTATTCTACGAGAGTTTTTCCTAGTAGTGACCTTGACCATTGATATCCAAAATCAAAATGTTTCTTCTCTTCCTGGCAAGACGGGGAAATAGTTGTAGATTATTATCCTGATTCCAACATATTTTTTTCATATTATTTTGTTCCTAGAAGTGACTTTGACCTACTGACCCCCAAAAGCAATAGGATTCTTTCCCTTCTGATACGTAATCATGTATCTTTTGTCTTGGATAGGTGAAAAGGTGCTCTTCTTGAGTTATCATCTTAGATTCAATACTTAACTGTAGATGTAATACTAAACGTAGAACGACGGACAAGTCAAAGTTCATGGCAGGGGTACAATGTACTAATAAATATATGTCATCAAGAATAAACACTACAATACAATACTGTATTTATCATTTTATTATCAGATAGGTTATATGACCCAAATAACTAAACAATGACCTATACTATGGTAATGGACATTCATTTTAAAGCTACATCGCCATCTGAAACAAGGGAATTATCTCCTTTTTTCTAGTTGCATGGTGGTAAGTACTACCATGACGCTCTCAATAACACCACCCCCACCTCCCGCAAAAAGTAAATTTAATTTCAGCGACGAGTTCCTCTTCAACATTGTGTATACATATATGAAAAAAATCTCATCGTGGTAGTCAAACTTGGATACATCATATCTACCTGAACAAAACTGTTGATGCAAGGCAGATGATCAGACGGACAGAAGTGTATGACAGATTTAACTTGGATATCTGACCAATAATAAATTTGGCAAAGACTTATCTGCTATACAATTGCTATTTTAATATATCATTTGCCAGTTTATTGTTCCGGTGTGAATTATACATCAACTATTGTGTCCACGTTTTCTGAACATCCACATTTTCCAAGAAGGCCAAAGTCAAAGGTCAAGCGATGGTTTCATATAAACCTCAGGCCAGGAATCTACATGTGAAATAGCAAAGAACTATTAACTATGGCTTACTATATATATGACTAAGGTTTAAGTTATTTAAAGAAGGTCAGTTCAAGGTCAAGATAATTGAGTCTAGAGTCATGGTACTGTATTTTCAGAAGAAATACAACTAGATCGTCGCCCCTATCGGGACGACCCCCCCCCCCCCCCCCCGGCAGCAATATTCTTTGAAAAGTTATCTTAGATCAATGTCAAGTGCCTATTGTGACATTGCACTTAGACCTTAATTCAAGGTCATGACACATCCTTACGTCATAAGCAACATTTGTGTGAAATATTGTTGAAATCCAAGCAAAGGGTGAGGGAGGGGGGGGGGAGTTATGCCCCAGATAATGTTTTGACCATACTGTTTATTGTGACCTTGACGTTTGATCTATGAGCTTGGTTCAATGTCATGACATGTGCCCTTAAGTCATAAGAAACATTTCTGTGAAATATTATTGAAATCTGTCAATAGGATGAGGAGTTATTCTCCGGAAAATGTATCACTAATGGTTTAAGGTTATCGCAAACGAAACATTTCTGTGAAACACCGACGAGGGATTAATACCCAAAACGTGTATGTCTGGTCCATGCCGTAAATTCATCTAATGATGCTTATGAATTTGAAGACGTTTAACATTTGTACCACTTGTTGAGTGTCACTGCTGGTGGACCAGGAGTCCCCGAGGGCACATGTAGCCAAGTTTGATCAATTTCGGGTGGTCGTTTCTTCAAACGCATTCAATAATTCCTGTATACAAAATTTTCTGAAATTTCTGACACCTGGGTCCTGTAGTATCATATCCCCGCCATATTACTACATCTTTCGGTACATTTTGGACATAATTTTCACAGAATTTGGCAATGCTTCATCATTTGGATTGAGGATCACTGACGAGGGTTTAATACTCTGGTCTATGCTGTAAATTTATCTGCTTTTTGAAGACGTTTAACATATTATTGAAATCAAGGGGAAGGAGTTATACCCCGGACAAGGTTTTGCCTATGCTGTTTATTGTGACCTTGACCTTTAAGCTCGGTTCAAAGGTCATGACACACCCTTAGGGGACGACCATTTGATTCTGAGGGGGGGAGGGGGTTGGCACTTTTTGGAATTAAATATTCTAACCCAGAAAATGTTGAAAATAATCTGACCAAACTAAATATTCTGGCCTACATTTCTTAAAATTCAAAAAAATTGTGGCTCGCTTCGCTCGCCTTCTACCGAAACAAATTAGCGACACACCCACAATTTTTTTTCATACGCACAGTTTTTTTTCAGGCTCGTTCTAATGTTATAGTGTATAACAATGCGTTTTCATTAAAATAAGCATAAATACCCACTAAATTGAATGCATTTTCATTTAATCAATTATGCTAAGCTTCAAGTCTTACAGGAATGGTACATTACACATGTATTACAAATTAAAACTACCCGTTTAGTACTTAACAAAATCTTTCTTGGGCATACCCCAGAAAGTCTTTCACTCTGAAAATAATTAATTTAGATGAATTCAAATACATAATTGAAATTCTTAGACAAAAGTTTTTAGCTCCCATAAATTAATGTCACTGTGGGGTTGTTGTTGTTTTTTTGCTTTGGATTGTTAGAGGGTGAAAATTAATATTCTGACCGGAAAATAAATAATACGGCCGACTCTTTGTTGAAAACAAATAATCTGACCCGAAGAAAATTGCCAGCCCCCCGGATCAAAGGGTTGTCCCCTTATAAATGGGTAGGAATGGGGCCTTCTCCATACACCCTTGGATGCTAATTTTTTACCATACATTTTTAGAAGCCTTTTGATGTCAGGAATACGAAAATCAATGTTCCCAAAAAAAATTCCCCGGCCACGTGGTCTTTTAGCGGCCATCTTGGATTTTTGAAGAAATTAACATATTTTGGAACCAGACTTGATAGAAAGACGTATAAACCCATTTTCCAAACTGTTTTTTTTTTCAAGCAATCGTTTGAAAAACTCTAAAATAACTTTACACTGCTTTGAGGATTGATATTCATGTAGATCAAACAATTTTTAATCTGAGATCTTTGTTTTCCTCAACAAATTCACATTTACAATATAGATTTGCAGATTTAACTGTCCATGGTTTTGTGATAAATTCATCATAGTTTGGCATTCTTGACAAACCAATCCCTGATTTGGCGGTTAATTATCATTATCACTTATCATGTTCTTCAACATTTATCCCTGGTTTGTCCATACATGAAGTTTTGCTCTGCAATTCGGCTAAAAACGAGAAGAGGATGGCATATATTTCTTTATGCTTTATTTATGTTTTGTCAGCAGACCATCATTATGTTACAAAGTCACTCTTATAAAGGGAAGTAAACAAGGATGTCAAACTAACAAACACATTATGTGCTTATAAAACAGCATTAAAAATTTGGTTTTTCTAGAATTCATATAAACATATGAGCATATGACGCTTCAACCTATATAAAACTTTTGTTCTAAACATTGTGTACATACATTGTCAGACTGGACTTTTGTTCAGTAGATAAGCTGTTAATTTGAATTGGTTACATATATCTTACACTTTTATGCTTTTTACTTTTGTTTAAATCACTTGATTCAATACCAAAGTCTTAAGCCTTGAATATTAAAAGAATTTTAAAAATTCCCACATCTCAACCATCTGAAGAAATATGAAATTTTTGAGAAAAAAAATATTGAAATAAATTAATGCAATTAATAACATGACGGGGAACCATACAATGAAATGTGTGAGATCTTACTTTGCAGAGTACAATTCACAAATGAACTATACACACGTGTTTCTTATCTATACTAGTATCTTCATCATGAAGCAGCACTTTTGAAATATGGTTAATAAATTGATAAATGAAGACTACGAGATTGCTTTACATAATTACTCATAAATCTCAAGGTAAACATTCAGAGAGCCCCAAAATTAATCAATACTTAAATTCAAGTGGGGAATATTTCCTGAAGATGTTAAAACAAAACAATTATCAACAGATACAATGAATGGAGAACTTGTAGACAATAGTACAGTAAAAGCCACTCACAATATATGCCCATCAATTAATTCACTTTTTAGGGGGAGCTGTGAACTTTGACACTAAACAATAAAATTCTTTTTCTTGCCAAGGTGACCCTTCTTGGTAAATAAGGCAAATATTTTAATCTGTATGCTGGCCGCAAAGTTTTACCACATTGACCTTGACATCTGATCTTGATAATAATTTGAGTTCTTTTTCTTCAATTTTTATCATTCTTGGCAAGTTTGAAAATGTATGTGACCTTGACCCATGTCACTACCTTAAAACTCTACAGGGATATTAAATTGTCATGGTGATAATTTGTAGCAAGTCTAAAGATCTAAGGGCAAAGTTCAGTCTGTTTCCGCCTTAATTGATAAGAAGGACAGATAGACAGGTGAATAACACCATACCATAATATCGAATAGTATGTATCAAAGTATAAAATAGAGGTTATTTCATAATTAAGTCAGTTAACATGGTTCAGCTCTTCATTTAGTCACTGTCATGATCATACATAAAAATAATTTGGTAACGTTCCCAAGTATGTCGTAAACTGAAAAATTATCATATTCATAAAAATAGAACTTTCATAATTCAATATTCAATGGACTTTAAAGTTGTATGTTTTGATAAATATACTAAATATAATATACATATATATAGTCAAACATACAACAAAATCATTCTAATTCATCTCAGAAATGCATTTTGGTTCTGAAAATGCTTTAAATCAATAACAATAGCAAGATTTTTATTTTCTTCTAAACATGAAGAGTAAGATAATACACATCTATCATCTCCGTAATACTAATATTGTTGGTAATCAAAGGAAATCGCCTGGATTTATAGCTGTACATAGGCACTGAAGTCATCTCATCAATCTGTACATTATTACAACAAAATTGCTTGTAAAACTATGTCTAAAACAAGGCCTTTACTAATAATGAATGTTTTACACCGAGGCCAAAAATGGGGAGTAAAACCGAAACAAAATAAAACAAGAGACCGTCAAAATGCTGATTTAACTTTATGGAAGCACAATGAATTGTTTAGATTTAAAAAAAAAAAGATGAAAGAATGCTCAGGGCCACAACCTGTCAATGGTAATATTTGTAATGCCCCTTCTTTTGATCATATCCTCAGAAAATAAAGAATAAACCCCATTTCAGGCCCCAAATAAAATATTTTGGCTAGGCCAGGGGAAAACAGCTCAAAATATATATATATATATATACATACTCATGAAACAAACATTAAATGCACCAACATACTCATTAACTAACTAATAATTTTCCATCATGACATTTTTTATCATTAATGTAGCAAAAGTACGTAAAGACAAAGAATCGAGTGAACATTCTTAACAAACGCAAGCATAAGTGAGATCTAACTTGGAGGACATTTCACAAATAAATGGTTTATCTGAGCGAAGAGCCCGGTAATGAGGTTTGTCAAAGAAATGAACAGAGAATAATAATGAGAAACTCAAACAACTTATAATCCGAGGAAGAATCCTTACCAATGAACACAACCTAGTTTTAGAGCTTGAAATGTAGAAAATGGCTCTAGTACTCTCGACCATTCCAACAATGACAATTCACCAAGACGAAAGATTCACAACCAAACGGTACAAATATATTTGGCAGTTAATTGAGCTAGCAGGCCCTTTTTCCATACATAACATTAGATTGATATCTATATGTCATATCGCTGTATAACCAAGAGATATGATGTATTTACACATAGCTATTACACTTTTACACAGACTTGTCATGATAATGAAATATCAGATTTTCTTCTTCCACACTATGAGAAATAAAAATTTGTACGCATGAAACCAAGTGAAGAAATTCTCGGCTACATTCGCAGGCACAAAGTTATAATGCTAGAATCAGATCGTGAACATCCTTGGCCGTTGCTGATCTCCGTTACTCAGCACCGTAACAAGTCCTGAGAATTCTGTTCGCTTGGTCTCAGTGGGCTTTATCAACATCCTGGAGTTCCTGGGTCTCCTCCCATACTACGCGATAACATACTCATGTCCGTACCACAATGATCTGAGACTGACGGCATTCCCATGCCCCCCATTGACATGTCCGAGTCTAATGACTTGCCACATTTATGTGTGGTGTTCGAGTCCTGTCCAGGATATTTCATGTCTGAATACTTTGCACTGTCATTCATCATGTATGGACTGTTCTCTTGCCCAGACAGATACTGGAAAGCACTATGGAGACTTGGGGGATCTCCTAGTCGCCCCCCTCCCCCTCCTCGACACCCTCCCATGGCATTCATGGAAGAAGGACCTACAAAATATACTTGTTTGTTGTACACTGAAATCTAATGTTGATATGATGTGATTTTCTATTTTTATACTGAGCTCCTTGTTAAATCAATTTATCTGACAATGAAAATTCCTTTTTTTTTCCTCTCATTTTTTTTATTGAAAGAATGCTTAAGTATTTTAAGTATAAATTTACAATTACACTGGGACAAATTTTCTTGAAATGAATTAAACTTTCAAGTATACAAGATTACAGAGGGAGAAAAGTATCATAATAGAGGTGACTTTTGCATCAGTGATATGATAGTAATGTATTAAGTAGAAAAAATAAGGAAGAGAAGTAAGTATGACGGTAGCAACAAGTTGCGTACCTTACCTGTAAGGCCAGGTGGCTGTGAGACGAGATCATCTGCAGATAGACCACCTCTACCTGGCAATTCTTCTGTCTTCTCCTCTTCTCGCCTCTTTAAACATGCTGCCTTAGGGTTTAAATTCCGTTCTGAAAATATAAAAGGGGATATGAGGCAATGAACTACAATTGAAAACGTCTCAAAGTTCTACGTTTTTATGTATTCAAATTCAAAAATTTTCTATGTCCATCTTTGTATTTCTTTTCATCAATTACCAATTAATTCTATAAAACTAAAAGTATGACTCATTATAACAAATCTTTTTCGTTAACTTCATACTTAATGAAATATAACTCTTTAATGATTATAGTCACATGAATTGAGATAAAATTTATTAACTTTTCACAAGTGTTTTTTGTGGAAAAATACATGTATATAGCTAACATCAATATAAAACCTCAGCTACCAATACTACCGGGTACTCCAAACGATTCTGAGTGTTGTTCATAGAGCCACATGCTTACCTCTCATCATCAGTTGATCAAACGACAAACTTTCAACAATTCACATGTACACATAATACACATTCTTCTTACCCTGGATCAACTTAATGAGATATATCCTCAATTACAGACCATCACTGATCGATAAAACAAGACAAGTGTAATAATGCTTGCTCCTTAGTGATTCAAGCATGTATAGTTCATGTTTACTAGTCCCTGATGCATGCTGTGTTTGTATAAAGCAATGTAATGATTACACAAACATTCCATAGCAGTCCAACCACTTTGTTAACATAGTGTCATTTACAATTGTTAACATGACTACAGAAGGTCACCTGACGGTCATGTGACACAGACCTCTCACTTGCCATTCAAGGGAGCTAATTACATTAACAGCGTGCTGTAAGATCATCAGTTTGGTCAGAGGTTGACCTGTTCCGGAATGGAGTGTGACCATTATGGCCTAACTCTTTAAACGCTTCATTTATATCTCTTACCCGTATCCTGTAAAAATGTTGAATCAGTCTTCAGTTTCAACAATCTATGCTCTCAAAAGATGTCCTCTGTTGATGGAACACTGAAACGCACAAAAGCACTAAAATGTGGTGTACCTTAAAGTAGTAATGAAGATTACCCAAATGGAAAAGATAAATTCAGCTGTACAGATTTTCTTGATATTCCAAGAGACAGCTACATTTCTTTCAAAACTTTGCAGTTTTTGCTTCAAATTATTATGGTGTCCACCACGAGAAAGTGCAGTATTATGGTTACAATGTGTCTTGGACAGATACAGAGAACATGGGCTACAGACACTTGTTCACTGACCTCGAACCTGCTGTTCCAAGTTTGTAATAATGCCGACAGCATGCTGGAGAATCATGAGCTTTGTCAGAGGTTGGGAACTCCCTGACTGAAGGGCCACCATCTGACCTAGCTCCTTAAAAGCTTCATTTATATCTCGAACACGAACTCTGCAATTCAAAAATGTTAGGATTTAAATCCAACTGACACCAAACAGGGAGACCTCCGTGGAATGCCTGATCTACATGACATTTCGTGCCATTCAATTTCCCTAATGTGATACCTCCCCCTCCCAAGTACTGACTGACCGCTACATACTGTAGCTCTAAAGATCAGATATAGCTGTGTATGGTGGCTGTGCAGATCAGACAATAGGGAGATGACCCTGAGGTTGGACAACAGCTATTGGGCAAACTAACCTCGGACACGCTGTTCTAAAGTTGCTATAATATTCACGGCTTGTTGTAAGATCATTACTTTTGTCAGGGGCTGAGTGTTCGTATTGTGGAGGGCTACAGTTTGGCCTAACTCTTTGAATGCATCATTTATGTCACGAACTCGTATTCTGTAGAGTAAAATCTATAGTTAGGCATATATCAATTTCAATGTGAAGAAAGAAAATGAAGGTTCCAAAATGTCCCTATTTCAGAAAAATATTTCAAAATCAGATGAGAAATGGAGGAAATTTACAATGAGGAAACCATTCAAGAAAAGCTAAATAGATTACAAAGCACTGAAAAATTCAAGAAGATTATACCAATGCAAAAAATATATAAAATTTCATTGATAAGAAATGCATATTTTTGATAAAGAATGGGAGGTTTTTATAGATTCATGCTTAAATAATCCCCTCAAAGATATGCAGAGCTTCTGTGACAAAAATGATACATTTCAGTGTTTAAATAGCCTACTGCAGGAGGAAAGAGAGTTCATATTAGTTACTTTATAGAAATCCATCATTTTACACGGTTTATCGCCAAACTGTAGAGTAAAGCCAAAAGTAGAAGCAGTAAGTCATGCACCATTGAAACAACTTAAAGATTAGACATATTTCATTCTTTGAAGAAAATGTTACAGAAGCTTATAAAAGGGAAAGGATATAAATAAAGCTACTGTTTACTTCAATTTTTACAGAATATATTTATTACTGAACAAGATATATCATGAAAAGATAAACAAAGTATGCATTATAATTATTCCTAATCATCACTTTACAGTAATGATAATTATCATCATGATCAGTAAGTAGGTTTTAGTGTTCCTACCTCTCTCTAGCGTTATTAGCCTGTCTCCTCATTCGTTCCCTCTCAGCTTTGGTCTCTGGAGATTCATCCTCGTCATTTGTTTCAGTGCGCCTGTAGATAAATTTTGTAACATTGCATAAACTATGTTTCTTCCAAATGTAAAAAATGTTAATTAGCAAGTGGATTAATGTATTCAAGAATTTAACCTTTGCTTTAACAATTTACCTCTTGCCTTCACTAGTCTTTAAACTTTGACAAAAGATTATTCAATCATTTTTGAAATTATAAAGGGAGCTATAATCATTGATGTTCAGGAACTTTTCCTTTATTATAATTAACTAAAGTTTCAATTCCAATACCATTCCTTCCATTCAAAATCTACTTTCCATTACTATTTCTTCAATGATTCTGTATCTCCCCAACAACACCCTTCTGAACTAATTATTATTTTGGGTACAACTGTATCTCCCCAACAACACCCTTCTGAACTAATTATTCTTTTCGGTACAACTGTATCTCCCCACCAACACCCTTCTGAACTAATTATTCTTTTTGGTACAACTGTATCTCCCCAACAACACCCTTCTGAACTTATTATTCTTTTGGGTACAACTGTATCTCCCCACGAACACCCTTCTGAACTAATTATTATTTTGGGTACAACTGTATCTCCCCAACAACACCCTTCTGAACTAATTATTCTTTTCGGTACAACTGTATCTCCCCACCAACACCCTTCTGAACTAATTATTCTTTTTGGTACAACTGTATCTCCACACCAACACCCTTCTGAACTAATTATTCTTTTTGGTACAACTGTATCTCCCCACCAACACCCTTCTGAACTAATTATTATTTTGGGTACAACTGTATCTCCCCATCAACACCCTTCTGAACTAATTATTCTTTTTGGTACAACTGTATCTCCCCACCAACACCCTTCTGAACTAATTATTCTTTTCTGTACAACACAAACTCACCGTGACCTTTTGGATGGAGGTCCTCCAGTACTGGCACCAGGGGATGTAACACTCTTCCCTCCCTCACAACTGCTACCTTCACTTTTCATTGATTCAGCATCAGCTTTGTCTCCCTTCTCATCCTTTACGCTACTTTCTTTTTCTGCATAAGAATATAAAGCTTGATGGTTAGTGAATAGGTTAAAGAATGACTGTCAATCTGTCTATCATAGTAAAGGTGGAGCTCAGCCAACTCATGCATCACCTTTTCATGGTTTGTTGGTTTAATTTTTTAACTTTGTAAAAAGTGCTGGTGGCTCAGTTATATAACCTGATGAATTTATTGCACTGAAAGCAATAATTAAATCTTTATACAATTGTATATTAAGGCGGTATGCATTAGTTTTGCATTAATTTCTCTATATATGAACATGTACATGTAGGTTCTTTTTTCATTTATTTTCAAAAAATACTTTGATATACTAGAAAATATTCGATATTTTGAAACGTCAACACAACTGAAACTCACCCTCTGTAGGTTTTTGTTCAGAGCTAGATCGACCCTCTGATAATCCATGATGACTTCCCTGTAAGATAAATAAAAGTCATAAATGACTATTGTTAACACATTCAACAAATTCCACAAAAGTACATGAATCAAATTTAAATTGTATGACCTTCATCCCTGACCTTTGAACTCAAGATAAATATGTTTTTTCTGGACTAAAATTTTAGGTATGTTTCTCTAGACTCAAAATGAGTCAGTATATTTCTTTTTTCTATGTATGATGCATTTATCAAGATAAAATCAAATCACTGACAGACTTTATATGTACCCAACAGAAAGGTGCTGAACAAAATGCAGAGTTCAAATACTTGATTTTTTGGGGGTTAAATTAGGATTCTGAATTCGTATACTACAGTACTTCAAGGTATAAAGGCTTATAAGTATTTCAATAGACTTTAAAAGAATTAATTTTCAAGCAAAACGTTGCATCCCCCTTTTATGAACTCAATCAATGAGGATTTTGTGAATTGAAAATGACCATGTCCCAGCAAAGGTAACTTGACTTTTACATAAAGGAGAGATAGGAAGTCAAATGACAGATCCAAAGACATCTCCTTGTTGAGGTGATCTTTTTTTTCTTTGCATGTAACACATAAAGCAAGTCTGAAGAAATACCTATTTCGATGACCACACGAAACTCTCTTTTTTTAAATTCACCAATATTTTACATGAATAAATAAGTCAACGTTGGTAAAATTTGTACAGAGATCAGCAAGGAAAATTAATTTAACATCACTTTCCTAGGTACCATAAGCCTGAATTTTCAATTTAAGATATACAAACACATTATTCATCCTACCCCCTGAAGGAGGGTGTGGTATTCTCATCACAAACAGACACTCTTAACATTTGGTTGGTTGGTTTCCATGATTGTTAAAACAATTTTGTTCACAGGAACTCTCTATGTAGCAATCATGAACATGTGTTGAAATCTTTAGTATTCAACATTTCCAGATACTATATGTAATATATATTCGACAAAGATGCTGATATATAATCTGTCTTTCCTAAAAATTATTTTTCCTAATTCCCCATCACTTTGATGGAATAAATTTCAAAGACAATATGACATCTGTCAAAGTCATATTATGACATGCAATACATACTCATGTATCATTGGCTGTATTTTTTTTCTTTCCCATATTTGTCTTCAACAAATCAAGTATTCATATCTGGTATACAATGTACTTTTAGAAATTTAGAACTTAATTACAAAATAGGACCATAAAAACTTCCAAAATAACAATTCCTTGAATCATTTCCCATTAATTCCATGTTCAATGAAATATTTCTTGTATATAAGAAATTTATGACTCAAGTAATCATGACTAAATACCAAAAATATGTCCATGCAAATGAAGCTGGAAGCCTTCAGGCGATCTAGGAATCTAAATTCATCAAAATTGCCAATATTCTCTAAAGTGTACAGGACCCTTGGTTTTTATTTGGAATTCATCTTCCTACCTTAAAGCTGTCAATCACAGCCATACTGTACCAGGCACTTTGTAATGAAATGCTAATATAATTCATACTACCTAGTTACTAATAAATATTATGCTTAAAACTTCAAAGGAGGCCTATTCTCTTCTTCAAAAGATTTTACAGGAATCTCGTTAAGATTGGAAATAACAAGTGACAAAAACTATTAATAAATTCGGTAATGCCAAAAAAATTGTCATGAAAAGAAAACAGTAGGAACTGGTCTGCAAAAAAGGAGTGGCCATTAGATGGAAGTTTTAATGTTCCGAATTGCGTAAAGTTACACATCTATGGGCTGATTTTGGGTGATAAATTATTACGATAAAACCCTATATATCAACTCCCATCAATCAAGTGACAGTTTTGTCATAATAAAATGTTGTGAAAGAATACTAATCACTGTAATTTTTGTGTTTCTAATTCTGTGACAAACAGCTTATTTTGATCTATAGATATGTAAATTAGGAGCAATATTGTGTAAATCCTATCTTTAAATTGAATAGTCAAAACTTTTGGAGGAAATTTTGACATTTGCATATTAGAAACTAGAATTTAGCTAATAAAATTTGACAAAACTTCATCCAGAAATTTTCACTAATTTTTTAAACAAAAGTTAATTATTTTTTGGTTCAAAATCAGCTAAACTACCTGGATGATATTTGATTTTTTAACAAAAATTTGTAAATCTATCAAAATCAGTATGAAGTTGACATTATGACAGACAAAAAACTTTAGATTTTGTTCTCAAATAGGCGATCCATAATTATGTTTGTTTGACAATCTTCTTGAACAAATTGTTTAGAAAACAGAATCAGTTTATGATATACATACAATATAGGAAGTACTAACCATTTGGTCTATATGACTGGACATGGAGCCCATCGCGGGGTAACTCCCCATACCACTGATTCCGTTGGAATGTGAGGAGTGCATCATGGGTAATCCCCCTTGGTGTTGTGCAGACATTCCCCCCATCTGTGGTTCTCCTGCGTGGTGCCGTAACACATGTATTGCATCATCAAGTCTCTCCTCCATCCTGCTTTGCTGAAGAACAGAATTGTTATTCACATTAATTTGAACCAATCATAATCGATACTGCATACATTTTCTTACCATATCATAAATAGATGACTTATTACTAGTCCCAAATCTTGACATTCATCGATTGTCTGATACTTGTATGTTGAAAATATATCAATCAAAAAACTTGGAATAAATTTCAGCACTGCACTATTAAATGCATCTTACTCTCATCCTAACCATGGTGACACCTGGCAAAATAAACATGGGACTTTTCCACTTTGCATATCAATGCTTTTCGAATGTTTTAAGCTCTTTCTGATTGGTTGATCTTTTTTGAAGGAGAAATGCTTTGGACTCGTTAACATACATGTAAACAGTCTTAATCATCACCGATTTCTAAACACAAATCAAAATTTCCTTTGAAATATATGGGAAAGCTATTTCTGACAAAAATAATAACTTGTTTTGTCAAATGTTAACCACATTCATCATTTAACTCCTTATCATATAAAATGCATTTATTTCTTTTCTTTTTAATTTTTACTTTACACTTTTCAGTCTCTTCAAGCATGTCACCAATGACAAATTGATTCAAATTTTCCTTCTTTTTTTCTTAACTGAATCCTGATGTAGTCACATAAAACAAAACCCCGAAGGAATCATTTTAAATAATTGATATATATCAAACAACTTTTGCTATAAACTTCAGAATAGAAAGTAGGTCATATTCAAAAGGAAATTGCTTAAAAATCACAGGTTCTAATAACTGTTTAAGAGATTTATAAAGACCTTTTCTATGACAGCCTTTGAAATTCACTTGTTAATGAGTATGACTAAAGTAAATTTTCAAATAATAGTTCTAACTAATGTAAATAAAATTACTATTAGAGTCCCCTACCAGCAAACCCTCCAGCTTTGCCAGTAGGGGACTAAAAACAACGTTTGTGAAACATAAATACTCCATTGGGTCCTTTGTTAGTAAATTAGCTGTTACCTGAGAGTAGGTCAAACATGAAGGTCAATGTCACAAAAGGTCAAAAGTTTGTAAGAAAGATCTTTACTAGGAATACACAAATGAAATTTGACAGCCCTATCACCTCCCATTCAAAAGTTATGGCTGAGTATAAAATTGTTATGGACAAACATTCCAAAAACTGCAACCTCCCCCCTCCTCTTTCTAAATCTCTGATTATGTGGGCCTAAATATAAGTGTTTCTTCTCATAGGTCTAGAACTGATCAATAAATATTTCTATTCATCTCTGTCATTTGACATTGTTGACAGTCCTCTACTCACACTATATACATGTTCTGGTTTAGTAAGTTGATGGACAGGAAACATGGAACAGTGAGTATGCAAATGTTTATGTAAATGATGGAGTTGACTTCATGGATGATAAAGGAGCACATAGGAGAACAGCTTTAATATGGAAAGTCTATGATGGTAATGATTCAATGGGAAAAAAAAGAGGCCGTTTTCAGCTCCAATTTACTATCACACAGAGAAGTAAATCACATAGAGAAGTAAATCAGATTTACCCATCTCATGAACACTTTGTACAGATGGCATGATTCAAGTATAACTAATATCTAATTTCTAAAAGCCAGTCTTAAGTTTTGAGAGTAACAGTTATGATTCCTTTGAACACTAAACAAATTTATGGGGTTGAAAAAGGCAATTTTAAGAAGCAGAGAAAGAGAACATAGAGAATTGTATTCTCAATGCCAAATTCAAAGGTTTTTTTTTTTTTGAAAAATGGGAAGGTGGAATTTCCAATTCAAAGCGGGAAAAGATCATTTCTACATAAGCACTAAACAAACCACAAGAACTTCTTTTTTTCACAGAACAATTAAAAACTTTGAACGAATACAATCATGATGAATCACTCAACAATTTATAAAGCAAGACAATCTAGCCTGATTTAGAAAAGATGGAACAAAGGCTGCATTGAGTATTAATCATTTCCTTTTAATTTTTTCCTCAAAATTTAATTAAATAGTTTTTGTGGCCTAGGCAAGGAATATTAAGTAGAATTAAATATGTAGGCAAAAGACTCATAAACTTTTCTCTTAATTAGAAAAAGTTATTTTTACTAAATCTATACCACAAGATTTTTTTATATACTTTTGTGGTTAGAAAAATTCCCTTGATAAAGGCAAAGCTAGTAAGGGTAGCAGCTCCTACTTTAGGTTACTTTAAGGGTAGCAGCTCCTGCTTTAGGTTACATTCAGGGTAGCAGCTCATACTTTAGGTTACTTTAAGGGTAGCAGCTCCTATTTTAGGTTACTTTAAGGGTAGCAGCTCCTAGGTAGCAGCTCCTATTTTAGGTTACTTTAAGGGTAGCAGCTCCTACTTTAGATTACTTAAATATTTCTTTGCCATCAAGACCTGGACTTTGACCTACAAAGATCCTCTACAAATAATCAAAACATGTGTTTGCAATTCTTTATGGAAAGTTGATAATTCTACTACGATTAATTTGTCGAATTCCTTGTTCAACCTCAAAGTTTACTCCAATACATATAAACTTACACAGACATATTTTTTTATTAAGGATGTTCACAAATTGTTATATGTCATAATGTGAAAAGTAAATTACACAGAAGAATTTCTAAAAAGTTACACAGTCTTCAATAAATTTTGCTATTCAATTTGGCTCACTATCTACCTGATGAAATTGTAGCAGAACGATATGATCAATGGAGGACCATCTCAAAAAAATTTATCATTAGCCAAAAACAGTAACATCTAGTCTTACAAAAATAAATGTGTCATCAAGTTCAAGTTAAGCTTTCAATAATCACATATACTGTTACAGTTCTTCATTAACCTACATCAAAATCTGTGCTAATGGATGTCTGGACATATTCCATATTATTATATGAAACACTATGCATTTGTAAGGCTCTTTTGTAATGCACGAGTTCATGCTTCTATCAGCCTGACTAAATTTCTTTCTTTATTACTCCAAGATTATGATCATTCTTGAATTCCTCATGCATACAATGGTGAACTAAAGACAAAATAATGCCATGTGCATATCATCCAATCCCATACATGCAAAAAATGATGAACAATAATACAACAACTAACTTAAAATAGCATTTGATTTTTTTATCAGTAAATTAAATGGCTTGATAAAATTGTGTTTTAAATGGCTTATTTAAAATGTATATTCTCCACTTTTACTTGCCCTTCTTTTCATTTTGATGTTCTTATTCAAGGAACGGCATTTTCTACAGGTTTTTTTTTTTTTTGCTGATCTCAGCAGTAGAGGACCAGACAACCAGAGGGATTGTGCCTACCTCATTTAATTCTACATGATCACGCAGAACATGTATAGCATCATCCAAGCGTTCTTCCATCCTGCTAGGCTGTCGTTACATGAAGTGGAAGGTGAAAGGGTGAAATGTTAGTGAAGACACATGCGTGACAATTCATGAGTGAATTTATAATTACCATGACAACATTCCACAGAAAAATCTGTACTTTTACGATGATAGATGACTATTAGTTTGATATTAGTGTACAGATGTTTCTTATGTATCTAAACACCAATGTGCTATGACACAAATTTTACAGACTCAAAATGCACAATAATTAGTTTCACATCCTAAATCTGAGTTATTTTCTCAAAATAAGTGATCTGGAAAAATTTTGATATTTACAAATACACTTTTTGTATTACACACCATTTACATACAAATCATATTCTTCTTCTTTTTTTCAAAATGAAAATTATATTCAAAGTATCAACACCGAAAAAGAAAAAAATCTGAAGCTGCTGAAAATTAAAAAAAATGCAAAAACAAAGGAAATTTCAGAATAATATATATAAGGCTGATTTTCTTCTCATTTGAGCAATTTCAGTGTGAAAACTACCTCTCCCTTTTTCCCCATTTACGATCTTCATGTCCTTGAATTTTCTTTCAGAAAGATATAGAATTTTCCTTTTACTTTAAGAATATTTTACTAAAACTTTCTATTTTAAGGTTTTTAGTATACAATTCTCTATTATCGTCTTGTCAAACCCTTTCTATTTTTTTATTTTTGGATGAATATAGAATCAGGCAAAACCTAATATCTAATGCAAATCTTGACTAATAAGACATTACTTATCTAAAATCTTACCAAAGCTTATCACGTATAATACCCCAACCCATATTAAAACTATGTTCACCTATTATATAATTTCACCTGCTACATGTAAATGGTTTTAGATCCATTGCTCATATAAAATTCAAAACAGCCCTAAAATCAAGTCAGATACATGGAATTTCATGCAGCGATATTTACACAAGAAGCAATAAACTATCACGATTATATAATAGCATTCCAGATCGGGACTCAGGTGCGATATAATTGTGTTGGAGAAATTTGATGGTATTTTTGCTCTTTTTATTTTCTGATTTCTGCCCAATTATTAAACACTTTACAATTCTTTTTCTCCAATAATAATTATATATTTATAGAACCACCTGAAATCTCTTGTATACAAGCCATACAACATGCCTAATCAAGATGCTAATACAAAGTACCGTCACCATAAAATACAATAGAGAAGATTCACAGAAGTTGCTACAGTAAAGTGAATACAAAGGTCAAAAGAAGCCATGTGCACATGTAACGTTTGATGATGACTTACCAATGAGTGGAGAGGATTATTGCCCCCTTCATAATGAGGTGAGGTAGAGCTTTGGGTGGCAGGTCGTTGCCATTGGCTCGTTGATCCTACAAAAATTATATATGTAGTACATTAAAGCATGTAAATCCTTGTCAAATCAGTGAATTCTAGAGGCAATGTTGGCTGTGTAGAAAAGTTTGGAGATTTCAGGGAACTATACAAGACAGGAGCATTAATGACTACGAGCTAAATGATTGAACAGCTATTCTTTTTTTATTGAACAAACAAAAATTGCATTTATGTAACTGTATTTTTAAGATTAAATGTAAATGTTTAAAAGGGAATGAACAAACACATTAGGACAATATAGTTACCTGACATTGGAGGTGGGGATGACACTGGTGTAGAGGGATTTGAGCCGTAACTACTACTGGTATGATCTGTTGGTGAATATATCTGAAATTTTCAAATAAGATTAGGATTTATAAATGTGTAGATAATACTATTCTTCACCTGGTGGAAAAAAGTTCCTCTGTAAAGCATAAAACAAAAATATCTTACCACCTTCTGAATAACACAGTGGAGTGTAATTTTAGTTTAAAGGTCATACACAAACAACTTACCACAACTTATTCACAAAAGTGGCCCATGTCAGCATAAAAATGTTCGGTTAACTTAGCCACTTGATCAAACTTCCATTCTTTGAATTAAATGAGAAAGGAAAATAATTCATCATGCAAAAATTTCCTTTATTTTACATTCTATACAATAGTATTATAATATATCCCATTTCAATATTGACTTACAGAAGCTAATGCTTTATTTATTGCATCGCCAGTCTGTGATCCGGCGTGATTTCCCCGTCCACCCATCATTTCTGTTCCATTTACCGTGGGGGAGGTGCTAGAGTAGGTGGCAGGAGGCTGTGACGTCCCTTCACGGAACGTGGACATAGGAGGAAGACCTGATGCTAGCATACTGCTTTGAGACGGAGTTGGGTAACCCTACATTACAAATAAAATATGCCCTGTGTAAAAACATCTATAGTCATTTTTTAAATGCATCCATAGACAATATTCTTAAAAAGAATAAGATTAAAGTACAGTTTACTCATGACAAAAACGTTACAGAAATCTTTTGATCCAATCTCATAATTTCTTGAAGTTTTTCATAAATTACAAGATGAAATTCCCAGGATTTTCCTTTTTAAAATCCGGTCTTTTTAAATAAATGAATTGTTTTCATTGATTTTGAAATAAGTAATTCCATCAAAGTAACAAAATAATAGAAACATTCTTTGTCAAAAAATGACAATGACAGAAGAGATTTTGTTAAAATCATGCGCCCTGAATTCAAAGTGAGGACAGGTCAAAGATTTTCCAAAAACTGACAGATCCATAATCACCCAGCTGCCAAAAAACATTCTTGATTCTGAATGATTTCATTTATATCCATGGGAAATCAATTCTTTTTTATTACATTTGAGTTGCAAAAATATGCTCATCATGTAAAATCATGATATACAGAGCAGAAAAACTCATTCTTCATTAGAGAGGAGGTAACCTTAAAATAGATCAGAAAAGTTACCTGAACTTTTATTATACAGATTAGCTTTGAAGTGAAGTAAATGTGATAGATGCATAGTTTAGTGTCTAGCCTGTTAATACTCCCACAGAAAGGCTTTTGTCAACACAAATATCAATGACATTTACAGGTAATATTCTTAGACAAGTCTGACTTGTGTGCCATGTTAAGAAATAACCATCCATCATTTATTTATTTCTGATTTTTTTTGTTGATTTACACATTTACTTTTTACAACTTTCAGCACACAGATGAGTAAAACTCTAGCAAAAGCTACAGCTTTTAATTTTCTTTCTAAGCCAGCATCTTATTGTAATATGGTTCGACCAACACCAATGTGCAGTGAGTGTAAATTATATGAGTGCCCTAAATTACGTTAACATTGTACAATTTGACTTAAATACTATAATAAATTCTTACTGAAATTTTGTGTGACCAAAGCCCTTTTAAAAAGATTTAGGGTTCTATGTAACCTACTAAGAACATTCTCAATAAATGAAGTTACATATATTTTTTTTAACACAAGCAGAAAACTAGGTTATATCATTAAATAATTAGATTTTGTTCGCATTAAATGAGGTTTTCCTACTCCAATTTATTAACTTTGAAGGTCATTATTATTTCAAGATGAAGCATATCTTTCAGAGAAATTGTCATACGAAATTAAGCATAGCTACTGTAGCCTAAACTAGGTGCTTGTCTGCATGTGGAAAGCTGTGATACAATTGCTTTGATAGTACTTATAGAGCTGTATATTTTGCTAGGTTATACCACACCTGTGACTGAGAAGTTGCTGGGTTGTTGCCAAGCCATTGAGCAACCAAGACCCCTGGAGATGACCCCGTATCCGTTGACGATGACCTTACCATTTCATGAGAGTGATGAAGATTGGAGTATGATGGTGCTGGTGATAGATGGCTGTTGCCCGGCAACATTGAGGAAGGATATGTAGAGGTTGAATGGTTAGACGTTGACCAAGGGTCACTTGAACTGTGTTGAGGGCCATCTACAATTCATACAAGAACATTGATGGGAAATTATGAACATTGTCCATTTGAAATGAACACAAAAACTCTGTTTAATGCCCACCAGGGCCCATTTTGGTCAATAAAGTATCTGTATTCTGTAAGTTTTGAAAGCATGTCTAGCTTTTTTCACTATGGAACGTGAATAGTTGATCAAATAATACAATAGTTTATCAAATAATACACAAATTGTAATATATATGTTACAGTTCATCAATTAAAACTAATGCAGTAAATCAAATGGTGTACATCAATCACTTAAACTCAAGTTACAGTTAAAATCAAAATTCATCTATCTCTATTTATAGCACAGCCATCAGTCTTCACAGATCATTTCAGTTTTAATTCAATCTATCTATGGTATGAACCTAATTTCAGACAGTATAAGACTAGGAGAATCATTATTTTCAGTTGTTGGGGTTTTTTTCCTCCATTTATACATACAAAAATGTAGCTCCATTAAGTTCAAAATTTAACAGTCAATTGACATGGCAGAAAGTCCATAAAAGTCTTTTAGATCTGTCGCTCAGAATTTTCATGTTTTTTTTTTTTTTAGCATCGTTCAATCTATGGATATTCATGATATAAATGTTTTCAGATTGTTTCAAGTTATGAAATGAGAATGAAGTTTTTCCATAATAGGCATAAATTCGCAGAAAAGAGAGCATAATGAGACAAAAATCTCAAAATTTACTGCTTATTCTAAAGGTCAAATTCATGCATCTCTAGTCTATTTCTCCCCTTAAAATAAGGAAATATGATAACTTACCCATATAATATGGATCGCCTGAATACATTGGTTTTGGCGATGTATAACGATTTTGGGAATCATTAAATTCATCAGGACTGGAGGGATATACCTAAAACAAATATCACGTAGTTAATATTTATATATGAGCTACTTAAAACAAATATCAAATCATGCCTTCTTTTTAAGTTAATTCTATTAAATTTGACATTTTTGAGATTTGAGATTTGTCCTCTACATAAATGATACAAAATGTTGGTGTTCCTGAAGATTGATTATATGAAACCTCCTCATCATGCTCATCTTCAGGTGTCACTCGAAAACTTGAGGAAGTTTTGAACATAATGATTTTTGAAAGATACTTTGGCGAAGTGAATCCTCAAGCATAGTTCAGGTTGGAAGAAATACTGGGGATTTGAGAAGTTTTATACAACTGAGGTCTGATCCCCGAAGCCCTTTTACATGTATATCATTATACATGTAGAGAAATATCTGTACACTAAATGTATCAGAAGTTGAAACGATTGTTTTTCATCATTACATTTATATATGTATCATACTTAACCATATACAATGTATATAGAATGTAAATCAATGCAAACAAAGTAGTTATAAAATACAGTATATAACGGTGGATATCAAGGGGACTTTACCACTCAATTGGATACTTATTCAGTAGTTTCAATCTAAATTTTGTACCAATTGTTCTTTCGTTTGAAATGTTACAGAGGGAAATGTTCTGTTTGACCAATCTATCAAACTCCCCCAGCAGTTGCCCTACCAACCATCACGTGACTTGTATACTCAGACGAAGTTCATTTCAATCTCCAATGAACCAAATGCAAATCAAGCGGAAAATGAAAACCAGACATCTTCTGCGATAGCATCCATGTGTGAATCAACATCACATACAAGTTTATAACCAACTCTATATCTCGTACACATTTCCTCATTCCTTTGAAGTTTTCAAATTAGATCAAATTTTCACATGATGCTAATGAGTTCCAGGATCATTACGTTTTTCTTGTTTTACTTCAAAACAGTCATCGGCATCGTGGATTTCATTTTCAAATAATGAGCACAACATGTTAAGTGCGAAATATGTGCGTGTTTCCTCGTTTTCTTTGTTATTTCAGTCATTTTAATAACCGAAGGATCCCTCTGTGGGTACAATCTCTATACTTTGTTGTCTGACCCGTATTTTCATCTCTCCAGATTTTGAATTAACAACAGACTACTTCATACCAAGATGTATGTTACCGTAATCTAAACCTTCAAATAAATCCAATGCATAGAAATTCCTTTTCGATATAATTTCTACGTTCCCGTAATCATAGAAAAAAATATATTCTCACATATTATGTTCATGTTCATGTCATGCCCTTACGGGCCCTTCTTTAGGTAATAAAGCATATCTTATCATATTAAACACTTTGATTCAAATCGACCACCATACTTTGGTAAGTAACACCATCCCAAACCTCACATCCATCATACATATACATAATAACGTTAAGACATAAGACATATAAAGGTGCAAGAGTTTGAGACAAACGGATGGACATACAAAAAGGACAAACAAAAACAAAGGTCGTCCGATTTACTGATAGGGAAATTAATGGAAGTACAATCTTTTTTATCCATGTCCAAATAGATATACATTCTACATCTCATAAAGGAGACTATGACATTATGCAATAAAACTTGAACAACTATTTGTGTGACTTACATTTGTGGCTACTTTAGTAGGCAGGTACATTCCCAGGGGTGGTGGGAAGTAAGGGGGATAGGCGCAGTACATCCTGCGGTAAAATTCACGATGGCTATCCACTTTGGCGGATTAATTATACACACTTTGAACAAAAGTCTGTAATTCCTCAACAATTTGTTTTTGCGTCAGTTTTTTTCCTCAAAACTCAAGAAATTTAATTATGTACGAACACATACAATAAAGCTCTTCCATTGACTACTAAAAAATACATATGAAGGTACACAAACCAAACTCTGCATCGGGATACTAGTGTGTCACACGTGTCTTTTCACAATTTTTTGTATACTTTAAAACAAGGTTATGCGTCAAAAAATTAATTTGCCATAAAGTATTGCTAATTTCGGTTTGTTTTAATACGATACCACCGTAAGCTTGTCACCGTTATTGAGGGATAATGTAAGAAGTGACATAAATTCTCTAAATTTGCATAACTTATTTGAAAGAAGTATGTGAAATGCAAATATTGACACTTTTTTTCTAAATAATTCAGAAAAGCAGGTGTCCCACTAGATCACTTCATCCAAGTATATCCCACTGAAAGTACAAACTCGCTTCAATGTATTTCATACATGACGTAATAAGAGTTCAACTTAAGCACACAAAATGCTGTTTTATACACTCAAATATTCCAAATATCCATCTCGCGAGGATGAAGAATTCTGATAAATTTCAAACGAATCCACTTTTTGATAATTCGTTTATATATCTCTCTATAATGAAGGTGAAGTAAGCGTCTTCCGTGAATCCTACAGTCACTTCCTCGGGTCTGGCGCTCGCAGAATTTGGCTTCTCTCGCTCCTTTTCTTGTCAAAGTTTTACAGTAAGCACATGTTGTTTGCGGTCTGCCTACCAAGTGAATGCTTTACCCTACACCTTAGCATGTTACTTTACTTATCAAAATCTTCATTTTAACATCTGGCCATAATTATCTGGCAGTTTCCAGGCAGATGCAAGAAACTTGAGAAAAAACTTTTTGAAACTTACACATGGTTTCAGGGATTTTTTTTATACAACTATATATTGATTACAAACCCTCGAACCCCTGGCAATTATTTCTAGGAGTTAAAAGTATGAAATCTAAATCTATATTTAACATAAATTGTTAATTTTAGTGAATATTTCAAAAATTCAAATCTTCTACATCCCTTTAAACTTTATGCAGTCAGTGCTCCAAAATATATATTAAAAAACAAATTATCTATAAATGTAAAGTTACGTAGGAGAATACGGTTCACTTTTGAAAATTGATTCGTTTAATACTATAATTATATACATACCACCCATAATGACCTTAAACTTTTATCCCTGACCTTTAAATTTCTCTAATCATGGCAATCAGCATACATAGTTTGATGCCAATGTATGATGTTGTCCACTTTTTATCATTGATCATGGCCTAAACTGCGTAACTCAAATCTGATACTTTCTGAAAACTTGAATTTGAAAGTGGAGAATTGAGATTGAAGGAAATCAAATCTTTGCAAAGTTTTATACAAGGGAGGTCTGGACCTTGAAAATTCAAATATCCAACGTAATCAGAGACTTTTTCCTGATGCATTTCCTACTTCATTTTTTTACATGTGCGAAGTCTAGTCCTAGTAGTAAAATTCTAATTTCAATAAGCAAGCTATTTCCTTTTAGTTTTGAACGTGTGACCTTGATCTTATACTATGACCTACTTTTTGAAAAAAAATAAGCTTATGACTTTCAAATCTCACGTGTTCAACTTGTGGCAAGACCTTACCACTGGTATCATTTTTTTTCTATTTTATGAGTTTGATCGACTTTTAAGTGATGGGGTTTTCATGTTTATATTTCTTGTGACAAAACCTTCCTATTGTTATCAATATGTTTACCTCGTGACCTTAACCATTAAAGACAAAGCCAAAGATTCCAAAGGGGCATTCGTGTATTTCCGTGTTTCACAAGTACATTTTTTTTCTTTATTTGCAATTCTATTTATTGATCTATTTTATGCACACCCCCCTTTCCGGAATCAAAGATTCAGGGGCATATAGTTTTTTATATTGGGTACAAGATTCAGGGGCATATAGTTTTTGGTATTTGGTACAAGACCTTTCTATTGATACCAAAATTTTTGACATAATGACCTTTACCTTTGACCTACTTTTCAAAAACTTAAACACAGGGCATAACTTTTGAATGGTAAGTGATAGAGCTTTAGATTTCACATGTGTATTCCTTGTGACAAGACCTTTCCATTGATACCACCATTTCTAACCTCGTGACCTTGACTTTGACTACTTTTAAACAACTTTAACATTGAACATTACTTTTGATTTGTAAGTAACAGGACTTTGATATTTTACATGTGTATTCCTTGTGATAGGGCCTTTCAATTAATATCCAACATTTTTTACCAAGTGACCTTTGACCTCGATCTTTGACCTACTTTTGAACAAACTTTAGCAAAAAATAACTTTTGAATGGTACTAGACGATAGAGCTGTCATTTTTCACACAAGTATTCCTTGTGATAAAACCTTTCTATTGATACCAACAATTTTGACTGCGTGACCTTGACCTTTCACCTACTTAACAGAAAATGGTGTTTATACTGACAAAGATGCCGACGGGGGCATTCGTGTTTCACAAACAGATTTTTTTTCTTTGGAAGGGGAATATTTCCAAATTTTGTTGGATTATGCGAGAGCTCTAGCTAAATCAAGCATTAAAGTTTTTTCTTGGAGCTGATCTTGGTGTCAGAACAGAAACGGCAGAAAAGGAAATCTGCATCTCCTCAAATGTCGGCGTAATCACGGGAGCAAAAACTCCAGAAACTATGTCAGGAAACGGCCAAGATAATGAGCCAAACCAGAAACGTGTTCTCTTTGTTTACGGATTTTGACATATCTATCTAATCGATGCGTAATAGCCCACACAAGCAATTAAATTTCAACTCGTATAAAAAACCTCAGAAGTATATGGTATGATTCACATCATAAAAGATAACAACTTCAGGAGTATCTAGATGAATACTTATCTCAAGATATGCCATAAAAAAATTATCACGAGAAAATTATTACTATTATATTAGAGGTCAGATGTTACTTTTGGTGCTCAAGTTGACAAATCAAAATCAAAATCGAAGGAATATGGAAGCACCAAGAAGAATTTAGTCTCTATGAGACTAAAAGTATGTAAGTAAGTAAGTACTTTAAAAGTATGTATTTGCTTTAAGTACTATAAGTACGTATTTGCTTTGCATTTTCAGAGAATCACATTTACAATTCCACAGCTACATGACATAAAATGCCTTTTAATGGCATCATACTAGTATTTCTGTCTCAGAATCAGCTAAGGTCTAGACTCATCAACACTCGATTTTGAAGAAAAAAAAGAAGACAAAACTGAGATAATTATGGAAAAGTCCGACTATAAGATGTACAGTAATTGGCAATTTGAGCAACATTCAAACGGATGTGTTCAAGGCTCAAGTTTGAAATTTCCGAGAATATCATGTAAATGTGAAGACTTTCGGGGTGCATACCGGTATTTTGCACGCACATCACATCACATTTTATCCAAGATTTTTTTTCTATGCTCTCTTGTACTGTGTAGATTTGAAGTACTACCACGATGTAACACTAGTATTAAGACATCACGCGACCGAAATACTGTAATTTTTAAATAATTTCATTGTTTGCATTTTGGTATATAAAGGTGACCCTAAATACCTTTATTTATTTTGTTTTATTCAAGCGGTACAATTCTTAAAACTGACCTCACCAAGGAAAACTGACCTTATCCTGATGGATGAACTACCCCCCCCCCCCCCCCCCCTTTCCCTACCCCGAGTGACTCCAGTTATTTAAAATTCCAAAACACTTTTCTGAGTAGAAGATTCTGAAGTTTGGAACAAGGTGATGACGAGCGATTTGAGAATGATCTCACGCTATAATACAACAATTCAATGTGTTATTTCAATTACAAGGTGGAGCATGCAGGATTAATTAGAAAACAAGAAACATGGCTGGAATTTTCTAAAAGTGTTCAACATCTTGGGCTGCTATCAATAGGTAGGATATTAATCATTCTTGATTTCAGTAGTAAACCATATGTATCCAATGCTGCGTTCTGGTGTTTGAGCTCACATATATTTAGGTCTAGTTGCCAGTTGCCCTCTGTTTTACCATCTGGAACCCCCAGAACGGCAATGACATAACAATACGTGAGACGTCAGCCGACACATGCACCAGTAGATCACACATGAAACACAGAAGGAATCAATAACAAAGTAGAAACACACCTGTGATTGTACAGTGGCTCCCCCTGCCGGAGGTGAGCCCGTCAAAGGTCGTAGTGGCCTGGGGTAGTAGAACATCACAACTGTTTCTGCCAATAATGATCACCAACAAGTGAAAGAGGAAAAACCTGCATCAAATTCCTCCTCCGCCAAAAACAGTTACCATCACCTGTCCTGACTTAGTAATGCTGTCTGTAAATGTCTCGCAGGATCTCCAAAACTTTTGCCAAGAAACACACTTGGTTTCAATAATTCCAGACTACAGCACTCTATCAGCATGTAATTTTACTGCGCTGATATTACCAACAGATTTTCCGAGTTTATCACTCTTTGGAAATCACTGATCACCTTTTTTCTGTGCTATTTTCTGAGTTGCTAAGAAGCGGGCACGTTGCCAGGGATTTTCTAGGCAGGCCACATGGCCAAGTCATCATTGGGAGCGTTTGTAAAGCAGCAGGGGTGAATGATTACAGACGAGTCCACTGATGGGGGAGGGACGTGGAAATTGGGAGGTACCAGGTCATACAAAGTAATGAACCCCCTCTCTTGTTTATTACAATTCTCCCTGATATTTCCCCGGAATAACGCTTACATCAGGCACGTCAGAGAAAATTTGAGCTCGGCGTAGATCAAGAGAGTGTGAAACTTTATCTTGTGTGGCGTTTTCGCTCTTGCATCTTTCTTATTAGTTCCAGATGTTTCTCTCATAAACCTATCCGAGCAAAGAAACCTTCAACAAAACAAACTCCTGAACTCTTTGCGCATCAGTACAAACTATGCTCCTATATTACAAAGTATCTAAAATAAACTATTTACTAATGTATTAAGAATTTCAATAAAATGATTTTCTACAGTGTCGAAAACTGGAAAAGATTTTCAAACTAGATTTTTCCACTTGCCGCCCCTCCCCCTTTCTTCTTTATTTTTCTCTTTCCTAGGCTACCTCCAGAATCTAAGAAAAAAGAGTATCCGTTTGCCAAAATCATTATCCATTTTTATTAATATGTTGCATATCAATTTGAAATACTAATATCCAGTCGCGAATGTGCAATTTGTATGTGATATACATGCACAGTAGATATATTACAAGACAAGGAGATACCGTGGAGCAGCAGGGGTGGTGTTACATAACAACTTCAGGGTACTTCAACTCCCGCCATCTATCTTATCTGTATCACCATTTTATTTTATTGAAGCAATAATGAAATGATAGCAAAGTGTGAATGAGACTGAGCAGCTGCTGGGAACACTTGTATTTACGTCTAGTGAATGGTGTTACACGATTATCAATACCACAGATGTACATCTCTATCATCGACCAATCACCATCATCGTTATATCTTAATTCTCTCAGCTGTAACCTATCAGTGTATGTGTTACATCTCAATACACAATATGAACATAAATGATAACATATTTTGGTGGAACAGGTGCCCTAAATGCAGCATGTGCCTGTACGATCTAGTATGAGTAGAACCTATTGATGGAATGTAAACACAGCTGACAACCAGCCTATAACGTGCAGCCAATATTCATTCATAAACCACCATCAATCTATATAGTAGTAAAATTTAGTACAAAACCGGACAAAAACTTGGACAGAGCAAAACTACAGCTGGATTTCTATTTTACACAGTAGATCAACTAGCTGTATTATAAGAAAATTTGGTTCCCTCGGTAGGCGAGCACGTGATTCCCCTCTGCGACCCCACTAATGGATATAACATGTGCCTCTCCTCAAATGCAGGCAGCTATTTTTTTAATCTCTGTAGTCAACTTCCTGTGTTTTCCTTTCAATTATCCCTGCAAAACTTACGCTATAAACATTGACATAAAGGAGAGCAGATTTTTATACAGAATCAGGTGTTCTCGATCAAGTACGACCCCCTGTACCACACATTTCCTCTTTTCCTTGCCAAGACCCTCGCCGGAGGTGATAATCTTATTCGTTACGAGCACCTTTATCACAATGCTGTAAGGCGCTTTTTCTGTACATCAGTATTCACGAGGTCTTCGGTAGTTTCTTACGGATTTCCTCTCATTCTGATAAACAGATATAATTCAAAACTATTCCACAAATTTATCTTGCATACTGTGCTCAACTCCATTAATTCTCTTTTAAGTACGTACATACGTCGATACTTAAAGTTTACTTCTTATCATTTTTAAAATAAGACAACTATTCTTGACAAATGCTTTTCTTTAGAAACGTTCTAATATGAAACCAACAAAAAATATCGGAAGTATATTTCTTTGAATAAAGAGTAATTAGTGTATAAAAAGTGTTTTATCAATTCAAACTTTGTGGATAGTTCCATGACTTAAGAGTAAATGAATGATGATCAACTGCTCCCGAATTTAAATGAATACATAATTATCACTGCTAGTTAAGTGCGTATATGTTTTATTCGAGGATCTTGCGTTGTGAAGCCAGTGGTATTCAAAGCCGGCAGGGAAAATCATCCTGTTCATAACTTCGATCAATCAACTTTTAGAGTTATCCCTCTTTGTTCATACTACAATCACTACGCTACAATAACGATAATCTGAACGATAACGGATATTTTGTCAGGCTGTGGATCGATGTCAGCTGTTACCTTTGCCCATTACAAGTTTTACCTGAAGTTTTAGGTTACCTGTGTACTTTAAATTACTTGTGGGAACAGGTGCGAGGGCCCACATTGGTTGCTGGCCTCTCCTATCAGTATGTAAAGGGGGAGCGTTGCCGCTTCACTAGCCGTGAACAAAACATTGCTGTTCAGGTCAATACTTCCCCAACTTCTCAATTACCTTAAAGCTAAGTCAGACATCTACAAGAACGACGTTAGCATCAATTTTACGACACCGTCCTCCTTTCAAACCAGCAAATAAACGCTGCTGTACAAACTTGAGCTTTTTCACATAAATACAAGCCATAAAGTCCTATTTACTTACTTTCGTTCTTTTCCCCGCGGCACTGTGACTCCCTCTCCTTCCTGTAAAACAATGGGAATACACAATTTTCTACATGATATTCATAATGTGTCGATGGTAACGAAGTACATGTCACTTATTATAATTATTGTTATTACATAAAGCTAATCGCATAGAGAAGCTATTTGAAGCAGACATCACAATATAATTAGTGTTCCCCCTAACAAAATGCTTGAAATGAGATGAGAAAGTTCTGGCTAGTAAAGACTATATACTACTAGTTATATTCTACACATTGTCATGATGTGATCAAGTTCTCTCGTTAGCAACATATAAACCTTTTTATCTTTTTAAGTGTAGCAATCTAATGACATTTTAGTAAGACCAAGGACTTGACAGACTGTTTATAAGTCCTGTGTAAGACAGTGTTGGTGTAATCATACTACTGACTTGAAGAATAAAATATTGATCTGTCCTATATCTGTGCAACAAGGAGGAATGCTGAGTATGTAGTGATATGTACAATAAATGACTTCTACTCCACTCTGACTAGATGATGATGAATGCACACGAAGCAAAGCAAACACGTGACAATCATGTGACATCCCTACCTCTCAGCAATTCCTCCCTTTTGCTATAGTAAGTGGACATAGGCTTACCGACAGGCGACAGGGAGTCCGGTGACATGGGTACACTGCTACTTATCAAACCCTAAAACACAAATATTCCTTTTAGTCATTAAAAAAGAACAATTACTGACAATATCTTAAAACTTTGTTTATAATATGTATATCTTATATTTTCGTTAATTTTATTCATTCATCTTTATCAAGTCATTTATTGATTCTTTTCATTGCGATATTGATTCATCATGACACGTCGCTGAAGAAAGAGTAAAAGAGGAATGAATCACGCAGATACCCTACTACATTTGAAACAATGGTGCTGCTTACCGGAAGTTCCCTTAACTTCCTATGCATCATCAACATACTATTGTCTATATTTTACATGCCGCGCAGATGACGGATAAACTTTATTCGTACATCAATCATAGAAAGGGCGAAGTTCCCTTATGAATCAAAATTCATCAAGAAAACTGCGTCAAGATTTTGAAATAAGCAACAGAAATGGACACCGCTGACCTGTCCGAGGCATGGTACATGATATCCCTGCTAAGCTACAGTCAGGTGTTCTTAGGAAGGTTAATTTAAACTCAGGTGTGATAATCTAAGAATTAGCAACTCTTTATTTATAAACATTTTTGTATTAAAGGTAAATATAAATATCCCTAGCATACATGAACTACTGGGTACATAAACGCATGTTTTAGCGATTTTCTTTTCTTGTCTACCGAGTCGTCTTTAAAATTGCTTGATCATAGGACATAATCTTTAAAGTTGTAGGTAAATTGTCTTATTTAGTTGATCTGCATACTCATTTGAAGAAATGCACCTAGTACACTGGGATAAATTTGAACTAGTTGTAGATCATCGCGTAATTAAACAGGACCGCATGTAATACAAAGATTTCCTCTGAGTATTAAGTGATGCACATCTAACCCTGGGGCTAATTCCTCAATGGAATAATTTGTCCCACTCCTTTAAAGGTCTGTCAATTACCCATGAAATATTCCACCATTGTCGTGTGCCTATTACGATCAGTGGACCAGAACTGCACCTGTCGGGTTACTGAAGGTAAACCCCCATAACTCTCTACTGTAATGAACCCCACAATCACCACTACCGAATTCTACCTTGCCGCAGTTCGACTAAATCACAAAAATAAAACTCTCGAAGCCTTGCTACCTGGTAAAGTTTTGGGTTGTAAATTCGGAGTCCACTTTATCTTCAAATGCTACTGCTGAAAACCTAACTTATTTCATGTAAAGAATTGGGTTTTAAATACATGTAATTTCTCTCTTTTGAGACCTAATTGACAACAACAGTAGATGGCCTTTCATCGAGTAGTAGAGGGAGTACGTAAAACACTCTATCGCAACTTCGTCATCATTAATGTACGCTGGGAATCCCTCGATTCACCTCCCGCAAAATATAATGCAGAAAAAAAATCACCTAGCAAGAATTCGGCAAAGAAAACATTGACTACAACCGCATCCCTCCTTCTTGATCGGTAAAAATTGCATTTCTAGTATAAAAGATGCACTACTATCATTTGAAATGCAAAATGTAAGAATCAAGGATGATAAACTTTTACTATTGAATATGAATATGCGTTCCTATCCACCATTTTAAGCTGTCAATTTTTAAGAGGTTTAATTACATTTCAGAATTTGCTGATTGATGCATTCCTATCCAAAAGTTCAGGGGAGCCAAGCCGATGTCCTGCAGCTTTCTGCCGTAGACAAACCAACTTCACAGTTCCTAATGATCAGACAGTCTGTTAGACACCTGAGACCAATGTTTTTAGTCGCAAATAAAGGATTAATTCCGCCATAAGCTAAACAAAAATCGTTTGAATTTGCCTTTTTTCACCACGACAAAGTGTGAGATATAAAGCAGAACCAATTGTCACATAAGAGGGAACGAGTCATGTTTTAAGCCTCGGGGAAAAGTGATGAAATGGAAATAATTGATGTCATATCGCTTCTCAAGTGGCTTCAAGGCAAACAAAAAATACACAAGATAAAATACAACCGTATTAGAACTGTGATGTTCAATTTCTGACCATAGCAATCATTCTCTTTACAAAAAAATCATTCCGGTCCAATTTTTGATATTCTTTTAAGGTGAAAAAAAAAATTCATAGAAAATTCTCAGAATTAGTGCATAGAATCAACTATTGAATCACAATAAAAAATTAAGTTCAAAATATCACGTGATGGAGAGCTGCTATTGCTGATATTCAGCAATCATTTGTCCTTATGTTGTACCACATTGAACACTTATTTCAAGGAAAGCTCAATGTTACAGTAAATTGTGAATGGATATGGATAGCTTGATGAAATAATGTGGTATTCTTTTTCAATTCTACGTCTATTTATGTACGTTTTCCATTGGCGAAAACTGCATATAAGTATGGCATTTTGCAACAGTGAGCCAATGCACAGAGGGGCACCCACATTCTGATGATTAACATTGGCAGCCATCAACATTTCACAAATTAACGTTCAAAACAAAACTAATCCTACCACAACAATATCTGTATCAGAATTGAACTTGGAAGAAATATCACTGAATGAATATGACAGCTATAGGACTTGGGGACCAGATCTTATCACAAAGACATTTTTTACCATTTATGCAGCTCTCATTAATATGTTGTACAAATAACCGATATGCATCTATACAATAAGTGCTAGGGGCAATGTGTACAGATAATACGAGGGTAAAATTCTGCAGGTAAATGACCCACAATACAAATCTATAAAATTAACATCTATACATGTGTACTACAAAGTGAAAATCTATACTACAAAATGTAGATTACCTGAGAACTTGGCATTCCAGATCTATAAGGAATTTCAGAATTTTCTGAAAATAAAAGAAATATTATTAAAAATATGATGAACTGGATATTCAAAAGGAAATTTTCATCAATGAAAGAAAGTGGCAAGTTGCAAAACATTTGGTGTATTGGAATAACTTGACCTTTGATCCCAATGATTCCAAAGTCAATTGGGAATACCTTCAACTGAACTCATGATAAGAAATTCAAATTTAAGAATGATACGTTATACACATTCTGTTTTTGATCTAGCAATCATTTTAGAGTATTTTTCCAGGAAGTTTCATAATGATAGGCAGAACTGAACATACAATTCAATTTATAAGATCTGGATACAAGGTAATCATTACAAACAACCTTGACCTCTTAACCCAGAGTAAATGACATGTGGAGAAGAAACTTATCATAATATGTGCAATAATTTAATCAATCTAGGAAGTTTAACACTGATAGGTGTAAAATAAACTCGGTTAAAATCTGGCAACCACTTTTAATGATCAAAATCCTCTGACATTGTCATTTGACCTTTGGACACCAAAATCAATCGTTCACCTAACATTTCTAGAAAATCTAAAAATGAACAAATACCTGTCTGCCAGCTCAACCCATCCCAAATTAAACTAAGAAATTTTGCACTTTGGCTTAAAACAAATTATCTATATGAAGAAGGCATAATTTTGACAGTTGGAAAAGGTCTTTTATTTTTCCCTTTAGATTTAAAACAAAATTTAATTTTTTCCCCTATCTCTTTTTCAAATATGATAATTCTTCATTAATTCTTATATCAATTATCTCATCATTATTTATATAAAATGTACTTACTGTTACCACTGATAAGATTGGGCACTTCATTTGTGTTCACAAAAGGATGTAAATTATCATTCAAATTTTGATCATACATCTGAAAAATAAAATGACACAATATTTTGTTTTGACGAGAAAAGTCCATAAAACAAATCATTTTTAAAATCCAAGAAAAACTAAATTGACAATGAATAAGAAATGTCCATAAATAAATCATGTCTATGCTTTCATTGACTGTAAAACAAGATTATTTTTTCATGGTAAAATACATACTTTATATCAAACACAAAATTTTATGACAAAAGAGCTTGGTACAGAAATGGTGGTAGTGACTTACAGGTCTATCATAGGATCCTGGAGGATTGTTTGAATTCCACGATCCTTCGTCTAAGCCTACAAAATGAAGCATAAATTAAAATAGATTCAGAAAAGACGATTTTGTGGCCATTTTTTTTTTTATTATCTAATAATCATATATTCAGTTGTGAAGATGTAAAATAGACGATGACAGGTCATTTTTATCATATACCGAATTAAGATGGACTTGTTCTATCAAATTTATGCTCTGATGAAGATGAGGTCAACAAACTACGGAGTGACCCGCCAAGCAGCTTCCCTCAGTGGCATGTATGACCTCTCATTGTAAGAAAGCTACATTTACATTCCCTATACACATCGGATGCATAAAGCACTGGGGGTTTTTTTATTTAATTTATTTCAGTCCTAAACATCTGTTCTTTAATATTATACCTTATTTTTCTTGAAAGTTTTTGTAACATTTCAATTCTACTCTTTTTGGTTCGTATGAAATATGTCCGAGTATTGTTGGCGGAATTCTCTGTCTACATTGTAATTTGAAAAGCCAACATTTGATTTACTTTTGGTCATAACGGTTACTATCGTAGACTGTCATAAATATATATGACAGACAGACAATGTAGACAGAATGACAAAGAACGATACCGATATGCCAGAACTTACAGATGATCAAATGTCCTAGCAGACGACAGCTAGGGTATCGGATCACCGTCAACTAAGTCTCTTTACTTCCTAATTTACCGGAGAACCGATATTCATCATGTAATAGAAATTACAAGAAATTCGGTGAATCATTTCCGATGATGGTTGATATCTAGTAAAGTTAATTGATCGGAGAACAGAAGATAAATGGCCAACGCAGATTCTGTGCAATGGCTTGTTTAATTTTCTGTGTAAAGCTATAATTATTCGTTGTTCTCTGCGAGTTAACAAGGGTGATTCCTATATACTATTGATCACGGTAAACCCTCCAATACGACCAACTAAGTTTCCTCTATACCCCAGGGTCAATTAGGAACGCGCTGATAATAGAATTGTCTTCTCTATTCCGATTTGAATTGCGAGGGGAGCAGTTTTTCCAATTTGATCCTGGATAATTCTGTCGTGAAAAAACTATCAAGTGGGGACCTAGGTGGTCGGTGTGATGCATGATTAGATATTCGATTAGCTGTCATAGCTGGCATCAGAGAGGCGGTTATGTCGATATGTATGTGGATATAGCATAGTCGACGAATGCCGACCACCAAGCGAGGCGATAAATGAACCACTGATAGACTTTGTTATATTTGGACCTTCATAAATTCTTTGGAAATTGTATTCTGTATTACGCTACAGCGGAAACAACGGGGATCTTAAACTTCTCACAAATGACATAACCACTGTCCTGATTGTACAACATCTCACACTGCCGTCTTGGATTGATCGCCCACGTGCTAATCCTCGGTATTAGTATTACTTCGTGTGAATTACAAATCATCATCAGATCTCCCTAATTTTCTACTGACAAAAATGGTATTTCATTCTAAAACGAATCGCTATAAATCGTTTATAATCTCCTTGTGTATTTTTTGTCAAATGTCAAAAGGTCTTTGAGACTCACGGTACATTTGCAAATAATTTTATAATTATTATGATATATGTGCAAGACTGTTAAGGATATTTGTGACCATTCTCATCACTACTCAATTTCTCCAATGTCTCATTAAAATTCTGTATTTCTTTAATTTATTAAATTATTTGTCAGACTACCTTTAAATCATACAAAGGTACACATACATGTATATTATTTTCGACTGTATTTTATACTGTAAACTACATCGAAAATTCATATATAACATTTACACTTTTTTTCTTTTTTTTTTGTCACGTTAAAATCGTAGTTTCTCACAAGTTCAGTATCCTATTTTTACAATAAATGTGACAGTATCGGCACTGATTATATTGTATTCCAGCGACAAAAGGTGGACATGATGACACTCCGGGGCGACCTCCATTCACAGCGGTGTTAACCTTATTCATAGCCTATCTATCTTGACACATTTTAAATACTTTCTTATCTTTGATGGCCCCCGTATATTGATTGGGAAGGCCGGTGATAATGTGTTAAGCTACCAAAATCTTAGCATAAACAGAGTTGTACCAACAAAGGTAAGTATAGGCCTTATCAATACGACCCTCCTTTCCTCCACACTTCACACTTCAGTATTTACAAAAGCCCCACAAAACATACTTCGCAGTGAAAGGGAAACATATCCGCGGATATAAATCTCAGACCCTCACCTGGGGAACTATATCTTTTTGAACTATGACCTTTGAATCTATTATAATATGGCACAGTTTCATCAGTAAAAAGAATTTTATGTCAGCTCGATTTGTTTAAATGAAAATGTATACATTTTTAATTTTTGTTCTTGTTCGCAATACGAATGGTAATTAATCACACGTAAATCCGTCATGCATTTCATTATGTGACGCAAAGGTTGTGAAAAGGGTGACGTACGATCAAAGCTGGTGTCTTAATTAAGTTTATATGTCTTGTCTCCTACAGATATCATATTGATAAATCTACGTCTTGAAACTGATTGCAGAAAGATTTGTGATACATGAATTTATCTGACGAGAAGAGATTTAAATCTGGCTTGAAAACTCAATTTAAACACCTGCGTTTCTCAAGTATGAGGAGTATGGGATAGGTGTTTGCGTACAGGGACCTCTGTATAATTTTTGGATTAACCCATGCTATAACTCCACTTAGCCACATGCATTGTCAAAGCGCAATCAGAGCTAGGTAAAGGAGTTACACGGTGCACCGGTGATTAAATCCTTGATAATACAATTGCACGGTCACAAAAAGAGCTGTACTGTGTTTACTTGAAATTCGACTCTATGTTCAAAGTCGACTTCTTTTTTTGGGGCTATTCAGATTTTAATAAATACTAGATATATTATCGATTCTTACCTGGTTTAAAGCTGTATTCCATATTGCTACTAGATGATTGTGGGGACCCGTTCTTCATGTTATTATTGCCCACGGGGGGTGAAAACATCTGTAAAGTGATAAAAATATATTAACAAACTTGCAAATGTTAGATATGTGCTTTTAAGAGCCTCATTAAATTTTACTTCTTATAAAAGAGGCATACTTGAATTACATGTTACGAAATCTGAAATTCTTATACGAGAGAGAAATACATGTATATGAAATCTAAATTTGCAACAGTCGAGCAAGTAAGTAAAAGGGCTTCAGTACATAATAATTTTACATAGTGCCAGTACCGATCATATAATATAAAAGCTAAAATACATGAAGATGTGAAAATTATGACCCTGATGCTACTCAACCATCCATAATGTGACATTGGTTTAAGAGGATGACAGATAATTTGGTCCTGTTCAACGATGGAACGTGAAGACAACAGGCCCTAAAACTAGACGGGTTGATTCCCATATTAACCCCCGATCCCTTCCCTTTCTTTGAAGGGATACAGGGAAAGAACAACGAAATCCACCCCTAGTTCTAGTTAATGAAACATACCAGATAGAAACGATAGCTAGAATTATTCCCTTCCCAATAACACATATCTACATATGTCACTTTCACAAAAGTCATTAAGAGAACGATACAAAATTTCAAAATTACTCAAAGAGGACAAGTTCAAAACAAAACAAATTGCGTATGAACCCTTACCTTAAAAGATACAAAAAATATTACAGTTGGTGTATTTCCTTGAATTAAACCAAAATCAAAGGTGAAGATGACTAGGTCAAAGGTTAAGGACACATGAATGATCCTGTCACAAGCAATTCACATGTGAATTTTCGAATCTGCATCTCATATTTTAAAAGGTATGGCCAAGGTTTAAGTTTTAATTCTAAAATTAGCATTCGTCACTAAGTTCAACGTCAAATGGACAGAAATAGTGGTATCCTTCAATTGTCTTGTCATAAAAAAAGCATATGTGAAATATGAGCATTTTATCTCAAAAGATAGAGAGGTATTGCTGAAAGTTTATCTCCCTAAACATGCTAAGAGTAGGTCAAACTCCAAGGTCAAGGTGTCAAATGAAAGGTCTTGTCACAAGCAATTTACATGTGAATTATCAAAGTTGGATCTCAAATGGTTCATAAAAATGACCAAAGTTAATGTTTTTTGTTTTAAATCTACAATCAGGGTCAGTCATGAAAGTCAAGGTAACGGGGACAGAAATCATTGTATCAATAGATCGATAGAATTGTCTTGTCATAAGGAGGACACAAGTAAAGTATGAGCATCCTATCTTTAAGGATAATGGGAATTTTGCTGAAAGTGTGTTTCTCCAAAAGTAGTAAAACTCAAAGGTCAAGGTCAAATGAAATCAGTCCACATGGGAATTATCAAAGCTGCATTTAATGTGGCTAAAAAGTTACGACCTAGATTAAAGCATAATTGAAATTCCTAAAGTGGGATCATTTAAAAAGGTCAAGGTCTTGAGGTAAGCAATCATATTATCAATAGGAATGAGATAAAGAAGATCTGACGACAATCTCAACAGCACCCACAATAGAGTACCAAATTGAACAGGAAGGCACATGTGAAATATGAGAATCTTATCTTTAAAGATGAAGGAGATATTGATGAAAGTATACATACAGTTCATACAGTTTGTACTTTCCTATATGTATGTTAAACTTAAGGTAAAATGGGTAATGTTCAAGGTAACATATGAAAGGTCTTGTCACAAGCAATTCAGAGAAACAGACAAACTGGACAAAAACTTAATCCCCCCCCCCCCGATATGTAATGATATATGGTATTTATATCTTCAAGGTAAACCTCAGGTCAAGGTTAATATGTGACATCACATTATTTTCTACCTCCATGTTAAGTTTTAAATGTGGTAATGTAGTACATTATTTGTACATTACATTTTCAAAGTCAAGGTAAAACCTCAGGGTAAAAAGGTCAATCCACTCTTGATGTTACATTGACCTACATAATTGACCTTTAAACTTCCTCTCCTCATGGATGATTCTCAAAAGTACATAACATCATTATCTTGCTAATGGGTCTGAACGTTTTCTGTTTCGGCTATATCATGGACGTTTCCATCTGTCAATAGGAGTAGTTCTTAAGTCTAACAATAAACAGTTTTCCAATTAGGGTACAAACATGAAAATTCAGCGCGTGTTTTCTACTAACCACATGGTTATCAACTTTGTGTTTTCACAGTCACTCATAAAGCCACAAATCAACCTACGCAGCTAAATTTGGAGAATTATCAGTAAAATTAAATTTGTTATACATAACTTGTCGAGTTCTCGGTAGAAGCGAAGCGACAGATGGGACCCGGGGCCTTCTTGACTCAAATATTTATCATTCTTATCGAATACAAACTATATAGTAATTTAAAAATCTTCTATTCAAACTTTGAATAAAACGCCGTTACAGTTTTACCAGGAATGCTCATTTAAATACATAGCTGTTTTACGGCGAATTTAAAATTCATAACATTTACTATTAGTGAGAGTGCGTTGAAAAGAACTGAGAGCACTCTCTGTGTAAGTCACCTAACATCATCCCTCTCCCCACCCACCCAAAATTTTATTCACGTGCTATCAGAAATATCACAATATAATTACACATAATACAAACACTTCTTCAAATCGTAAATTTGGTTTGAGGACCGTATATTCTATCCACCATCTGTTCACGGCCCATCTTTTCTATATTGTCGAGTTGTCAAATCTTTTACAACAAGCATAATATAACGACTAAAATTACTTGGCAATGAAAGGGCAATATACATAATATACCCACTGCATGCAAGCACTTCATTCTCAACTCAATAGCTTTGAAACGTGGCAACATCTCCACACGCAAACGGGAATGGCTCAACAATTTTCATGATTACAAAAAAGAAGTATATTTCATCTCATCTTTCCGACGGTATATCCGAGGTCAATTTTACGGGTAAAAAAATATAAATAATCGCCTATTAATTTACACAAAATATCTGCATTTCTTGCTCTTAATTTACCTTACCGTGTACCACTCGAATCGTGGATCGGCAAAATGTTCCATCTCGAACACAATGTAATATTCCAGTAAATCTAAAAGATGTCAGCTGGAATCAAACAGCGCTCAAATATTGGTAAAACTAGTCAGTTATATCATGGCGAGCCGACAAACTTGACAACAATGCATGTCAGTTACAGGCAAAAACCAGCGTAGGACCTCGTCGTGGTGTTATTCTCCCATACATCTATCAAAACTAATATTGTAAACAATTTACTGATGGATAAATGTCATTTGATGGCGCATAATGCCATAAATGGCGCTCGGTCACTTTAGGTGGGATAATCATATCCTAGTTAGAGATGTTGTTTTATTTGATATAATGAGTAATTGACCGTAAAACTGGTCCTAAGATTGTCCCTACCGCCCAACAAGATATGTATACCACCTTGTTAGAATTCATAAAAATAGCATTTATCGCCACAACTTCTTTTCTTTGTTCTACACCGCGGAAAGGAGACTCTGAGATTCGCAGTGACGCGACAGTTTTGTCTTTCCTAGTTGTTTTTATGAGTAGGAAAGAAATGGGGAAAGGGAGGGGGGGGGTCTTTTCTAGATATGCTGACTACTGCTTAATTTATGTTGTGTCCATAGACAAAGCATTGAGACAATATTCATGAGCATATAACTCTTTTATCCATTCCTCCTCCTCATCATCACCAGCATTACTGGCCATCTGCTATCACTTTATGATGGCGGTTCCGCTGACCTTGAGCTGAGCCACCTGTGGTCCCCCCTCAGACAGTCGGCCAGATGGCGGGGGACAGGTGCTCCCCTCCCCCAGCTGATATTGATTTGATAGATTTACCGTTGGAATGCTGTGCAATATGGCACAACGTTGGCAATACACACTGTTAGCTGGCAGGAGATGGTACAAAACATTGCAGTTCTCGGGATAACAGACAGAGCGGTGCCACTCAGCTAGACGTCTTCTTTGTTTGTAAAGTTTGCTCGTGTAAGCCTGAGTGACATTTTCATGTTTTACATAATCTGGAGATACATAAATGATCTATCTTTAAAATTACACATTGATAACGTAAGTTATTCGGGCAATTTTCTGGCCTTTTCGCCGCATTCTAAAATCACACATGTCGCAAGTCACCTACGTTTAAATCTTGGTTTATTTTCGAATCATGGATAATACAAGTAGTAGCTTTGGGGTGTTTATTTTTTACTGAAAATCCGCCATGTCCACATTATATGTCGAAACATCCGCAAGTTACTGTCCCTTCGTATGCTATTTTAAACACTATGTACCCTCCTGTCGAGAACCTCGTCGCACTTCTACAATTTTGACCTTTGACCCTATTTACCTTACAATAAGCCGAGTTCGGAAACAAAATCCATAACAGCTGTTACCAGTGATGAATAGTGACTGCCTAGTCCTTTGGACTCCGGCTTATATTCACAACGTTACCTTAGTTTTCAAACAAAATATTTCATGTTCAACCACAAGTACACGAAAAAGAATCATTACTTGCCTATCTTTTATCATCATAAATTTATTATTTAGAAAATAAAGTCATTACTACTGTTAAATTTGAATAGGGGGTGAGGAAATGACCAATAGGGAAGAATGGAGCATAATGTAATATGTGTGATATCTTTCCGAGTTCCACAAAGACATCTAAAGCGAGTGTAAATATAGATTACGTTGGATTATACCATGAAATTAAGCGTTAATAATCCAATAATCTTATTTGGAATCATATTACCCGACACAAACATGGTCAAAGATATGGCAAACCGACGACCCTTCCCTGTAGCCTTGTATTTACAAAGGGTGCGAAAAGTCATGTCTCAAATAGTATTATCACTCCTTCTTAACACCTATGTGAATTAAAATTCTTTTATTATTTGTAAGTCAATTTAGGTTTTGAACATAGTCTACACAAGAAGGATTTAGACATACTTAGGTCAAGTCAGGTACGTTTAATTCAATTCAAATACATTTGAGATTCAAGAATTGAAAAGATTTATACGAAGAGGCGGGAGTTGCGTGGAAGTGATATCACAATACATGTACTTGTTTTTCAATTTTAGTGACCATCCACCTCAATGCATTTTCCTCGAGTGTTTCAAACTCCATATGATCTAAATCTTTTATTCTTCTGTTTTCCATACCTATACTCAACATTTGCAGTTAGTCTACGGAATTTATAACACTCTCCCTGGGACCAGTACTTTATAGAAATGAATTAACGTGGATTGAAAATCGAGTGCAGAATAAAATCGAGTCGATAGGATCCAAGAGATCATCTACCGGTAGTCTTAAAAACACCATCTCAATTCCATATTAGGAAACACATGAACAAATAAATAATGTTTGTTTCTCATGCATACAAACAAACATCCCCATCACAATCAGAGTCCTTGATACTAGAAACCTACAGAGGCGGGTGACGGGAGTCACACCTCTAAATGTCTAGTAACCACAACACAAAGAAGCCTCTGCCCACGTAGTATGGTATGGTCACTTACCGCGCTGAAGTCTAGTAAGTCGGATAATTCCTTATCAGTGTGCACATTCATTCTGTCCCCAAACGTGCCTCTGTTCCCCTCGTTAATAAACGATCTGTGAAAAGAGAGCAAAGAAATCTTCACACATAATACTAACCGGGGTAACATTAGGTGGTGAGAGAACGTTGCTAGGGTAAGATGGTGGTTGCTGTGGTGGCGGTTGCCGTAGAAATGGCGAATTTGGGTGACGTGGTTGGAAATAATTAGGTTGCATGCTACTTCCCTCCCCATAAAAATGTTGATGGGACATGCCTGTATTCATGGGAGAGTGAAATCTGAAAAGACAGAGGACAAGCATTCAAGGAAAACATACACATGCAACAGAAACCAACAAAATGCAAAGCAATAAGACGTAGGAGAGTAGACAAAACGTGGAATACGAAAACAAATACATAAAAAATTATCTCAAATTAATTTTTCAATCCATACAAATTTCATCTTTTCTCTCCTACGTCTAACAAAATAATAGTAAAAGCCATGCAACTGAACTCAAATAGAAAGCAAAATTGGAACAAAGATTGGTGACATTAGTCTGAGAATGGATATAAAACCAATATCAATGGGAATCTTATTCCTTCTATTTTGTACATACAATTTTACATGTACACTAATGAGAATTATCTTAATATGTATAATGTGCATATAAAAAGTTGATATCATATTCTCAATCTAAGGTCACCAGTCAAAATTATGATTTGAGAGAAATTGTTCCATATATAATTGGTCAGAATGTAGTAAAAGAGATGCTTCTTTGATATTTGCCTAGTAAATGAAATTTTTCTTCAATATTTGCCAATATGTAAAAATTGTCTTTTTATCCCATTCCTTTCTTCTGCTTTATGTTGACAAAATGGGGATGGAGACTTTAGCAATAGCAGCTCAAACATTTTAACTTCCTAAACCCTTTTGAGAATTTTGTTACAACAAAAATTTATCTTGTGACTTTAATTCCTCTTTGGTACTCTCCAATATAATGTATTGGTAAGTATTGGAAACAAGAAGTCAAATTATAATTATTTTTGTTTGCTTACTACAGTCATTCACACTTGCAGTCTTTTTACTGTAAATGTTCAGAATTCTAAAAAAAAAAAATTCAATTCAAAGCAAAGTCCATTATTTTCATGTTATAATATCTAGATCAAATTAAGGATTTTCATGGTTCATGCAAGTTATGAAAATAGTTCACATAAGTTCAAGAAAGCTACAAAAGTATTTCCAGAGAGAACAAATGAGCATGCACATTTTATGATCTCATTAAAGCTCATTTACATTTTGGAGTTTATTAGATTTGATCTATACAGCATTATTTGTATACATTCTGTACTTTGGCTCAGAATTACTTTTTTTTTTGCTCTCAAATCACATAAAAGGCAAACAATATCCTGTAACACTGAATCTACAACATGTAAAGTCTAAGCAAGAGAAAGACGAAACAAAATTGGCAATTATAAAACAGGTCTCATGTGCAATACTTTGATTAATAAAATAAGTTGTTAACAAATTCAAAAGTTTGTAAGTAGTTTTGTCAAAGTTTTTATTTGAGAAACCAGTCTGAAAATTCTTAAGAAAAGCAACACAAAAATAAAATAAAACAAGCAGAACAGAAAATAAAATGCCCTCTGTCTAAAAATAATCTGTGAAACTGAATGTTACAGTCAAGAGGGGCCCTGCATTGTTTCAAAACACATCACAAATAATACATTGCTTAAAACCATGTAAATGTATATGGAATCAGTCAGTCAAATTGCAAAGCAACATAATTTTGAGTTCTACATCACAGAAATTTTGTTTTTCAGTATGTGAAAGACATTGATCAAAGTACATGTCTTAATACAAAGTTAATTGAACTTTAAGACCTTATCAATGTAAATCTGATGACCACACAGTCCAGATGACAAATGAAGAGGCATTTTACCATTTATGATTTCATTTATTACACTATTATTCTTTTCTTTTTTGTATTCAGTAATTCCTCTAAAGATGTTTTGCTTTCATAATTTTTTATAATTGAAAAGAAATCTACACACAGTAGCCTGACAAAGTCAATGATGCATTGCACTAACAGACTGACACACAGACATATGCATAAACACAACTACTTTAATCTGAGTCATTTTGCTTTGCAATCACTGACAATCACCTAAAATACAAAATGTATCTAAAAGTATATGTACATTTATTTTTCATTTCAATTTGCTTCTTTATCCTATAATGACAATACATTATATAAACACTTAAATTCAATCAACTAAATGTTACTTGATACATGTAGAATTGATCTTACTTAAAGCAAGATCATTTCATCTTCCTTTACACTTTATCATGTTTATTGAACTTAACTTGAAAGGTTACTTAATCAACACCCCCTTTCCCTTCAAAGATACAAACGTAGCAAGATATGACCTTGCTTGATTCAAGGTCATGACACGTCGTTGAGTCCTGGGCAACATTTCTGTGAAAAATTGAAATCAATACTTAGATCAATCATGTCAAAAAGGTATTGTCAGGACAAGATTTTACAAAACATGTACCATCTTTTCACTGTGATATGACTTCAGTGATTTTTTTCAGTAATTTGGGAATGGGCCTGTGCAATTGGGAAAATTAACATGATTAACGACATTTGGGAATATTTTGGGAAGTTAAATACCAGATTATACAATCAAAAGTTCAAAATGTTTAATCAGATAATTTTCTTTTAAAGAAAATTTAATTTCTTATGCTAACAACAATATGGCAAATAATTAGTAAATTTGCTACTTTTGAGCTAGTAAATTTTACTAATTTCAGTTATCATTCCATCTCTATGTGAATGGGAAATTTTAGAGCCACAATTGGGAAAAAAAGTTACTATTTCTCATTGGGAATGGGGCTGAATAACGGCCCCAAAAAGGAGCAAAAAAAATCCCTGGACTTTGCAAATATGATATTGGTTAAACTTCAAGATCATGAAGCCTATTTGGTCCTGGGCAACAATGAACAAATAATACTCTGACATTGACAGGTCACACATTACATGCATGCCTTAGAGTTTTTTTTTTTGGGGGGGGGGGGGGAGGGATATGTGCACAAACAACTCATAAGGGGAATTTTTAAATAACTCAAACTCTTGCAAAAACTGTATTGGATAGCATCAATATAATTAGAATGGCTATACATTAAAGGAACCAAATTCTAGTATCTGGATTCTGATTTTGTTGGATTTTACATACTATTTTAAAACAATTTTTTTCCCCTAAGAAAAAATCTTCTACATGGGGGGGGGGGGGGAATTCCCTGACAGGAGGGGAAAATATATACTCTGGAGGGGGTGAATGGGGCCGAATATTGCTGATTTTTTTGGAAAAAAAAAACACTGCCTTAAATGAGAAAACTGCCTCTAATGTAGTGTTGTGCGTCGGCGACATTGTCACCAGACCCTTCCGATTACGATAATAGATTATGATTTTGATAATCGATAATAATCAGGAAATTTAAAACATTATAAAAATGAAGTATTTGCATCATTAAACCGTATTTTTCTAGAGAAACAGTTCATAGTTCATACGTACTAATAATTAAGTCAACTGATATATCTTTGACTTAGGTCAGTATGCATACTCGTTTGAAACATTTTGCCAAGTTTCCATAAAATTTGTGATACTGTGAGGATTCCCGTCTTCTGCTTTGCTGAGTTCACAAAATATATATTTAATGTTTCCACCAAGATGCATCATATGTATTGACACTTGACATTTATCACTGATAGAGATTTGAGTTTATACTGTCAAGGAATCAGTACTATTACCTTTACTACTGGTATTCTCTACACTGAAGATGAATTCTACCTTGACCTTCTGACCCCAAAACCAATAACTTGAATAAGAGAAATTAGAAATAAGTAAATATGGTAAGACTTCTGAAAAGAGGGGAAAGTTTAATGGTATGATCCATTGGTCTACCTGTGTTACAGCGTAATTTGCTATCTCACTTGGAACTATCCTATTTCTTATCAAAATCATGCAAGTCAGCTTGCCTTACAGCTTATGATATGTAAAACAGGATGGGTTTCACTGCATGGAAAGGATTTGTTACTAGTTTTTACTTCATCTGTCAATATCACATTCCAGTTCACATGCAATCTTCAAATTGCAAAGGGCACTTCAAATTAAGATAGTTTTATTTAGGTTCTACGAAATATTGTCATCATTTCATTTTTCATAAGGTTTTCCTTCCATGTTTTCTATAAATATAAGGAGATACTGCATTGATACTGATATTGCTAAGATAATCACAAGATAAACTATGCTTAGTCCAACATACAACTGAAAAAAAAGATGGAGAGCTTAAACAATGTTGCTCTAGCAGTGATTGGAAAGGACATGGGCCATGCAACATAGTCTCACTGATTTGAAGAAAAGCCCATTGAAGTCTGTGTACTTTCTTAAGAAATAGCCCATTGAAATAATAATTGTAAAAATTCATGAAAAATGGCCAATTCACAAAATTTCATTCCCAATCACTGCTCTGGACACACATGTAGGCAACACTAAATTCAAGTTAAGACTGATGTGCATTATAATCCTATAGAGCATTAAACAGGACCTGTCTGTATATGAAAATATAAACTGAATGCAAAATATGTATATACATGTACGAGACGTACTGAATCTTCCAAAGTTCTTACCAATGTCAGTTACTTAGAACTACATTGTACCAAGACAGATATCATCATGTACATTCATGACAAGTACCTGTACATCACTACAGTACAGTAACTAACACGCAAAATATTATTTCTTTTCTGATTCCTTCTCATAGGACTGTCTGTTTTATGACAATATTCAAAACTATTTTACTTGAAAAATCTAAATCAAAAACCTTTCAATACAACCAAACTTACTCAGTTATTTACTTCTCTCACTTCTTTCTTGTGGTAGAAGTGTAGTAAATAACATAAATACAGGTGCAGTTTATTATTATGTGTATAGGAGAGCAGCTTGGTACAAATGATTCTACACAAGGTATGTCTACATCTGTTTGGTTTTATAAAAGTAGGCAACAGTGCCCAAGGATTTCATTCAATATTACTAGTTGGGAGATCTGAAATCGGCATAGTAAACGCAACAGTTGGTAACCATCTGTGGGCTTTCCAACACGAGTGTTGTTGGGACAATCGACACATTGCATTTGGACCGATCTGGTATATCATTAAGAAGTAAGATAGAACAGACACAGAGTTGATATCACCTTAAGAATTACAGTGTTCAGTTGTGTCAAGTTTTAAGAAACTGGACAGAGGAAATGTGAACAAACACGGATCAAAATGGAATTATACATGATGATCCCGACTTTTAAGCACATTACATACTTTGGATTATATGACCACTGCTCTTTTCGATATCAAGATCAAGAAAATGTGGTAAAAGTAAACCGTTTGAGATCACAAAGGTCTTGGAGCAGCCAAAATGGCGACGGATTTCAAAGGGTCCCGTACCACCACTTTCATCTTACCTAGGACGTCTGTTCTGCCAGTTTTGTCCGTCTTCGAGTCCCTCAGAATTAATCATTCCTAATCAGCCCCGATCAAAGCTGACAAGACATCAAAGATCCGACGTGCAACCAGACGCACACTTTTTTTGCCGTCGATTATACCTTATTTACTCAATCCCAACCAAGCTGACATATTCAATTCCCTTTGTCGTGACGGCGTATTGCTTCTTGGGATCACTCCGCGACGCAGCGGGCACTTGCTCACTGACCTAGTAAATGTTTCTTTATTTTCAGGAACATGATAAATTTATATCAGTATCATTTTTAAAAATGAATTTAATTCAATAGAATTTTGAAATATATTGTAGTTAAATTTTACCTGGCAAAAAGTTAGGAACGTGAAGTGTTGCACTATTTTCTCTGCGTATTACAGGCATATCGGAAGTAAGTAGGCTTTTGTTTTCATTTTCACCTTTACAAACTTGTACTTTTTCCCCTATTTTCCTATCTTCCCAATGGATTAAAGTTTTAACGACTCATCGTGATACAAATGGGAATGGTTCATCGGTTTTATTTCATATCATTTATTTATTTATTTATTTATTTATTTATTTTGATTTTATTTATTTATTTATTTATTTATTTATTTATTTATTTATTCATTCATTCATTCATTCATTCATTCATTCATTCATTCATTCATTCATTCATTCATTACCATGTCTTTTAAATCTCTTTTATTTTCTATATTACATAGTGGAATATTCTTATCATTGGAAAATGTTTACAGATCGAACGATTTGAAAAAAAAAGTAATTTCATACATATTTATTGAAACGTCTAATTTTATTTCTATTGAAAATTACTATAAAGTCATCATATTCAGGGTAGTACACTTGGGTTATATCTATATTAGCTCCCCGCCAATAGGTTTTACTGTATTTACTATAATACATTACACATTATCATGGCAGTAAAACTATAAATTAGAAAATCTAATTTTAAAATTGATTATCAAATACTAGCAGTACACTGCGGACGATTTGCAGTCTTATGTCTGTCAATCATACAAACAGACGATAAGTGATAGTGACAAGTATATGTAATACATGACACTAAGTGACATGCTCGTCCAACTTTGCGACACTAATATACATGTTTCATTAATAATAGGTGTGGAATTTATGATCACCGAATACCCTTAGGAAATGATATTTCCTACTTTATGAGAAATTGCTATTCTTTACAAAGGTCGATCATTGCAGATTTCGATTCTTCTGATTTGTTTGATAAAACAGAACTTTCTAGTGTTTCAACGAACTTAATTTCACGATTCTGACGAAAACTTTTTTTAAATTACATAGAAGATGATAAAAAGAGTACATAGAAAAAAATGTCTTACCTAAATCTGAAGAACATTCCAAGTGAGCAAGCACTATTTTAGAATAAGCATCGCTTAATATTTCGGTTTTCACTTAATCCGAGAAAATCTAATTCTAACTACCGTAGTATCTAATTTTCGTTCAATTGTGGGACATTATTAACCCAAATACATAAAAATATAATTTCTTATCGATAAAAGTATAGTTGTTTGTAAAAGGGTTATACAGTAGAACTTTATGCTAAATGACATTAAAAAATTGCTAACATTTTTATTTATTTATTATTATCATTTTTTTATTGCTTGCTGTTGATGTTTTTTCCCCCAAACTCAGTTTTCATTTGCCGACACTTCACGATTTGGCAACTTGAACCCTAGGAGCAGGAGGTAACCAAGTAAATATATGCATAAAACCCAAGACAATACACAGGGGCAAGAGGTGTTTCATTTCTTGTTTTAAACTTCCGTTTTTGGTATTTTCGGTTCCTGCTTTGCGACAGCTGTACAAAAATTCACAAATCTAAAGTTAGTCGATGGTATTCGATGTTCTCTACAATTTTGTTATTTTCGAGTCGATCCATTCGGGAAGCAAATTTTACCAAAAAGGGCTCTGACAGGAAGTCTTGATTTCTGCAACTATATACTGCATAAAATGCATTCAAACCAAAGATCCATGCACGGAGGTTAGTCCATATATACATTGTAGCTCCTGGTCATCTTGTTTCAAGGCCAGCATTTTAAGTCGCGTGTTTAAACACGAAAATAGAAGAGATCTCCATCAAGACACTCCGGTACTGACCACAGCGGAACACACCTCAGGATGCCATGAACAAAAGATAGAACATCAAACAATGGTGTTCCATCATCAGTGTTGGTCAGTGTGTAATGTTAGAAAAGATGCTGTTACAAAATTTAAACAAAAATCATGTGTTTGTGAAACACGAATGCCCCCGTCGACATCTTTGTCAGTAAAAATTGTAAAATGGTCAAACTCCATTGTCAAGATCACAACGTAAAAAAATGGTATGCATGGAAAGGTCTTGTCAAAAGGAATACACATGTGAAATATCAAAGCCCTATCCTTTACAATTCAAAAGTTATGGCCCAGGTTATAAAGTTTTTGCAGAGAAACAGACAAACGGACAGGACACAAACTATATATGCTCCGGAATCTTCAATTACGGGGACATAAAAATGTATATTGTTCAGGACTACGCTTCATGTTCTTCGATGACTTCAGGGCAATATTCCCGATAAAGAAGGCAATTGATTGTTTTAGTTTTTCTTTTCTTTTTTTTTTTTTTATTGTTTTGATTAACCTTTAACCTGCCTTTGATTTCTAATTTTGTATACCAAGGCACCGTAAAAGACAAATTCCAATTGATACATACTCTGAGGCTGGAATGGTCACATCTTTTGATAGGATTGCTTAATAATTTTTATGACATTTCCAGAAGGTTTAAACAAGTTTGTGATATCGAAATCTTTGGTCTAAATTTGTTTAAGTGATTTGTTTATTTTAAAAGTCCGAAACACGAGAGCAAGCTCTAGTGTATCTGACGAGTTGAATTTAAAAATGCCGTGTTTGTAGTCAAGAAACATCACCATGAAGCCTGAGAGAATTTGCTATATTGAAGCCAAAATCATCTCTTTTATCATCAATGTTTTTTTTTTTGTGAATTTCTTCATTAACGATTTTGATGTCGAGGTTCAAAATGGTGCATCCAAGTTATCATTATTTACTTTATTTGTTAACTCTGGAGGGTGAACAGTCAGGAAATAAGTGTAAAAATGCTTAAATATTTAGGAATTGCATGTAATCCGTAATATTTTGGAGTTTTCATGAATCCCTAAAATGACCAGGAATTACGCGTAATCACTGAACCTTTCAGAAATTACATGAAATCCCCGATTACACATATTCTCTGTAACATATACATTTTGTACTTCGGACTCAAAGGGGTCATGCCCTTGATTAAAGGTCATAGGTTTAAGTCACTTTAAAAGTCATCAAAGATTTATGTTTGCATCTTCACGGGCAGGAACACGTTACGTCGCCTTACAGTACCGTTGTCAGAAGTATTTAAAGTTCTGCACTTTAAACCGTCCGTTGACATTATGCCACAGGTAAGGATATGAAGGAAACCATCCGTTGTCGTGACAATGAGCATATGTGGAAAGTATGATTTTCTAATAAACGCTGAAATTTTAGAAGTAATACACTCGAAAATTCAATGGGGGTAGTCATAACACTAAGCTATTGGTTTATATGCTTTTCTGGTACTGATATACAGTTTGAAAAGAGGAGATCGAGTTGGCGTCCTTTGATCACCACGTCCTGCACATGTGTTATTCTTCCTTTTTCTTGAAATCTTTGAATATTCTGGTTATCTTATTCCAGAAATATACTAATAATAAATATCAAGTCTATATAATGCTCCACTGGTAGTGTCATGATGACGAATTCAATTTTGGACCACTTTTTTGGGACTTTTCTAAAATTAGTCCGTTGTCAATCCCTGTTGTGAAAGTTCTGTCCGTTGTCAGATGTCCGTTGTCTGCTTTTATATTTTAATGGATGGAATGATACTATGATACCTGAACTAATCATTAGAATTCATCAATCAATACGCACAATTTAATTTGCAACCAATTTAGAATGGAGACTGATTTGCCCAGAATTGAATTCGCCGAATCATCCGTATTGTTAAGATATTCTTAACATTAAATTTTATTCGTCCCGTCTTAAATTCATCTTCTGGGCTATGGATGAAAAGGGTAAAATATAAATGGAGGCGAAACTTTGAATGTATACAGTATCTTACTTTCTAAGTGTATTATAAACCAGTGTAATGCAGTAGTTTTCTCATAGGAAAATTTGCTATATAAGAGGTTTCTTCCCCTTGGAGATATTCCGCTATATATTAGACTTTCCTCATATTAGCATGGATTTTCCCCATAGAGAAGAAGAAAGGAGGGGATCTCCAACAACACTAGGTTGCAGCACCCACAGCAAAATCCCAAAACACCCATGCAAAAAAAAAAAACACAGAACAGACACAAACAGAAAGAGACACAAAAGGGACAAGGAACACCAACTCACACCATAGAAAAATGAAACATAAAAGACTACACATAAACCAACGAGACCAATGGCCAACCGGTGTCAACTTAGGACGGCAATCTGCCACGTAAATAGCAGACGGTGTGGTTATCCTGGATTACGTGCCCACAACCCTCCCACTATTTCCCAGAGGTCTCGAAGAACGCACAATTATGGTGTAAAACAACCTCCTCACTGTTAGATGACCACACGTAAGTTTAAGACCGTAAAACACAGGGATCCAAGCAACACAGATGAATATGTAAATCGATATAAAAAGAGGACGTGCGTAATACAGTCCGTGCTCTGCCGGCTGTAGCGAGCTCATATATGTTATCACCCGAGGAGTCCGACTGACATTCAGAGAGGACAGGTGGTCGGGGCCCTATCTTCTCTAAGGAGGTTTGGACAGAGCGCGTCATGGAGTCCCGTCGTCACAGTCAGTCAGAGTGCAAGTCTTAAGAATGCGCTCGTACAAGACTGTAGATTGGTCAAGTACCAAGCTTAGTGTCCGTCTGGTGATATGTTATATAACCATTTTCACCCTGTTAAGTCCGTATTTTGTTTGCCTTCCAATATTGCAATACTTGAAAAATGCTCCAATGGTCTTACATATATATATATTGACCCATGTCTCCCCTTTACCCACCAATAGTCTCTATCACTCTTGAAAAGTTGACTTTATAATTTGATTTTCATCATCGGTTCTGCAGAACGAACGCGACATTTTGAAAAGATTACAGACTGGCGGAAGACAGATGGTGTGCTGTAATAAACAAAATCACCAAACTTCAACAGAGCAGGATATAATTACTCTTCCCGGACACTTGACCCTATTCCTATTTTTTTCTTTTGTAGAATGTGTAAGAGGCTTCTGGAAGTGGGAGGGTTAGACACTCACATATATATGGGGTTTTAGATAAATTCATATATATTCAGACAAGTACATATATACAGACAAACACATTCATCAACAGACACACTCATACAGAAAGATATGCATAGGCAGACGGATAGACAGGTAGACAGACATACACAGATGTACTCACCCTCATATAAACAAAAACATGTATTGACTTTGATTTCAGTAAATCCACATTTTATCACAGCATGCAAGACAGACGAAAAATCAGACTAGGCCAATATCTCTTTCTTGACAAAACCCTTTCATCAAGTCAAGCAGATAGACACACATAGTCAAGCACTCACAGAAAAACAGACACAGGGAGAAACAAAAAGAGATTCACACAGACAGACTCAAAGACAGACACTGATCAAAACACATGCAGACATGAACATCCTGAAAGACATACATGCGCAAAACGACAGATTTACAGACACATGGTATACACAGACGTACGCAAAAACAAACGGACAGACAGACATGAAAATAGACAGACACACACACACAAAAGACACAGACAGATGCACTCACTCACATACAGACACACATGCTAACAAACGCGGACAAAAGAATTCACTCGCAGGCAGACGGAGACACCGATATCGACACCGACATAAAAAAGAACACACACACACAAGAACTTACATACAGACACACATAAATGTAAATAACATATCAACTACAATTTTCATCATCACCTGAGATATACATGTAAGGTCTATATCATACCCCCATCGAAGATCTCTATTGAATGCAAAATTATAAATTTAATGTTTCAAAGAGAAAATCCAAACCATTAATGGTAGGCGAGGGAAATCTGCTTTAGGGGACTTCAAAGACTACAAGTTTGTTTTTTTTTTTTTCCGCCGGGGGGGGGGGGGGGGGGGGGGGGCGTCTCCAATAAGTGTATAGCAGTTATAGGGAGCTGCTATGGGCAAAATTATAATGGTCATTTATTACAAGTATTTTATTACTTTGTACGTTTATATTCATTTTTGTGCATTTGATCATCACATAATTTTGTCCCTTCGATAAAACGGTGCCTAATAACCTATCTGTAGGTAAGAATCTTATTGTTTCTGGAAAAAAAAGCATGCGAAAATTCTAGATCAAAGAGCGATTTCATGTTAAGAACGTTCGGAACAGTTACGTGATAAAGGCTGAGGCTATCAAAATGTCTTCAATGACCGATATTTGATGTCTTTGTTTTTAACGCTATATATGACTTCAAAATCCCTTTAACAATTGTTGTTTAATTGATCAATGTATAAATTCATAAACCCATCCTACACCTCTTCAAATTCATGAATCATATTTTCAATTTTCAATTTATTCTATACGATCTATGTACACGTAACCTGAAAATTATATGATATCCTCCTTTACAGCTTTACAAAAAAGAGAGCTGAATACGTTAAGAATTAACTGAGCTAATTTAATTTCTCAGCCTTAGATTCGAAATAAAGATTCAATTCCCCATTCATGCCAAAAAACCGTTAAGAGTCATGACAACGGACCATATCTTCTTGTCTTGTCATAACAACGGACATTCTTTATCAAATAATCAAAGTGTACAATAAATAACCAATGTAAAAGACGGTCATTCACATATATTGATTGTAAAATGTTGTCGAAAATTTTCTACATAAAATTGGTATATAAAATCAAATAATTAAGAGACAGGATAGTTTTCCTGTTCAAATTTCCGTTTTCGTCGCTGACACTGGGTAATCGCCAATTAGATCTCCTCATAACATAAAAGGAGCTTTATTCATTTCATGGTAATAATGTATTACTGAAGCGTGTGGCTACCCCCCCCCCCCCCCTCCCCGTTGGCCTTTTAAAAGAAATCACCTATTACCTAATGATTTATTTGTGATTTTACTGAATTTTGTCGATAATTTTCATGACAACGGATGGTTTCCAACATATCCTCACCTGTTGCATAATGTCAACGGACGGTTTTAAGTGCAGAACTTTAAATACTTCTGACAACGGTACTGTACGGCGACGTAACGAGTTCCTGCCCGTGATCTTCTACCACTTTAAGGCAATTCAAAACAAGAGGTGTCCGTTCGGTATATCTTGTCCGGCGCATGACTGTTTTACCGCTGTACATTGAGTTTTCAATAATATTTCACAAAAAATTGCTTAGCTTAAAGGATGAATATATCATTAAACCAAGGTCATATATAATAAACCATAAACCGCTAAAGGCGGTAAGGCCGGATTGCGAAGTGTTTGTATTAGATGATGTATACATTTTTGCACAGACAGAAAGGTCAAAGGTCATTAATATAATTGCGCAATGAAAAAAGCTATGGTCATAAGAAATCTAAATGTAAAATATCAAAGCCCTACCCCTTATAGTTCAAAAGTAGGTCAATGTCAAGGTCATTTGATCAAAAGTCATGATATCAAATGAAAGGTGTGGTCATGAGGATTCTACAACTGAAATATCAAAATCCTACCTCTTATAATTTGAAAGTAGGTCAAAAGTAGGTCAATGTCAAGGTCACTAGGTCAAAAGTCATGATATCAAATTAAAGGTGTGGTCATGATGATTCTACAACTGAAATATCAAAATCCTACCTCTTATAATTTAAAAGTAGGTCAATGTCAAGGTCACTAGGTCAAAAGTCATGATATCAAATTAAAGGTGTGGTCATGAGGATTCTACAACTGAAATATCAAAATCCTACGTCTTATAATTTAAAAGTAGGTCAAAAGTAGGTCAATGTCAAGGTCACTAGGTCAAAAGTCATGATATCAAATGAAAGGTCTGGTAATGAGGATTCTACAACTGAAATATCAAAATCCTACCTCTTATATTTTAAAAGTAGGTCAAAGGTCAATGTCAAGATCACTAGGTCAAAAGTCATGATATCAAATTAAAGTTCTGGTCATGAGGAATATATGTAAAATATCAAAACCCTACCTTTTATAGTTCAAAAGTAGGTCAAAGGTCAATGTCAAGGTCACTAGGTCAAAACTCATGATATCAAATGAAAGGTCTGGTCATGAGGAATCTACATGTGAAATATCAAAACACTACCTCTTATAGTTCAAAAGTAGGTCAAAGGTCAATGTCAAAACTTATGATATCAAATTAAAGGTCTGGTCATAAAGATTCTGCAAGTGAAATTTCAAAGTCATAGCCTCTATAGTTCATGATATATAGCCCAGATTTATTATTTTTAAAAGTAGGTCAATCTCCAAGGTGAAGGTCAAAACTTTTGGTATCCATGGTGAGGTCTTGTGACAAGGAATACATATGTGAAATATAATAGCCCTAACATTTACCATTCAAAAGTTATGGCCAAGGTTAAAGTTTTCCAAAAGTAGGTCAAACTCCAAGGTCAAGGTCACAAGGTAAACATTTTTGGTATTCTTGGAAAGGCCTTGTCACAAGAAATACACAAGTGAGATACGAAAGCCCTATCACTTACCATTCAAAAGCTATGGCCAAGGTTAAATTTTTTCAAAAGTAGGTCAAACTCCAAGGTCAAGGTCACAAGGTAAAATTTTCTGGTATCCATGGAAAGGCTTTGTCACAAGAAATACACAAGTGAAATATGAAAGCCCTATCACTTACCATTCAAAAGCTATGGCCAAGGTTAATTTTTTTCAAAAGTAAGTCAAACTCCAAGGTCAAGGTCACAAGGTCAAATTTTGTTGCTGTGTTTGATTCGTCTCATCATGGTCTATCACCATGTCAAGTTTCAAGTTGCTCATCCTAACAGTTTTCTCTCAACGGACTTAAACGCAATACTTTAACCAAAATGTTGAAGCACTGACGGACAGACAGACGGACAGACTTCGCCATTTCATAGACTGGATTTTGCTTCGCAATCCGGCCAAAAATATCAAGGCCATATAGCAACTTTCAATATTATGTAAACTTCTCATCATTGTGTATTAAATAACATTCCGCAGAATGCCAATGGTGTTTCATTGCCCTTTAAACAAAATTGTCAAAGTCACAGTACATGAACACTTGCCCCGGGTAATAACCTCTTTCTACATGTATACATTTCAACATGACATGACCAGCGTAGCATTCCCTCGCAACTGCATATTCTATATCGGCAAAATTATTTCAAAATCAAGTCTATCGTGACCTTGAGTTCCTGACCTTTGACCCTTAAAATCAATACGTTTCGTCCATCCCCAATAGGTAACATTTGATGGTCCTATGACGAATGCTGTTCATACGGATTTAAAGCCGAAGTACACAGCGACCTTGACTGTTGACTTTGAAAATCGATAGGGTGCATCCTCTCCTCAAGGGGAACTGATATTATTATATGTACGATTAGTTTATCTTCTATGCTGTGCACAAGGATTTCAAGCCCAGGTCCACAGTGACCTTGACATTTGACCATGAAAAGCAAAAGATTTCATTCTCTTCCAACAGGGAATATTTGAGGAAGGTTTGATGTTTCTGTTATGATTCTGCCTTTAGTCTAAGTCCACAGTGACCTTAACCTTTAAACTGAAAATAAAAAGGGTTCATCGTGATTAGTGAACAGTTTGATGTTTATATTTCGATTGCACATACAAAAACAAACAACACGAACACACGACAGCGATGTGGATGCGAGGCGACAACAAAGCAAACAGACCACTGAAACAAGCAAGCTGAAGGACGGACAAGAGGGGAGATTAATGCGCATCTGGACCTGACTTTGGGCAGTCATCTCTACATTCTCCGGATTATGTGCGAATAAAAACGGATATATTTGTTGCATGTCCCTTACATCTATGGACAGACAGCTACATGTATGCCGTCCACCCAAATATACCTTGTGGAAAACATGATAAATAAAACAAACACACTGTAATATTAAATACTGCTGGTTGTTTTATAGTTTGTTATCACAGATACAGCAATAGAACAATATCTTGGACGGAGAAATATATAAAATATATAATTCAACTTCAAAGTCTGATGGAACGAATGGAAGAATTGAACTAGATGTCAACAAAAGGAGGTATAGTGTCACAGTGACAGGGGAGGTCTTTCTTCTGACTGTAGAACCTCCTCAAAAACCCGCTCCATCTGGTCCATGGTATCCCCTACCATCAGATACGTCTGAAATGACAAAATACAATGTAATATTTATATTCATCGCTCTTCGTTACCAGTAACCATGTTTACGGAGGGACATTCTCTCTATGACGAAATGAAGATAGACATACATGTATATATTTGACGTCCATTTTTACGAATGATACGAAGTACCAACCTGAGCTAAGAGTTTCTGTTTATATTTTCTGAACAACACGGGGTCTACGTCTGCAGGCATGGGACTATGTGTACCACTGGTAGGTGTGTGTGTCCTCTCCCTGTCAGGGGGTAACATGCTCCCCGGCCCGGGGGTAGCTGATGGACCACGACTACTGGCCGGCTTCTTGGCTGGGACTGGAGTTTTACCTTTCGGTTCTGCTTTAGCAGTCTGTAAGACAATAAAAAAAGACTTTGTGTAATACACTTTTTTTTAAAGATTTGGTGTCAAAAATCTTAAAGATTAACTAATGGGTGTTGTTTTGTTGCTGTTTAAAAAAAAATATCACCTCTTTCCCTCCTTTGGCTGCTTTAGGGTCCTTCGGAGGTGGCGCTTTCTTGTCAGGGACAGGTTTTGCAGTCTTTTCTGCCTTTTTACTCCTAGCGTCACCTGATAAAGGTAAAACAAGTTTTATTGATACTGAGAAGTCGGTTACTGAGAAATAGTACATTGTGGAAGAAGTCTAACAAACATAAGGTTACATGCACCTACTGGGAAAATGTTATCTTGACATTTTGAAGTAAGAATTTTTATAACATCTCCGACGTTGAAAATATGTGCGTCAATATGACCTTGCCATTTCAAGTGGGGTGTATTATGAATGGAGAAAATAGCTTCATGACGTATAGCAAAGTGATGCTTTGATTCATATGACATTATCGTGTAAAATTATGACGTCATTGACAAACAACATAACTCTTATATCAACGATACAACAAATGACATCATAAATGAACATTTCTTGAACGTAACGAAATAAATAATCAACATGCAGGCATTCCAATAATAGATGTACTCGTTCGGGGTGGGGGAGCTTTTTCATTCTTATAAGGATGAAATATGTTGGTCCGAGTCTAATAAACAAACTTGTTATTTAATGAAAATTGCCTTTGGTCAGTGTTGAAAAAAGAAATCGAAATAACTTTTATTTGCGATATTTGAAGGAAACGGACGATTTCACACCGGAGAGACAGCGCTATGATTGTCATGCAAACAACGTGAACGAAACAAACGAAACATAAGTAAACCTCTCAACACTGACAAATTAATAACACAATTTATAACCATTTCTTACTAGGATCCAAGCCCTTAATTTGGGGCATTAAACTAGGATTCTGTCCAACCATTACTGAGGCGCGTCTCCATGTTTTTTTAAACCTTGTCTTCCTTGCTATTTGAATATCGAGACATTCATTTAGATATTTAGTATTGTTGCCATGCAAAAGTCTTATTCTGTCCCATTTTCAAATGAAATATCATGAATATGCATTCATTTCCCTTTATCTAAATTTTGAATTATGTATCTGCGAATTCTCAGTCTAGCTTTTCAAAATTTTTTCTATGGCAAAAGATAGATGTCGATATAACGTTATAAATCATTCTATGGCGGTAAATATTTCCAATGTAGGCGAAATGACGCGCCCAGTATCTGAGAGTTCATAATTTAGTTCGCATGAAGCTAACATGAAGCTATATAGTATTGGTGTTTCATAATATGAAATTAAGCTTTAACTTCGCAATGTAAAATAAAATGAGTTCTTCGTAAAACACAGTTGAATATTGATGTTCATCAACACTACTCAGTCTACTAGAGCTAAATACCATGTAGTTGAGTATAATACCCAAGTAATCTAAAGGTTTCTATACTAAACGAAAAAGAAATATTCATATCGGCAGACGACCTAAACAAGATACAAAAAGATGGAACGATAGTACATGAACTAAACTATGAAACAAGCATTAAATTTGCATATTCATGTTCAACGCCAATAAATTAAATCAAAAGAAAAGAAAGCTATATATAGGGCTATTCTGAGAATTAAGAAAAAATCAAAACTAGAATAATCCGTGCCAGGTTCACCGATCTACATAAAAAAGAAGATTTTGTCTCTTTATGGAATTCGAAATGTACATGTATATGCATATAAAATCATCCGAGAAATGGTGCTTGTTACGGCTACATGCCATTTCAGTGGCTAGAGTTCTTCTCCCATGCAATTCATTCACCGTCTGAATTTCTATGGTATGTTAGTATTTCATAATCTTAAATAAAGGTATATGATAATCGATATATAAGCATATATATTCATAAGAAGCTTGTATAAACGGGAAGAGATTGAAAGAGAGCGTGATTAAGCAGTTGAAGGATTGAGTCATGTGCACTCACTGACGTCACTATCTGCGGTGGACATACGGGAAGAACCCTTTCTACTCAGTCTGGACAAAACTCCATCTTCTAATAAGCAAATCAATACATCAACAACTTGAAGAGAAATAACTAAGTATGATTAAAGGAAAATATGAAGATGTAGTATTACCCCCCCCCCCTCCCCCACCCTTTCGCCTACGATGTTTAAGATTACAGTACTATGTTTAAGATTACGGTTCGCCTGTGGAACAAGCGAAAAATACGCATTGTATTTTTTTTTTTTTATCTTATTTGCATATCATATTTATGTAATTTCTAACTTTGAATTTCTGGTTTTTTTTTCCATATTTCCTAATTGCATTTGGACAACAAAAGATCAAACCAGATAACGCCTATGGATCATTGACAATGTACAATGCCAGCACGAATGAAATGTCCGACAAATGTTCATTTGGACTGACAAAAGTTTGCAGTACTTTTCATTGTCTGGACTGACAAAATAACCGGAATGTCTGACAATTCGACATCCCTGCAACATGAATGTACACAGGCTGCCATGCATCCAATAAATCTGTCGTCTGAATGGTGCTTTCAAGCAGAAAAAAACCCCGAATGCCATGATATTAACATGAATTTGTTTAATTTTTATTAATGTTTTCAATGAAAAAAAATTACCGGTATATACATAATGTACTTTTGTTTTTGTTTTGTTTAATTAAATCTTTCTCTGTTGACAAGATAGCTTCTTTAGCGTTATATAGACACGCATATCGTTGTATGATATTCATTAATTATGGAATGTTAAATTCACAAAGATGTTGACAGATCAATGCATTGCAGTAAATTATCTAATATCAAATTATCATATCACTCTATTCCATGTGGTTAAAATGTAGATAGCCCATCTATTCAAGAAACTCAACAAAATTAATACTGCGAGAAATCTGAATTCTTTCTCTCATACAGGGAAAAATATGTATTTAGGCCATTTCAGAGTCTGCATATGTTTGACACTATTATTTCTATAAGTACATATGTAACTCTACAGGTAATATCAGATAACGGACGAAAGCAAGATCCAAAAGTGACATATATTACAAAACAGCCCAAAACAAATAATCAATCAAAATTAATCAAGATGATTTGTGATAATTAACAGGGAGGGCAGATGAATAGATTTCCAATTTTGTCAGACTTTATTATGCCTAAGTGCCAAACTGTACATAAAAATGCCAAAGACAGTCATTTTGAAAATTTTATGCATTTTCTAAGAAGAAAACTAAAATTTATTATTGATTTTAAGATAATTTAGGCCATATCAAATAATCAAATGTTCTTTGGATTTTCTTGTGAAAAAAAGGGTGCAAGCGAGCAAAAATATCATTATTTTATTTTTTTGAGTATTGCAGTTTTTAAGGTGCGAGTGAGAGAAATAATTAGATATATGTTACCCCAGTAATACATTTCTGATGTTTTCCTTACTCAAAAAGGAATCCCTATGGGAATCTGGTGACTAGGAAGCCAGGCACATAGCAGTTCCGAAAAGATTTCAGACCATTTCCCTCTCCTTGGCTTTCAGTGCCATGTATATGGGACAACGAATGCTCCCAACAAAATTTTTCAAACACAAGAAGTATAATTTTCTTCGAAATTTTCACAATCTAAGATTTCTAGAAGCTATATAAAATATTTGCAGAAATCAGAACTGACCCTAAAAATTCTTAAGCCAGAAATTTAGTGGTGAGGGCGAGCATTTTATTTTTATAATATTTATAGAATAACTGTCTTTTGGAATGTGATTATACTGTGATAACCTACAATGGATCCAGGAATTATGTTTCTCTTAATGCGCAATGCGCATTATGGAACATAATTCCTGGATCCATTGTAGGTTACAGTTATTATATATATTTACATTTCATTTTTCACGCTTAAAATGACGTTTAGATACGTTTAAAACTCCGTTGCTAAGGCTCTGTTACTATGTACCGTCATACTTCAAATCAAGCCAAGTTACTATGACGTCATAGTTCAAATCACGCCACTGCGGTTATACTCCTATAATCACAGTGTAAATTCTATACAAATGAATGGGCATTTGTAAATATTATATTTTGAATTTTGAAAAATATGGTGTGGGAAATCCAATGAACATTTAATTAATTTGGTATGGCCTTAAACACAATTTTTTTTCAGTCTGACACTAATGTACTGAAAAATTGTTCTGCAAAGTCATTATTTTGTTATTTTCAGAAATTATATTCAAATCTCTGCACGATCAATTTGTGCAATGGATATATCTATTAATTTGGGTATGAAATACATAAAACTTTTTGGAAATTGAGGTTGGTCCACTTAAGGTATCTGTTGTACAATAGAGTCATTTTACATAGCGTTTTAATCATATATTTTCTGAAAGGTAATGAATGATGCCCTGAGTACAGATATAAGACACCCAGGTCTTAAAAATCAACGTTGAAAAAATCTTGGAGAACTTTGTTATTAATTGCACATGTTATATAGAGAAAATAGACAATGTAAATGCTTCATCTGTTATTCCCCTTTGTTTTTCTGGCCCTAAAATTAATATTTCTGGGCAGAGGGCAATAAACTTTCAGAAAATATATAGTTTATACTACCTTACCAGGCATGGAAAAATGCCCTATTGTACATCGGATAATCAGACGAATAGAGAGATGTGTTTTTGAAATTTTGACATTGAAACCTTCTTTTTTTTTAAGTATCTTTTTAATGTGTCTTCTTTGCATATCAGATCACAGAGATCAAATCAGTTGAAATAAAAAAAATCAATTTTTCTATAAAATCATGGATATTACAAATAAAACAGTTTTATGGCTTTAATTATAATGTATAATCAAATATTTCAGGGAGATACTCATTTTTTTTTTCTTGACCAATTTTGCTAACTAGGGTTTTATAACAATCATGTTTTGAGCACAGAGATTTACTCCGTTTTCCTCGTAGTATGATAGTACTAGGCCCCCTAATACTCCTCGTAGTATGATAGTACTAGGCCCCTAATACTCCTCGTAGTATGATAGTACTATCCCCCTAATACTCCTCGTAGTATGATAGTACTAGCCCCCTAATACTCCTCGTAGTATGATAGTACTAGCCCCCTAATACTCCTCGTAGTATGATAGTACTAGGCCCCCTAATACTCCTCGTAGTATGATAGTACTAGGCCCCTAATACTCCTCGTAGTATGATAGTACTAGCCCCCTAATACTCCTCGTAGTATGATAGTACTAGCCCCCTAATACTCCTCATAGTATGATAGTACTAGGCCCCTAATACTATCATACAACAAGGAAAACGGAATAAATCCCTGTGGTTTTGAGTAAGATTTATAATCATCATCCAATTTTAACTCATTCCATACCATTATAATCTTAAGTACAGGTCCACGTAAAGATCAGGCAGTTGAAAAACCTTAAAATTTTTGCAGAACTTTTTTCTCTTGAAATGTGTTTAGATCAGCTTCCATATGAATGTTCTGAAGGAATTTTCCTCATACTTGGATGGTGAAGAAAGTTATAGATGTAGCAAATTTGGTTGAATAATATAGAGAAAGTTTTCCCGCCATTTTTTTCCTTCATAATCCTTTATAAATTATGAGGTGAATATCTCAATATATGAGAAATGAACATCATATGTTTGATTTGTACCACTTATATGTCTCAAAAACAGAAATAAAAAGTTTTGCAAAAAATTTTGATGTATCACCCCTGCCTGATTCTTACGTGGACATTATACTTAAATATACAGCTCTTTTTAGCCTTTAATTGACTGGCTAGATCTATGAAGCATATTTATGTAAAAGATCATTGAGCAAAACCTGGCTAACAGAATTTGTGAAAATTACGATCTTCAGTGAAATTATTGTCAATAATTTGTTTGCTTGGTTGTGCATCTATCTATTTATTCACTATTAATTTGTCCATTTATCCACTAATTTTGGATATTTATAAAGTACAACTCTTACACACCAAAATCACAAACCACAGAAAAAACATTACAACATGTAGGAATCTCTGTTTAATGCATGCTCTAGGAGCTTTAGAATATAAGTACATGACTACAGTACTGTAGAATTCTATAACCCACCATAGGACTCTGTATATGCAAGGTCCTGGCTTTCTAGGACATTAGCTTAGCAAAAGAAACAACGACCAAATAATGCATAATGTTACTTGTTATTCAAAGGACTACATAATTTATGACTTGGACCATTTTTTGCCCCCCCCCCCCCAAAAAAAAATTAAACATCTGATTTTGGAAGTAAATCTTCCAGCCGTATCTATAACTAATTAATATTAACAGGTTGTGATTTGAAAATATCATCTATATCTCAGGCAGATTAAGCCAAAGTCTACCCACCCATTGATTTTTAAGCATTTTGGTCAATTTAGGAAGAAAATCTTATTTTAAATTTCACATTCTTCTTTCAATGAAATAGAGCAGAAATACTTTTACAGATTTAGGGGCAAAATATCTTTCCAAATCATATATATATAGTCCTTTGCACTAAGATATGTCCATTTATTTTGTTTTAATCAAATTATGAAAAAGCAAATGCAATATGTGTACACATCAAAATGCAAAATATACTGTCTTATACGTTAATAATACATGTTGATACTTGTGAATATAATTGGCAAATCATCACACTGCTCTATTTGCTGCATTAAGCATGTGTTCAAGCAATTAAAATTACATGCAAACAATTATGGTTACGACATCGCAAGTCAAATATCAGCTTTTACATAAACAAAGGAAAAATATATATATGATACTATACAAATATCATAACAATACAGAAGTAACATGTATATTAATGACTTACTTTGATCCTCAGCAAATTCCTCAGGATCTTTTTCCGGCAATCCTATGGATTTTCTGAGCATGGCTGACTCCCTCACTACACCGTCTACCATCTCTACCAGTAACTCGTACCTATATATATACATTCAGGGAAAAAAACATATCTGTGTGAAAAGCTGATAATTCATGTATAAAGTCAACAAAAACAACAATTACATTTACAATAAAAAGTTTACATGTATATATCAAGGAAACATATGAAGTTAAAATTGCCCCCCCCCCCTCCTTTTTTCAATATCAAATTAACCTAGTAACCTTGACCTTGGTGGACAGGGGGCATAAAAACCAAATATATCTACATACAAGAGGCCCAAAAAGGCCACGCCATCACTCACCTGAGTGGCAGACAAAAGAATGATAGTGGACAATTTGGTGGAGGCCCTGGAGTACTTAATTGCTTCCTGTAATGTTTCGTGAAATTCTATGAAGCGGATGCAGAGAAGTTGAAAATGTGTCAGCCAATCACAGCCCTTGGCAGCCATATTTGCTGACGGATCGGCACGAAAAACACAAACTTGGTAGAAGACCTTGAATACTTGCTTTATCTTAAATATCCTGAAATTCTGTGCAGCGGTTACAGAGGAGAAGTCGAAATTGCGTCAGCAAATCAGAGCCCTCGGCAGGCATATTTGTTGACCGATCTGCATGAAAAACACAAACTTGGTAGAGGACTGTGAGTACTTGCTTCCTGTTAGGTTTTGTAAAATTCTGTGCAACCCTTGCAGAGGAGAAGTTGAAAATGTGTCAGCCAATCAGAGCCCTCGGCGGCCATACTTGTTGACAGATTGGCACGAAAAACACAAACTTGGAAGAGGACGCCGGAGGGACGATGTACAATGTGCTACGAATGACAACAGCTCACTTGAGCTTTGCTCAGGTGAGCTTATAAGAAATATTTAAAAAAAGGACATACCCAACTTTATATAAATTTTTCTTTGTAGGTTGATTTTGGCAGTATGACATCTTGGATACTGTAGTATTGAGCTGGTGAAGGAAATTCTCTTTTCTTTCATCTTCTTCATCCATACATAATATTTCCTTAATTATGAAAAATATATCCTATCAAAGATCAATTTAATATATTTTTACCATTACAATTTAAAGAAAATTCATGAGATGCATTGCCACAGAAACTTAAGAATATATTTGTTGTACATCTCAGAATTTAAATTTCAAATTTTACTCTATTTACTTTTAAAGGACTGAAATTAAAAATTTTTCTAAAATTGAATTTGAAAGGTGTTAATTATCATTTAATGAGAATAAATCAATTTAATGGCATTGCATTGCCCTATATGTACTAAAATAGAAGTGCAAATGACATCCCAGCGTCTCCATACATAATAATTCCTTGTCATAAATCAATAGAATATAGTTAGATAAGGTATTTACAAGACTGCATATAGAAGAGCAATGGGGAGAATTTGGAAGGAATAGAAGTTTTGATTTTCTATGATAAATTATTCAGTTAAAATATTTTCATTATCCATAAATTTTGTAAATGTAGATCTCATGACTATGATTTCATCTCTAGATCATTAAATATTAACTCTTTCAATTTTTGTTTAAATCCTCATAATGCACATTTCATCTCCGTAGATGTAAAATCTGCAATTCCTTGTTGACCTACATTATCATCAAAATTAGTGCATTATATTTTTTTTCACTTGACTTAATTCATCTTCCTATATGAAAAATGATGAATGATTTACAGAATTGCGAATAAAAAAAGATGAAATAACGGAAAAGTACATTATGGAAATTTTTACAAAAAGTACATATCATGTTTTATGGAACAACTTGTAACAAAGCTGTTGTAAAAAATAAAATCAAGTTTACTTAGTCTACTCAATCTTATGAATAGAATGATTTCATTTCCTGGCACATGAGATTTATTGAAATTTACATATTAAGGAACAATTTTTTTCTACTGTAATGACTTTAATTCCCTATTTTTCAGTTGAAAATTAGATAGGTATAAAAGAAATAATGCTGAACTTAATTTTCAGCTGACAATAGTTTGCAAACAAATATTATTGAAAATGTCACAGTTTGATGCAATCCTTCTATTTTTAAAAGAGACTGACGGACGTACCTAAAGCAAAATATGACAAGAAAACCGGTATATCAATAGACAGATGCTCCCAAATCAGAGCAATATTTATACAGCAGTTTCATTTTCCAAGTGGCCTTCATCTTACAAAGATTGTCATGGATGATCTTTTTCTGTAACATCTATTTTTCACCTTAATCATCTTGACCTTGAACACTAAAAATGACCTTAAAGATATTTATCTGAAAGGTACACCCTACATAATTGTTTAGCAAGTTCATGAGTGGTTAAGACCTTACAGAAATGACCTGTAGGAGAAACAGGTGCTTCATGATATATCTAAAATCTGAGTTCATCAGTGCACTTGAGAAATAATCTCTATACAAAACCCTTGAACCTACAAAATATTTTGGTGAGATATGAATCAACTTCTGATGAAAAGTGAAGATACATGTATGAGCTCAGACAAAAAGACAGATGAACAGATGGACAGACATGACAGCGACTATATGCTCCCCAAAATCTTTTGTGAAGCATAAGACAGAGCTTCTTACATCTTTGAGATCTTGTATAGAGAGATCCCAGATCCTTCCAGCTCTCTCCTCCTCTGGAGCTATCTCTGAGTAGAGCTGCTTAAGCTCCTGCACTGATTCATGGTTATAATGTAACTGAAAATGTATAATGATATCAAATAAAATTGATTAATGGTTACAATAAAGCTATATATATAAAATCATATAAAATAAATGTCATTGTTAAAAATATTCTCTGAATCATTCAGCAAAGACCTTAAATCACTCAAGAATTATTATTTTAAAGAGAAAGTAATTCAAAGCTATAAGTAAGTTCCAAATTTTTTAGAAGCAAAATTAATGGATATTTGCTTCTAAAGGTCACATGGCTGTATAAGCCAATCAAATTTGTAACACACCTCAGGTCACGAAAATTGACGTCAGAGCTACCACGTGTTTACCATGAAACGACTTGACAATGACAAGCATTATAAAATTGAATTTGATATCAGTATAATCTTTGAGGATAGACAAAGACATTTCAGAATATAAAACATATGTGCAATCATTCTTTATATCAAATTCGATACGATTCTGAACATGGGGGTCCTAAGAGGTAATCATGCACGCATGTACGTAAACAGGGTTGTGTACATTATGTGTAGTTATTTTTCGATTTGTAAACACAAGGTATACTTTTTTTGTTCTTAAATTAAAGAGTTAAGATCAGACTTCAAGACTAGATAGGTGAAAGTGTCCACAATTTTTTTATAAGAAAGAAATGTCACTTATAATTTGGTTGAAAACTGCATAAAATCTTATACAGCTGTCACACCTTAAGAGCGCATTGGAATGTATGTGTAAAATATGTGCAGAACGAACGCTTGTGGTGTCAATATATCAAAATTTCGACTCAATTATAAATGTTTGATATTGTCTGGTCAATTTCAATCATAATTCACATGCAACACGCAAGAAGGACAACGTGGAATTAAAAGAAAAGGGGGAGGGGTGATCTTCAAACCCCTTCCCGCCATTTTCATTCCTCTAATTAATATGGAAAGTAATGTATTTTATTGCCGTAATGATTCTATTTTTCTTGGTAGCTATTCAAACATCGAATTTAGATGAAAATCAATTACAAAATAAGGCTGTAAACTCCATTAAACGAATATATTGGGCATATCTTTAAGATAATGGGCTCGTGCAGTTATGGGGGTAGGGGTTATGTTTTGTGAATTACGAGCTGCTATTTGATAAGATGCATTATCTTATGAGCTGTGTGTCTTGTATATATGTTTTAAAGATAAAACAACACAAAATTTATGAGAAAAAAAATTAAACACTTTTTTTTCTCAATTTTTTTTGCATTTTTCTCTGTTTTCTAACTTTTAATTACGGACACCTGAATCGAGCTCATATAATTTTCAAATGTAAACAAAAAGCATTGATAATGATAAATCTAGTAATTAGAAAGTTAAATGAAGATCATGTGACATATTTGATGCAAATTTGTGTTTCTTAAAACGAATAAATGAGGAAAATTAAAAGCAAGGAAAATTGTGTATTTCGCCAGCTTTTGCACAATAGGGTTGCCTCCGATAGCACTGTATTTCATGGAGACGGATGAACATATTTTGTTGAAACTTGGAACATGACAAAGGTAGGTATTGATGTATATAATAACATCGTGAATTTGATTCAGATGTGGAAAGGTGAGCGTCTTAAGATCACATGGCTGTATAAGCCAATCAAATTTGTAACACACCTCAGGTCACGAAAATTGACGTCAGAGCTACCACGTGTTTACCATGAAACGTTGACAATGACAAGCATTATAAAATTGAATTTGATATCAGTATAATCTTTGAGGATAGACAAAGACATTTCAGAATATAAAACATATGTGCAATCATTCTTTATATCAAATTCGATACGATTCTGAACATGGGGGTCCTAAGAGGTAATCATGCACGCATGTACGTAAACAGAGGGTTGTGTACATTATGTGTAGTTATTTTTCGATTTGTAAACACAAGGTATACTTTTTTTGTTCTTAAATTAAAGAGTTAAGATCAGACTTCAAGACTAGATAGGTGAAAGTGTCCACAATTTTTTTATAAGAAAGAAATGTCACTTATAATTTGGTTGAAAACTGCATAAAATCTTATACAGCTGTCACACCTTCAGGAATCTTAGTAACTTCAGCCAATTGTTGATTAAATAAATAGAAAGCCAACAAAGCAGATAAAATTTTCATTTACGTCTGGACAACTTTCTGTATTGAAATTTGCTTTAAGTATTTAAGGATATGGACTAGCATCCACTATACCTTAGGATTATTGCGAGAGAATATTTCCTCGTCTGTAATGTACGCATCAACTGGTGATGAGGGTCGATCAGGAGTTTTAATACCGCTAATAATGTCGTACATAATTTGTCGTACAACTTGATCGGCTTGCTTCTGTTGTAAATCTCTCTGTAAAATAAAGAAAAATAATAATTATTACAAATCCAAATTTAATAAATTGCATTGTTGAACTTGAAATTTGATCAAAACTTAATAATATTGTGTCAATACTCAAATAGGTTTAATCATCCATAGCTTAACTGTGCTCATATAGATAAATTGCATTGTTGAACTTGAAATTTGATCAAAACTTAATAACATTGTGTCAATACTCAAATAGGTTTGATCATCCATAGCTTAACTGTGCTCATATAGATATTACATATTTATAATTTGCTTCAATGATGTCTGAGGATAAGTGTGCAACAATAATGTTTGAAAGTATCCAAATCAAATTAAGATTCAGGATTAAGTTTAATTTAATTAAAAAGATACAGAATTGTTATCTAATAATAAGAACTTTAATGAATTTTTTTTCTATGGGTATTATTTAATTTCTCAGTTTTTGAACTGAATACTGTAGTCATTTTTTGTATCAATTTAGTCGAAGATGTACTGAGAGAGGAAATAAAACAAAAATTGGAATATAGAAGTTAACAGATATCGTCAGATATATGCTTGTAAGCAATTGATGCCAAATACACATACATCAATGGCATATCATTTAGCAAACAGTTTCATTTTGAATAGGATAGGAGAATCAAAACTATCAATCAACCTTAACTTTAATGTATCCCTGCTGTTGTACTAATAAATGGATAACAAAGTCAGTCTTAAGAAACTTTCAAAATTAGAATATATATCTTGCTTTTTAATTACTGAGTGTTATATGAAGTATCACTTCAAAAATAATTGTGTTTTTACCTGTGTTTAAATTGTAGCAAGATTATGCATTAGACTTTTGATTCATACAATGTCAGATCTCTTCATATCATCAAGGTTTCTGTTTATAATTGGTACATTGGACTACATGTATTTACCTCCAATTCCTCTCTTTCTACTTTGAATTTGTCCTCTTGTAGGGCTATTCCCCTGAGGGTCACAATAAGGGAGGCACCCCCACAGAGCCGTGGGCGGGTCTCAAACTTCCATTGTTCTGTGAAGACACCCGCATTGGGCGACTTAAAGACAAACGGGAATTTCATCGTCTCTCCAGGCAGTATCACACCTGTAAGAAAACAACAACATCATTTCATAATGACTTACGATGTTTTTACTGAAAGGTGACGCGCAGTAAATAATATTATTGATTATTTGTCACCTTAAAAAGAAAATGATTTGGAGATGAATTGACGAAATCAGAGAAGAATTGCAGGAGAGAATATGCATGTGACATATTCTGACACCAATGTTAAAAACTCATTGTTTGAAAATCTGTCATAATTGACTATCCCATTATTATACAACCAATTATGTAAACATCTATCATATATCATTCATACTTTGTTTACGTGCACCATTAAAGATCTCAGACAAAAGATTGATGACTCTGTTGTTTGCCCTTCATTTTCCTGTCAATAAAATTATTGTTATTCAATCTTAAGGAACATAAATACCTGAACTATTGTTAAAGTAAAATCTCTGTACATGGGCATGAACTAGGTCAAAGGGATTGTCTTTCGGTAATTTCTGAAAACAATGAAAAGAAAATATTGAAGCAATTTGTTCTTTTATATAAATCAAACTACATTTGTATAATGTATCTAAAACATAAAACCACTGAAGATGGAAAGGCAGGATTGCAAAGCTGCATCTTTTCAGAACAAAAGCAATTATATAGTCAAAATGTAGGTCAAGGTCATGACGAGACCCCTGATCACTATGAATTTAAATGTGACATGTATAACCAGAAATTTTCGCGAGATACTAATTTTCGCTACATTCGCGAGTGATTTGGAATCGCGAAAAATTATACTCGCGAAAAATTGTGTTTCATAAGGTATAACATGAAGTGGTATATCTGATACATATTATTCTTATTGTACATGTGTCATTCTTTAATTTCCTCAATAAAACGTAAAGAGAAGTGAATTGAGTGTATTCTTATGATATAACTAACTAAAACTTAAATAATTAAAGGTACAAAGCAGTAACATTATCCATACATTTTTGTTTGTACTTTACGAATCGCGAAAAATTGTGAAAATAAAGACACCCTTTTTTACCATAAAATCGCGAAATTTGATACTCGCAAATATTTCTGGTTATACGGTAACAAAGTCATATCCCTCAAAGTTCAATAGTCTAATTCAAAATGATATTTTCAAGGTCAAAACGCAAGGTGAAGGTCAATGTTTAAACCCAATTTTTCTTGTCATATGTTTATGGGCCTTTTTTTGTTAAATATGAACAAAGCAGGACTGCCCCACAAGGAACATATACCCATATAATAGTGTTGGGAACAGTTCAGTCCATGGTCCCCTCGCACGGTGAATAAACAACACTTTTTACATCAGCAGCTTGAAGTTTTTATCAGTTTTTCAATCAATTGTGAATACTGCAATGGCTCCATCTATAACATAACATTGCCACAGTAGCTGCATCCCCCCCCCCCCCCCCCCATTTCTCAGGAAGGATAAGAAGAAGGGTTGAAGGCAAGGTCATATTGAGAATGGAAAGTGGAGGGATCTCATAATGTTGCAGTAGAAGACATGGATTCTTAACACATTTGTCCATCAAAGTCCAGATTGACCTTGATCTTGACCCTATCTACCAAAAATTTATATGGGTCTACCTAAGGGTCAGGAGTAAACTTCGTGTAATTCATCATTAATATAGGTAAAAGATAAGTTGAAGAAAAATGCCATTTTCAAAAAAGCCAAGCCTTTAAAAAAAACCCAAAAAACCAAAGGAGTTATATGGTTTATATAGTAAAGTGGTCCCCTAAAATCGACTTCTCCCAAATTGCAAATTTGGTGCATGTTTAGAGATTTAGATATCTATATTTTGAGAAATCTAGATATAACTAGAACTGCCCTAAGGGTGAAACGTTTACAAAATTTCCTAAAGGTGTACATGGAAGGCTGTAAACGAAACGAAAACGTTTAAACGCTTCTTTGTATTTTTATTGTAAAAAGCGATTTCCTGTAGTGTTTATTTGCAGACATTGTCGAAGTTGACATATGAATACGACTTAGTAATGCTTGACTAGATTTAATTCATAACCTAAATAAGATCAGAAAATATATTGCTGATGCTTCGCTAGACAATAAAACAACTTTTCAAGATTCAATCAAAGCTGGAAACTTTACATCTGTAATTAATCAAACTTTAATAGTATTTTAAACGTGTTTGAAAATGTTCCACAATTTAAAAGTACAAGTTACAAAAACGTCGGATTATACAAGGGGCAGCAGTGAATACATAATCTCCAAAACGATCGATGCTGCTGCCTAACTACCATGTTTGATTAAATTTTTAAAGAGTAATAAAGATATTAAAGATGATCTTTCAAGAAATATGCTTTAGAAGTCCGTGTTCATGTTTAGAAATTATGTAAACGTTTACAGCCACAAAACGAAACGACTCCGTTTACACGTGTAAACCTTTCACCCTTACCCACCACGGGACTTTTTGTCTAAACGGATTCATTATGACAAAACAAAGAAAGCTCTGGTCATATGGAATCTATATGTGAAATATCAAAGCCCTATCCCTAATAGTTTAAAAGCAGGTCAAAGTCAAGGTCACTATTTCAAAAGTCATGATATCAAATGAAAGCTCTGGTCATGAGGAATCTCTATGTGAAATATCAAAGCCCTATCCCTTATAATTAAAAAGTAGGTCAAAGGTCAAGATCAAGGTCACTAGGTCAAAAGTCACGATATCAAATGAAAGCTCTCATCATGAGGAATCTATATGTGAAATATCAAAGCCTAATCCCTTATCATTTAAAAGTAGGTCAAAGGTCAAGGTCAGGTCACTGGGTCAAAAGTCATGGTATTTTGTCATGAGGAATATATATGTGAAATATCAAAGCCCTATCCCGTATAGTTTAAAAGTAGGTCAAAGGTCAAGATCAAGGTCACTGTGTTAAAAGTCATGATATCAAATGAAAGCTTTCATCATGAGGAATCCATTTGTGAAATATCAAAGCCCTATCCCTTATAATTTAAAAGTAGGTCAAAGGTCACTAGGTCAAAAGTCATGGTATCAAATAAAAGCTTTCGTCATGAGGAATATATATATGTTAAATATCAAAGCCATATCCATTATAGTTTAAAAGTAGATCAAAGGTCAAGGTCAACATCACAAGGTCAAATGTCTCGGAGTAAAACTTGTTATGATGAATGTCTGTATGAAATATTAAAGCCTTATCACTTATACTTGAAGAGATGTTCACTCTGAAATACTGCAATAAAGTCAAGGTCGCTAGGTCAAATATCCTAGTATCGAAATGTAGCACCTGTTATGGTGAATGACTGAATAAAATATGAAAGCCCTATCACTTATACTTGTGGAGATATTTGCTTTAAGAACTTCTTAACCAAAATACTACTACTGACTACAAGGTCAAAGTTCAAAGTCAAGATCACTACGTCAAATGTCAAGGTATCAAAATATAGTACTTGTTATGGTGAATGTATGTATGAAATATTAAAGCCTTATCACTTATATGTGAAAAAATATATGCTTTTTAAAAAGAACTTCTTATTCAAAATATAACTATAAGGTCAAAGTTCAAAGTCAAGGTCACTATGTCATATGTTTTGGTATCAAAATGTAGTACTTATTATGGTAAATGTATGTATGAAATATGAAAGCCCTATCACTTATACTTGAAGAGTTATCTGCTTTAAGAACTTCTTAACCGGAAGGACAGACAGACAGACAGGGTGTTTCCTATATACCCCCCAAACTTGTTGGGAGGGTATAAAAACTACTCCTTGCTTTCTTAGACATTGTAAATTTAGCATAAATATCATGAAAATTGCTTATTTTGTCAACTTTTCACGAAAAATAGCACGATTCTTGATTTTTTTTCATTGAGGTAACGTTTAGCTGGATCGTGAACAATTTTTTCCTTTTGAATGCATGTAATGACATGCAAAGGTAACAACATATCCAAATATAAAAGTTGTTAAGAAGCCCGCTCGATACCAACTAATAGGAAGTGTGTCGAAAATGAGCCCCAAAATGACATTTTCACAGAAATTTAGCAAAATATACCAGTTCTGAAACCCAAATTCTAAGAAATTGAGATAGGAAAAAAAATGTCATGTATCATTTCTTAAGTAGTCTACATTGTAGAATAAATATTAGTACAAATTCATTACTTCATGGAAAAATAAGATTTTGCCAGTAAAGGGGGCCGCTTTACTATATATAAACCATATATTGTCCTTTGCACCGAAAACCAATATCATGTCTATAGAAGCAAAGATTACCTTCCAGTCATAGTAAACTGCTGTGGTACCATCATTGACTATATATAGATATGATGTAACCCTGTCACTTGAGTAAGATTCAAATGTTACTCTGGCCTCTATTCCAACCTGGTCAGCAAACGATGAGCTGTCCCCTGTCCATCTGGCTGGCTGACCAGCAAATGTAATGGATGGTCCAAAGATGGTCTCAGGCTGAGGCTCCTCACCATCCTTCATTGGGTCTCTGTATTATGAAGCAAATTAAATTAAACATGTTATTTCATACACTGATATTTTTTATCTCACATAGTTTATAACTAATGAAAACACTCAAACTAATAAAAATATGAATACTTGTAACTCTTTTAAATGAAACTGTAATTTCAATTAAACACTTCATGTTTCTGACACTTCCTTTGAAAAAGACCAGTTTTTCTACTTACATATCCAGCTCGTCGTCATCTATTGTAAGTTTTTCATCCTCCTCTCTCATTTCCTCTATAAATCCTATGTTAGATTCTACCCTCTGTCTCTCCACAGGATTAGCTGTCCCTATAATCTCCAGACCATCAAAGTCCTGAATTATAACAATTATATTGTTATACAATTGTACTCACTCGATGAACTGATTATGCAATCACGTACAGTCTTAATAATTATCAACTTTAGATTTTTAGATTCATAGATATCTTCAAATCATGCCATTCAATGATTAAACATTTCTTTTTTTCTAATTTTTCTAATTTAAAAGTTGAAATGACCTTGACCTTTGTCATAATATTTCAAAAGACCAGAAAAACTGTCAGTCATCTTTTATATTATTTTATGTAACTACGCCTCTAAGTAAATTCAGTCAATGACATAATACTTTTTACAGACAATGGTTAAACTGTTATTTCAATTATTTCTTTTATCATTACCTACCCATTTAGTGTGTAACTATATATCTAATAAGTATCTTACAGGTTTATGAGGATCCAGTTCATCTATGACAGGCTGTAACTGTTTCTTCCTCTCCTCAAGGTAAGGGTTTTTATGCCAGGGATAGTGTACGGGCGTGGTATGGTAAGGTGGCCAATGCCATCCCTTCTCCTGTCTTACTGACTTAGACAAACCAACATGTTCTACAGGTCGTGGGTAACCTCGCTCTGTCTGGGTCAAGGTCATACTGAACAAGAAAATATCAGAATGTAGATATATCATAGTATACACAGCAGACAGGAAAATGAATCTTTCTTTGTAACACATATTGATCAGGATTTTTAGTTGTGTCATTTTAATCGACGAAGAACATTCATTTTCTTTATGCACTCGGATCAAATTTAAAAGATTTAACGAATTCTCTCTGGTTAGTTACAATGTGAGGCCATTCAATTTATCACTTGTGATTACAAGAAAGCCAAGTTTTGCCTAGGATATTACTAAAATCTTAATCTTTGGAATTTTTTCTTTTGTTTTTCCTCCATCATTGATTCTATTGCTTATTTGACTTAGTCAAGTGATATTGCATTTGTCTTTTATATATACTGTATTCGGCTATGAACATGTTTGTTTGATGCCAATTAATCTGAGCTGAGTTGTGTATTTGGAAAAATAAAATCTGTAAAAATATCAAAATGTGTGTATATATTTTGTATATATTTGGAGTTTCTTATTGTTTAAATATATCTAATACTATTCATTATAATTAAGCTTATTTATTTTCAGTAGCATTTAAGAGTTTTACTTGTGGAAATCAACACATAGCCTTTCATTTTGTTCTGCTACTTCACATCACTACTCCATTAGGAATTAAAAGATGCATTTGTATGGCAATTAATGACATAAATAAAATAGGATCATATAAAACAGGGAATCCTTTTTATATCACCAATACAAAATCAAAGAAAACCAAATCATGCACATCCAACATCATTATAATTGTTCAACTGTGTATATGAACATTTACTTTGTCCATTAATAGCCAAGACAGGACAAGACAGAACAGTTTGTATATACACATTACAAGTACCCATGTTACATAGTGTGTGAGTTACCTACACTGAATGCTTGCTTGAAATTTTGAAAAATCAAATAAAGCATAATGATATGATAAAGCTGTGAATGATTAAGACAGACCACAAGTACTCTAATGAGATAAATTCAAGTCATTATGTTATAATCTTGAGGTAAGCACCAAACTAATGTATAAATATTAATTGTAATTATGTTTTGTATAAAAACAAGAAATTTAACCCCTACCCACGTTCAATTATACAAGATGCTCCTAAAGGATGCATACACCTCTCTTAGTAATTAGGTCACTTACTAATGACTAAAGAGCACTTCTTGTTATACTTATGACTCTGATTCATCAATATAAAGACACGCTTTTGTATGTATACAATACACTACAAGCTTGAAAGCACACATGCTTTTGTAAAGCAAAATATTTTGACTCAATTCTGTTCAATATATCACAATTTCATTCATGGAAGAAGAGACATAACTCTCAATTAAAAATGTGGTATTTTTGTATGTTATTTGTGACTGAATCCATAACAAAGAAAACTTAATATGGATTTTTTATGAAAATATTCAAGGAAATAGAGAAGCAGTTACAAATACAATACATACTGTATACCAGTCTCATCGTCACCAAATCTTTCCTGTTGCTTCCAAAACTCACTTCCCACACGATCTGATAACAATAAAACAATTGTGACATTAATACGGTAATAAAAATATTCACAAATCAAGAAAAATCTTCAAAACCAATAAAATATTATTTCTCATGACTAGATATTTTTGTGTTCTACCATAAAATTTATTCAGCTTATAGGTTTTACTTATGCTTTTGAATTCTAATTTTAAAATCTAACATTTATTTTGTCATTGGATAGCTGCACATGTTACATCTACCATCAACAGAGTACTATGCAAAATGAAACATCATTTACCTAGTACAGCATGGCGTAGAATAAAATGCTAAAATGTCAAAATAGTACGAAGATATCCCATAAATTTTCATTTCTATCCTCTCAGTCAATCACGATCTGCAGTTTCTGGAAATCTATAAGATTGTATAATAGACCAACTTACATCCTTTGCCGTAATCCATGGCCGGTATGGTTCTATCTATGATGTACCTCTCCTCCTGAATCTTCCTGTAGTTATCTGCCGCATTCATGGCCAGATCTTCGGGATTCTTCTGCAGTAATTCTATAACAAATGAATTATTACATTGATCAGTTATTTACATCTTTAATCAAGTCCATATAACACAGGGATATATATGGAAATTAGACTTGATTAGCCAATAGTCCATTAAGCAAAAAAAAAAAGAAAAGAAAAAAAAAAAACATGCCAAGGATATATAGGGGTCGTTATGGCCACCATAGGTCCAGTGTGGTAGGGGGTTCAGTGGGTTGGGCCTTGAAAGTGACCACTTTGGGATTGAAATTAAATTATCCACATCATAGATATGCTTGGAAGTAAACAAACTTGCAGGATTGTAAGCACACAGGAGACTTATGATGACTTTAAATAAATAATCATATGTGACCCGATGGAGCAGCTGAACTGCACCAAATTTCAGTTATATGCACCAGACTGACCCTTTAAAAATTTTTGTGCAATTAAGAAAATCAATGCAATAAAATCACAAAGGCGCAGTCCAGATTGATCCTCAATTAAATTCTGATTTGCGTTTCATTAATATCAAGAAAAAGAAAGATGTACCAGTTAAACAGCCATAGAGATTTTTGCTCAAAGTTGTCGGACACAGGTTAATGAAATTGGTATCAATAAAAATGTTTTTATCACTCAAGTATAATTATAAATATGAAGCAGCATAATAATTATTTTAGGTTTTTACAGCATTATGTTAATATGACAAATATGTTAGTGACATTTGAGAGAACAAAATTATTTCTATCATAGGAATTCTTCATAGCAATCCAAGCATAACCATACTTGATATGTATCCCTGTTGTCGTTTCCGTTCCATCATTTTTAGTTGCCAGTTCCGCAGTGCATTATTCTCGTTTGCATGAGCGTGGTCCCTCCTTTCCTTTTTCTCCCTTTGTTTTTTCTCATACTTTACAGTGGGGACCTCCTCCTGGATGTCCAGACCTCTAGGTTCTGGTAAATCCTGTAAGAATACCATATAGCTATCTGTACTTTTCTTGTAAGCATCATTTGGAAGACTACTCATACTGACTATGTATACTTATTTTAGCACGATTCATATTTTAGGCGAGTTAGTGCGGTATTAGGACTGTGTTAATTCATGACTACGATAAATCATTTATCCGTTATAGATTATAATGGATTAAAGCAAGTCAAATGCACTAATTCATGAATACACTAATACATCAATTTGCTCAATTTTGCATTTGTTTGCACTAAAATATGTACATATACAGTATACTCTAGGCGTAGGTGAACAATTGCTGTTATGCTTATATAGATCAGTTTTCTAGATAACTCTATGAATCATTGACATTTGGATACCTCAGTGACACTAAGATTAACTTCTAAGAAAACCTGTTCATAAATATCAAACCACTTTTCAAATCATATTTATAAATCACAATGAATCTTTCTTTTAAGACAATATTACCAGTAAATCTCCACGTTTGATGGCCTCTCTGTGGAAATCATCATACGATCCCAGAAGACTGTGTGGAATAACATCACCAATACGGTCATAGCGTGGCCCTGCAAATCCTGAAACAAAGGCAGCACCATTTTAATTATGAGGTGTGTGAAACTGAGTCTTTCATTTGAACTATATAACATATATATGCAATCCTTGCATCTCTACTTTCTCTCGACAAAACATCTGAACAAATTATCATGTCCTTTAAAATTATGGCTCCTTAGAAATCTAATATCTTTGTAGTCTTTATAATATGTCTAAAAAATCAACATGATATCCATCTTTACTGACCAGCTTGAAAATCTAGAGTAACAACAGAGAACAGTTTCCCGGTTTCTGGTATATACATTTTGTAGTATGAAGTACTCAGTTTTTACAGGCACTCAATTTCCTCCTCAAATTGCAACAACAAAAAAGAACTTAATTTTCTTAAACTGCTAAATTAATGAAATAAGCATGAAAATTTCTTGTTCAAAAATGAGCAAAATTTCAAACCATGTGGATGTGTTAACAAACAAGAACACAATAGTGATTTCAAAACATTCTGTGAATTCTCCAAGACAATGATGCTATTTTAACCTTATGCTTATGCAATTAAGAAATGAATGTCCCAGATGCTAAGGTGAACAACATATCTTTTCAATGTATGATTTGACTTTTTGTACTGAGATGTTAGTATTTGTCATACAGAATGATAATTAATTTTTCAAATCATATGCAACTTCAATGCACACTTGTATATCTTAAAAATATATAACATCCTGAAATGCGAAATATATTCAGTCATCAAAACAGCATGCTATTAAAGAGAAGAAACGTAAAAAGTTTCAGATGATAAAGTATTATAAGAACAGAATCAATCTTAGCTGTTTCAAATCAATAAGTGTCAACGCGGTAGACAACATGCATTTCTACCGCCGCGCAGCGAACCACTTACCAAGTTTTTTGTCTGAAATCACAACTCTAATGATGAAGGTAATTACCAACATGCATTAATATGTCATTTATAGTTTGGATAAATGTTTATCCAGAATTTCAATTTTGTACGACAGAAAGAGTTTAAATATCATGGTAACAATACCATTTGTAAAAATTTGCACTACCGGTACTATATTTGTGAAAATAAATTTAATAGAACTGACTTAACACTAAGATTTGATGTAAGAGGAAACCCCCCCCCCCTTTTTTTTAAATTAAAAATGAAGTGATATATTGAAGCAAGATATTCACTGTGATGTGTACTGTTTTTTGTTGTTGTTTAATCATGCAATAAATCTCATAATTCCTTTCAAAATCCCTAATGTTTTTATAGTTTAACAATTATTTTGCTATATGAATTGTATATTCAAACATCAATCAATACATCAAAATGTAAATAACAGTGTTTATTTTCTAGCCAATTTGGGTCTTTTTTAGGACCTTTCCCAATGCAACATAGTACATTTGTATGTTTTTCTTCCCAGTTTGGAGCAAAATACTGACATATTCCCAATTCATAGTTATTACAAATTTTCCCATGAAGCCTTGAAATCATGCAGAGTTTTGATAGTAAAAGGCAGATTTTTAATTAGATATGAAAATCTGATTTACACCCTGATGTTGTCTCACACAGTATGGTAATTTTCCCAAAGTATATGTAGATTTTCCAAATTCCAGGGGATCCAAACCAAACCCAATACACTGGAAATAATCACTACAAAGATACATGTATTCCCAATTTCATAATGTTTTATGGCACAAAGCACATATTTATACCATCTCAAAAAGGTATCAAATATCAACAACAAAATCTGTCAATCGGCTTAGTGTGTAAGTGGTTTTTGTACGGATATATAGCAAATGATTAGTTTAATGAGATATTTACCTTTATTAATATTTCAATTTTATAAATTTATACATTTGTTATGCTAATGTTAGAGTGGATGTTTACTTAAAATGGGGAGATTAAGATTCAGGAATATAAGGTAACTAAGGTCAAGGATTGTACATTAATAGAAGAAAATATTATGATAATAACTTTCTGATGATGAATTAAGGATAAATTAATAATCTATCATTTCTGAAAAAATGCTAACATATCGGTAGCTAAATTTATCTATGCATTGCACTCTCAGTTAAGCTCAAAATCAAAAACCACTATTTAATTCTCTCTATAAATAAAGTTGAATAATGATATTATTTAGTATGATATTATTTATCAAACTTTATTCTATATCATCAGAAATTATACTGTCACAATTCCCTTATTCCTGGAATGGTAGTCTAGGTGTAACATTTTACTACAGGTTACCCTGTATTGTATATTATTTACCTGAATAATCAGGGACCTTTACTGGAGCATCAGGAGGGGCTGGCTTGGCCACTGTCACTCTGAAAATAACATTTTAATATATGATAAACTCTGCTCTTTCTTGAGAGTGATAAAATAGACTCGTTTTGTTTCTACAATCATTTTGAAATTAAGATTTCAATTTTTCTATTTGGTCATGATATATCATTTTGTATTACTTTCAGCTTGTACCAAATAACTTGAGAGAACAATAATTCTACTGATATGTTTTGACATCACATAAATTACTTTGACATAAATGATAAATATGAAGTCAAGTTATTATTCCTTACATCTTTGGTTTTGGTTTGTTGATTTCAGAGAGAGGTTTCATCTTCTTCACGATCACCTTGTCTGTCTTAGGTGATTTGTGAGGTCCTGGTGGAGAAACCTCCCTTAGCTAATAATGTAAAATAAATTTTGTTTTATAATGCAGTCCTCATGCAATGAAAAGATTTTGGACAAGAAATTCTAAAAGTACTTGAAGTTGATAGATCCATCGAATTTTATGAATAGAGAAAATGTTTAAACATGAAAAAAAAATCCTATTTCAAAGGAACCTAGCTAGTTTGTGAATTTTGCAATATGTAATTATGCTTTCAGAATTCTGATTTTTTATGTTGTGACCCTATAGTTATAGAGATATAAATTTGTTCAAGGTCATAAATAACCTTTATGATTGTTACATATGCATTGATCACATATATTGTCTTTCAGGTTTTTGGGGGCAGGTGAGCTACACATACATTAATACATGGGTTACTGTACTTACATTTTTCAGGTCATCCTCTTTGATCTGTAGTTTTTCTATCTCCTCATTCCAGATGACGTTTCTCGTCGGTGATTGGTTGTCGTCTCCAGCATCCTGTGAGGGCGTGCCAGACTTGTCAGGTGTCCCCGGGGCATTCTTCTTGCCCTTAAGCTTATCTGAAATGGAAAACCACTGGATAAAACAAAGCAAGATAACACATCCCAAATATTATGATAGCATACCTATAGAAAGTCGTTTTACTATAAGAAAGTGATATCTAAAGCAGATATCCCGAAATGAAAAGGTTTTATAGGTGTATCTTATATTCCATAGATATTTACTATAGTTTTCTTTTTATTCTGCATTGATGGTAACTGCAATAGTGATACTAGTCTACTAGCATGAAAGATATCTCAAATTTCACCAATTCAAAATGGAATCATATCTAATTCAAATAGGTGATATACTTCCTATTTCAATAGGAGATATCGTCGATTTTAATAGATATCATCAACTGAAATGGGAGGTATCATGAAATTGAGTAGGAAATACCCCAAGCATCAATTCAAGATATCACCAATCAAAATACGTGATACTATGGGTAATATCCCCAATTCACATGGATATATCACCAATTCACATTGGAGATATCACCAATTCACATAGACATATCACCAAATCACATTGGAGATATCACCAATTCACATGGACATGCATGTATCACCAAATCACCTTGGAGATATCACCAATTCACATGACATATAACCAAAATACCTTGAAGATATCACCAATTCACATGGACATATCACCAAATCACTTTGGAGATATCACCAATACACATGGACATATCACCAAATCACATTGGAGACATTCTCCAAATGGAGAAATGTGTGATATTTCCTATTTTTGAAATCGAATAGGCTGCCCATAATGGCATCAGAAATACGTTTGTACGTACTAGTACTTCGTGCTATTTTAAAAGAGAAACACACAACAATGATAAATAAAGACATATCAATGAAAAATAAGCCCAATTTTAAAACCTATACTTGTATATAAATATACCCTCTATTCATCTCTTTCTGGAACTTTTTCCCTACGATATGAAGGAATCATCAAATTAATACTCACTTATCATTGACATATTTTCACAGTTAGTTCTGTTAAGCGTATATCATCACCATATATTTACCGTTGACTAAACATAATTATTTTTAACCAGGTGTATTGACTATTCTTTTTAACTTTAGCAACCAGATCACTAACATTGATAAGTAGATCATGTTATAATGGACGACTTATCTTGTATCTTCTCATCTTAATTTAAAACAATACAGAACTAAAATGGCACACTGGTTCTTCTGGATTAGTATGATATCTCTTGTTTTGCTTCTTCACAAGCCTAGGTGACGATACAATATATTTACAACTTTGCGTCCAAGCATCGGGACAGACTTTTGGTTTTGGTATTGAAACTGGGGAAAGAGCTCCCGAAAAAAAATCTTTAGAATTTATGATTCTTTTAATAACTGAATCTAAAAAATAAATCGATAAAATCACTTCTTGACGCGTTGACTTACGTCCGTCTCTGTTGAGTACAGAATACCGCCGGTCTCTTCTATGACTATGATCTTTGCTCAGTCGACGAGATTCCTTTGTATGGTCTTCCTTCCCCATAATTACACAAAAACAAAAGATGTATAAAATTGTCTAAAGAGACAAGTTATCCACGAGAACTGACAAAAATATTGATGTACACTGTGGAGCAGAATACACTCTCCCTCTGACAACCAATTTAATTTTTATGACACCTTCGACCATACAGATTTATTTTACAATCTCTCCTCTTGTTTGGTTTATATTTCCTAAACAAATGAAACTTTATACTCGTCCAAACTTATGAGATGGTAAAAATGTCCCTTTATTTAAATTCGACGCATAAATTTCACCTCCCAAATCAAATTTCCTCTCGAAAAATTGAGTTGAAGTATATCCACACTTGAAACGACAAAGATTTAATTATGAACATGCTGCATGGAGAAAAGAGTAGCTGTACAGATTCAATATCAATCCATCATTCTACTGGTAATATACAACAAGCACGACAGGTAAGTTCCTGGTAATGCACTTAGGTTTCTACAAGTCTCCGAGAATATAAAAGAACCAACGGATCTTCCTGCTGTCACGTTAGAATAATGTATTGATTCCAGAATGATGCTTTCCCTGCGTCAATTGACGAAAGAACAATTGACAGGAAAAACAACAAAGGCTTTTTCTATAATCTGTGAAGACGAAGCTACTTTTCCATCTATACGTAATGAAATTTTTGTCAATTACGGACTCATCCACGCGAATCAGAAGTCCCAATATGATGTAGTCTCACTGATGTCAAATAAAAAGGCCAAAGAATTCAATAAACTAGAAGTAGAAGTTTGGGATTTTGTTTGTCGGCGCGGCTTGGTAACCCGTACCTGTCTGATTTCAAATCAAATTTCTCATCAACACGACTACAGCAGTGAAAGGCGTAATTCAATCATGTGATTCTAAAACCATTTAGCATGCACATACTTAAATAGAAAACATATACGAAGTAATTCCGGATTAAATCTCAGCATCAAAGAAAGGAAAAATGGGCAATGACATGACTGTAGAACATCAATTATTAATCAATAACGGTGGAAGACATTATTTTCTTTTATAGTATTAAAAAGAAAGTGTATGAGTGAAGGGACAGGTTTGTGTATGAATTATTTCGCATAATGTGATCTTTGGCTTTAATTACAACCTTTCAGTTAGATTTTCAAAAGATATATAGATCGAATGAAAAATGAATTTCACTCATATTGAATTCTAATCTACTAAAAAGGGGGTTTAAATCAAATTTTATGTAGAGTTCCAAGTGAGTGCGACTTATCACCGGGGTTTTTTTTGTGCCTTTTTCGGTGATAACGTATTTCTGTTGTTTCTGAAAATGATGAGATAATTCTGTATTTTCTATCTTTATTTTCTGGTGTCCGAACGTTTAGTCGTAAATACATATGATATATAGAAAAACAAATTGTCAAATATAAAATAGATTTTCATGGGGAATTTGCATAAATGTAGAGACTACTCGCTTAACAGAGGTTTTACCAAAATGATGTCAAAAATAGTGTAACATTTGAATAATAATTTCGTACAAAACAATTTCCAACAATATCCAAAAATGAAAGTAAACAAACATAATCACATATATAAAATGCATGTTAACAAAAGTAATGAAAGATACATGTAACGGAAATTAACCTTCTTCAATTTATAATAAAGTTGTTGGAAACCTAATTCTTTCATTTCATCAATGTAAATCACATAAAAGTGGCATAACATATAAAAATGACTTCTAAAATTTATAGTAAAACCTTAACGGAATATAAGAGAATTTTATAGAAAATAGTGACATACGTTACTTTGAAATTTAACTTAAAATAAAACCATATTAACCTTTTATGAAATAGACAAAATGTCCTACCTGAAAATGATGAGATAATTCTGTATTTTCTATCTTTATTTTCTGGTGTCCGAACGTTTAGTGAAGTCAAAACGCCGGACGGAACTATTTAAAACCAGGTTAGGACAATTAGCGGTAATTACTCAAAGCCGACTTTTCACTTTAGCGGTGACACAACAAGTTTCAACAATTTCACTCAAACACCAAGCTCTTATTTCAAAAATAGTTGCCAAACATAAACAATAGAAAATTGAGAAGTAACGGCTTGGATGTTTGGAAAACATGGTGATCGCGGATTACTTGACATGTATTTTCATGATTTGAAAGCCGGATTTTATAGTTAAGACGATTTATAAGAAAATAAAATTTACTTTTATAAAAATACGAAATAAATAAATGCTTTTAACTTGAATTAGTTACTAGTCGAAATGACCCTATGATAATACCCCCCTGCTACAAAAATCTTTGTCCTCAAAGATTAACAAAGTGTAAAGAAGAAGAAAACAACATAATAATATACAATGAAACACACTCACATATTGATATGTATATAGAATCAAGCTAAATCGAATACATCACATTAGAACCATGTTAGGTTTAGACAACGGAATCTTTGTTGCACACATTGTCATTCAAAATATCAAATAAAAACAAAATGAACATATATACACTCTCACAAAGTCACTCTTAATAGAAATGCGTCCTCTTTCTATTCAATTAATTTGAAGTATCCATGATGAGATATTAAAAAGTATGCCGTGAATGGTTGTGCCAGGATTTTGCGGATTTTAAGTGCTTTCAATGGTGTTATTCTAATCACAGTTGGGGTATTGATTACGTGCTTAGTTAAAACATTAGTGATTTGAAATTGGGTGCATTGAATGGTTAGAGTAGATAGCAGAGGAAATCCGGTAACAAAGATGCTGGAGATGTCATAGGGAGGGTTAATGATCCAATTTTCTGGACAGAGAGGCAGGGTGAGGAGTCTTACAATGACACATTCAGATCCAGAAGTTAGTTCAATGTGTACAGCAGTCTTGTGACTTTGTTTAAATTTGTGCCAAAGGATAGATCCGAGTACTATAATGAGGATAGTGGTTAGAACAGACAATGCAACATATGGATAAGGGGTGGTAAAAGAAGTATAGATATGCTCAGATAGAGATCGTGCAGTTGTCAGTTCGGGCGGAAACGTATAAGTAAACGAAGGGGCAGGTGATAGTTTAAAAGCAGATATAGGTTTCGTTTGGTGCATAAGTAACATTGCTGCAGAAAGAGATCGAAGTTTGCAAAAGGTATAACAGACTGTAGAAATGCTAAGAACCGACAAAATAGTAGCAATGATGGCTATAACACCACTAGTATCAGGCCATTGGTCTACTGCAAACTCAACCTGACCCGCTAACATTGATTCTGCGAGAGATTTGAACACTGTGCCATCTTTTTTCGCTGCAGATGCCATCTTTTTAAGACTAAAATGATACTGCTCATCATTCGCAAGATACTGGTTGAAAGAGTGATTGAATATTTTGATAGGAGGTACTTTCAAATTTACAAAACTTTCAAAAATGGTATCTCCAAAGATAGTGGAATGAGCCTCAGGAGAAAAGAATTCTTGAAGAAGAGCTAAATTGACTGGATGAACGACAGATACCTCATCAGAACCAATTTTACATTTGCCAAGTCTAGGCGGAAGATACAAACTGTCTGATGTAATTGAGCACATACATGGAATGTCCATTACACAAAAATTACAACCTTTAATAATTTTCTGCTTAGCACCACAGTTAAGTGCAGCCATTGGGATTCTGTACAGCAAAACACTTGATGGAGAGAGTTCAATAAAAGTAGGGTACAACTTATTCAAAACAAACCTAAAGTTACATGATTTTGAAGTGAATTCCTTCTGATTATAAAATATAGAGGATATACATGACGGGGCAGCAGAAGCTGAAAGAGGTACGTTTGCTGGACAGAAACGTGTCTTGCTACCTGTACATTGTGCAACCTGAGAATTGGATAACGTCGTGAAATGCTGATTATCTTTGCTATGTGCAAAGTAATCAGGAATGTCCATCAGTTGGGTAGCATGAGATGATGATTCATTCACTGGTACAGGGAAACTGAACACTCTATATAGTTCAAGCGGCTGAGACATTGGTGAGATAGGAACTTTCAGAGTAATGTACATGGTTGAATGAAGTCTAGTATACAAGAAATCAGCAAATGAATAATAATACAAAGGGTCTTTGTGGATGACTACAAAATCAGGAAATTTGGTATCCAGAATAGACTGAATTTGTTTCAACGAGTGTTCGATTGTATTTGGTTTCAATAAAAATGGAGAGAGTTTTCCTTTTACTAAGTCATGAACTGAAAGGGTGACATGTTCTAGAGCAGATAATAAAGTTGCTGAAGCATTAACTTGTTTCAACATGATTTCCTCAAGGATAAGGAATTCGTGTTCGACCGCATCGATTGAATGTCTGGCACTCTCAGCTATCGCAATTGCTTCTTTGTGATTCTTTTGAACAGCTTGCATAATGTTACCAAAGCGTTCATCAACAGTGGAAATAAATGAAGATAGATGTTCATCTTGTATAGCCATAGCTTTCGCAAGTTTAGCGTTGTTCCTGTTTAACACTTGCATATGCCGCTTCATAGTGTTGATGTCATCCGAGGTAGCAGTACCAAACAACGATTTAGAAATTTTTCCGATGAAATCGAACAAACCCCTTCTTACACGTGAATGTCCTACGTAATTCTCTTCAGGTGGTAGGACAGATCGAGGTATGAGTCGCCTGATGTCATGCAGAGTGGTATTTACTTTGGTAACTGTCTGGGTTCGCAAAGCGTTGATACTTTGGAGTAGATGTTTAGCAACCTGGCATTTTCTATCGGTGCATTGTAGATTTCCGAGTTCCATTGACATTTTCGGTAAGGGGATTTCAAAAGTGTGAATCCAGGATTCTTGTCCCAAGTGGAGAGGATGCTGTTTTTCAAACATTATACCGTAGTTAACACGTTGAATCGTGTTGGCTAGAGCAGGTGACGTGGAACAGATCGCAGCGATGACACAAACAAGTAGATGTATCGTCCCGATACTCAAGTTGAGCGTACCTATTAGGAAAGAAGATGGGGAAATCAGATGGGAATGAGAATGCATCCGCTGGAAAGATATCGTCATTTAAATTGTCCGGACTAGCACTAATCAAATCAGTATTAATCAACCTTAACAACGTATGCAGGGATAAGAAGGGAGGGAAAAAGGAAGAAATGGGGGAATGAAAAAGACATAGGTACTTTACACGAGACGGGTATATTACATCAATATACCGAACTACTTGTTAAAGCAAGTCAGACGATTTTGTCTCTTACGACTTTTGCCATCATTGGTTCGAAGTCTGTGAAAGTCATGTACTGTGGATCGCAGTATATTTTCCTCGGGTTCCCACGTCTTTTGACTATAACCTACCCATTTGACAAGGAAATATTTCTTTCCATTGACATGTTTACATCGAATCAACCTTTCGACGTCATAGTACTGGTTCTGTGATTCTTGTTGATGGGACTGAGAAGCGCTTGACTGGCTTCCAGGAGAAGGCGATTGTGACACTCTTCGTTGAGAGGTACATGTATTTGAAGGATGATTTGTCCTGTTGTTGGAACAATGGCTTTGTTCACTTTCGGTATGTGATGATGATGGGGACTGAGATGGAGACTGAGAGGTCTGGGAATTCGTTGTCTCTTGTCCGTCAGGCGGATGGACTCTTGAATAGACGTATAACTTCAGTCGGTTTGCATGAATCGGGGATTTGATTGCTTTGTCGTTTGATACACGCCGCAACTTGTATGTATTATTTGGTCCTTGTGATGCAATGAAGAAGGGACCATCCCAAGGGTTATGAAGTTTTGGTGACATCCCTTTTGGTACACGTGTAGAATGCAAAAGAACTTGCTGACCGATTCTGAAAGTAGAAGGTTTTGCAGTCTTGTCGTACTGTGTCTTTTGCTTCTCTTGCGCTTTCTGGATATTAACTGTCGCAAGTTTCCTAACTTCTTTTAGATGCTTGAGAAGATTTTCCACATGGACCTTTGCGTCTCTGTTCAGACCTTCTTTTGGGATGAGGGATGTATCGAATGGCAAATTCATTTCTTTGCCGAAGAGCAGATGGAAGGGAGACATGTCTGATGACTGGGTTGATGGGCTCATGCGCAAAGCCATCATCACCCCTGGCAAAAGATCTGGCCAGTTGGTTTGCTTATCACTAATGTATGCTCGTAGGCACTGAGCGATGGTACTATTCATTCGCTCGCACGTGGCGTTTGTCTGTGGATGATATGCGCTGGTGTAGTGTCTTGTGACTTGAAAAATCTCACAAACTGCTGTCACTATTTTACTCAAAAAGTTTTGGCCACGGTCACTAACTATGACACGAGGCGCGCCGTATCTAGAGAAGATCTGAGCATACAAAGCTTTTGCTATTTCTTTAGCTTCCTGAGTTTTCAAGGGTATCGCTTCTGGCCACTTACTAAAGGAGTCTACTATGAGCAAAATATACTTGTAACCTTCAGTAGATGTTGTTATTGGACCTAGAATGTCCATATGAAGCCTTGTGAATGGTTCTTCTGTGATGGGCATGTTTGTCAAAGGAACGTGTCTTTGAGTAGTGGATTTCTTAGCGCTTTGACAAATGTGACAAGAGCGTATATAGTCAGCCGTGTTCTGGTACATTTTTGGCCAGTAGTACTTGAGTTGAATTGCACGGTATGTTCTATCTAAACCGAGGTGTCCACCACCAGCTAGACAGTCATGATATGACTTCAGTACGTCATCTCGTAGAGTACTTGGAACACATAACTGTTTGATTTGATCATAAGGGTACCTTTGTTTTGATCTTGGTTGGTAGAAATGATACAAAACACCATCAAGTACACCATAGAAGTTAGCCTCGGAGAGCAGTCTGTCTCTTTCCTGTTTTCTCTCAGGGAGAATATCATTAATCAGATAGTTCATCATGGCTTTGAAGTCGTTACACTGCATTTGCAGGTTGCTTATCGAATCATGTTGGTCTATGCTTGTTGTAATATCTCGAGGCGGTTCAGGTTGTGGGACTTTGTCATCATAACAAAAGGTCACTTGGTTATGTTGCAAGTTGTCCAAGGTCGAGATGATTGGAGAAGGAAGTTCATCAGAATCAGTTTGACCTTGTAACTTTTCTGGATACTGTCGTCTTGACAGAGCATCCGCGACAGCATTTTTACTTCCTGGTTTGTAAAAGACCTCATATTTATATCCTTGCAACAATATTGCCCATCTTGCCAACCGACCAGTTAGATTTTTGGAGTTGTTCATCCATAACAGGGCTTTGTGGTCTGTAAAAATCTTAAATGGCTTGTTTGCAAGGTACACATGATATGCTTTGATACCTTCAATAATAGCTAGCCCTTCTTTCTCTGAGACAGAGTAATTGCGCTCATGTTTGTTGAGAGTACGACCTCCGTAAGCAATGGCATGTTCACGTTTTCGGTCGCCTTGTTGAGCTAGGAAATAACCAATTGCTGTGTTTGATGCGTCAGTTGTTAGTATGAATTCTTTGTCAGGGTCAGGATAAGCCAGAACCGGGGGAGATATGAGAGACCTTTTCAGTTCATCGAATGCTTTTTGGCATTCCTCTGACCAAATGAATTTTTCATCTTTGTTGAGAAGCTTGTTTAATGGAACTGTTATCTTGCTATATCCTTTCACAAACTTCCGGTAGTAATTACATAGGCCCAAGAATGATCTAACGTCATTGACACTTTTAGGAACCGGGAAAGATTTCATCGCCTCTGTTTTTGAAACATCAACTTGTACACCATCTTTGGTGATAATGTGACCTAGGTAATGAACCCGTTTTTGTGCAAAGCAGCATTTGGAGGGCTTCAGTGTTAAGCCAGCCTCTCTGAGTCGAGTAAATATGTCATCCAAATGTTTCAAATGTTCATCAAAAGAAGCCGAAAATACGAGGATATCATCGACATAAACAAGACAAGATTTCCAATGAAGACCACGAAGAATGCGAGTCATTAAAGATTGAAAGCTGGCAGGTGCATTCACCAGACCAAATGGCATTCTTTTCCATTGGTAGACACCTGTTGGCGTTACAAAGGCCGACTTATGGGCAGTTTCCGGGTCCATAGGAACTTGCCAAAATCCGGATGCTAGATCTAAAGTTGAGAAAATCGAAGCATGATTGGTGCCTAGAGAGTCAAAAACATCTTCAAGACGAGGTAGAGGGAAAGTGAATTGCTTAGTTACAGCATTAAGTTTGCGGTAGTCAACGGCAAAACGAAGTTGACCAGACTTCTTTTTAACCATCACTACGGGACTCTGCCACATAGAGTCTGATTCCTCTATAATGTCTGCCTCAATCATTTCGTCTAGTTGTCTGTTCATTTCTTGATTTACATGAGGACTTTGACGATAAAACCTTTGTCTTACAGGAGGTGCGTCGCCTGTTTCAATTCGATGTGGTTCGAGTTTTGCATGACCAAGTTCTTTCAGATCGTTCGCAAATACATCTCTATTTGAATTGAGAAAGTTGGTCAGTTTTTGCTTTTCGGAAGAAGAAAGGTCAGATTTGGATAGATCAAAATTCAAAGCATCTTTTCCTTGAAGCGGTTGTTGTCTGTCATTGTTTTTCTTTGATTCAGAAATTGAGCATACAGTGTCATGCACAACTGATGTGACAGTAGCAACAACTCGATTCCAAGGAAGAGAGATATCAGAATCCGTTGGATTCATGACTTGCATGCAAACCTTGTGATTAGTTATCTTACCGAGACATTTTGCACCAACTAATCCTAGCTCAGGTAAAGTGGGTAAAGGCTCTAACAAGACATTTGTATCATCAGGGAAATTCGAGACCAAGACTTGGATTATAGCTATAGAGTTTGAAGGAATATTGGTTGTCTCCTTTACTCTAGCTAGACCTTGATTTGTATCAATCAGAAATGTTTGATCTAAATCATCTTTCAGATACAGAGTCTGTGCTCTCGCATCAAATACACCGTTGTGCTTCTGCAGAAAATCTAATCCCAAGATTAAAGGGTGTTGAAAGTTTTGAAAAGTTTGAAAATCGTGATAGACGGAAAAAGAGCCAAAACAGATAGGAAGAGAGACGATTCCTAGACTTCTATGAACTTCGCCACCAGCAGCAACTGCATCCCGAGCGCCGAAAGACTCAAGCTTTACCTTTTCAGAACCCAGTTTGGATAAAAGTGAAGAAGATAAACAGGAGATCGTTGCTCCAGTGTCTACGAGAGCTTTTAAGGGATGGCCGTTAACTACTACATTCACAGTGTTCTTCTCCATAGACAAAATCAGATTAACATTGTCTTTGCAAGTAGAGATTTGAGATGAGTCATAAGATGAAGAAGAATTGAGGTTGCATGCATGTTTAGATCTAAAGGGTGTGTTTGCAGTAGGAGACGGAGTTCCTGTGGGGTGCCTATCCTTTGTGGGGATAGGCGCGAGTCCCTAGTAACGAGGATGCTGTGGAAAACGAGGGTAGTGTGAAAAGTGGTGGAAAGGTTGTGCATTACGTCGCTTAAGTTCATTGAGAAAAAGGTGACATACTTTCTTAAAATGCCCTAATTTTTGACAATGGTTACATATGGCATTTCTCGCTGGACAAACATTTCTAGTAAGGCATGACTTACCACACCATCTACAGCTTCCATTCTGATTTCTCACACTCTGTTCTTGTCGTGGAGGGTAGTTCCTTCTAAATTGACCCCCTTGTTGTCCAAAGTTAGTGGGAGTTCTATTCACTACACACAGTTCGTCCCGTACTGTCTCGCGCACTTGTTTTAGAAGTTCCTTTTGAAAGTCATGTTCGTTCACCGATGTTACAGATGCACTCGTATGCGATAGGCACTCGATTTCCGCTTGTGCCAGTTGCACACATCTTCGTAATTCCGAAAATGTACTCGGTTCCTTTCCGAGTACCCGACTTCTAATGTCCGGTTTCAGTCCTTTAACTGCCAGTTGAACCTTGTACCGTTCCGGTAATTCATGTCCAAGGGCCACTCTCTCTGCTCTTTGCAGAAACTCCTCTGCGGTTTCTGCCTCAAATTGTTTAATTGACATGATAGAAATGTCAGTAGATCCTGAGTTAAATCGTTTTTTAAATTCTGTTTTAAATGTAGATAATGTCGTTTTTACCTCATCGGGTAACGTTTGCCACCATGAAGCTGCGCCTCCTTCTAGGCTGTACGCGATGGCTTGCAGTGTACGTTCCTCTGATATGTTATGGAAATTCTGCCAAGCTTCCAACTGACTTAGCCAAATAATTGGAGATTCAGTACCGCTGTACTTTTTCAATGCGATACCAGACGCCATATTTTCAGTTTCTAACACTGGCTCAGGGACACGGTTGTCACGGATTATTTCTACTTGTGTTTCTTCTACGATTTCTTGCTCATCGGCAGAGCTTTCTGGTTCTACGCTGTCGTTATTTGACGTACTTCTTAGTATTCTGTCCGATGGATAATTAGATGGTCTGTTCGTCTTTGACATCGGCAGACCGGGACCGGGAAGTTCTCCACCAACTTATCACCGGGGTTTTTTTTGTGCCTTTTTCGGTGATAACGTATTTCTGTTGTTTCTGAAAATGATGAGATAATTCTGTATTTTCTATCTTTATTTTCTGGTGTCCGAACGTTTAGTCGTAAATACATATGATATATAGAAAAACAAATTGTCAAATATAAAATAGATTTTCATGGGGAATTTGCATAAATGTAGAGACTACTCGCTTAACAGAGGTTTTACCAAAATGATGTCAAAAATAGTGTAACATTTGAATAATAATTTCGTACAAAACAATTTCCAACAATATCCAAAAATGAAAGTAAACAAACATAATCACATATATAAAATGCATGTTAACAAAAGTAATGAAAGATACATGTAACGGAAATTAACCTTCTTCAATTTATAATAAAGTTGTTGGAAACCTAATTCTTTCATTTCATCAATGTAAATCACATAAAAGTGGCATAACATATAAAATGACTTCTAAAATTTATAGTAAAACCTTAACGGAATATAAGAGAATTTTATAGAAAATAGTGACATACGTTACTTTGAAATTTAACTTAAAATAAAACCATATTAACCTTTTATGAAATAGACAAAATGTCCTACCTGAAAATGATGAGATAATTCTGTATTTTCTATCTTTATTTTCTGGTGTCCGAACGTTTAGTGAAGTCAAAACGCCGGACGGAACTATTTAAAACCAGGTTAGGACAATTAGCGGTAATTACTCAAAGCCGACTTTTCACTTTAGCGGTGACACAACAAGTTTCAACAATTTCACTCAAACACCAAGCTCTTATTTCAAAAATAGTTGCCAAACATAAACAATAGAAAATTGAGAAGTAACGGCTTGGATGTTTGGAAAACATGGTGATCGCGGATTACTTGACATGTATTTTCATGATTTGAAAGCCGGATTTTATAGTTAAGACGATTTATAAGAAAATAAAATTTACTTTTATAAAAATACGAAATAAATAAATGCTTTTAACTTGAATTAGTTACTAGTCGAAATGACCCTATGATAATGCGTTATCAGCCGATACATCTACAAGCATACTTGAAATGGAGCAAGAGCACAAAGAGACACGCTGTATCACGCAGAAAAAAGGTAAAATGGCAAAGTTATCACTTATACATCTGCACTTATCAATTATGCAGCCCCTCCCATATGTTTAACATTTTTTCGTCCACATTTTAAAAACGAATTAGCACACAGCAAATTAAAGAAAAAATACATATAAGACGAAAACATGGTATCACATAGCCCCCCTCCCCCTTTCAAACCCTTTCTTTAAAAATGTTTCGACTCCGTTACAGAGGGGCACTGAAAGAAATTATACTCGCCCTTTGAGTAGTTACTTTAAAAGTGACCATTATTAATTTTTTTAATAGACATACTTGCACTTTTCCTTCTCCCGTTACCCCCACTCCCAGAGGAGGTTGCTGAGCTCCTCCTATCGCCGACTACTGCACTCGTATTAGACCTCCTAAGAGCGCTGGGAGGCGCAGAGTTGTGTTTTGGGTGTGACCGTGATACCATGCTAGCTGATTCCACCTGCACAGACAATCTGCGATTAGAGTTTCCCGAACTCATCCTCCTCTTGTGTTAATTCCCTTGTTCAACTTCCTTTGTCAATTTTTTTAAGGATACTCCTTACTTTTTCGAGTTTTGACTTTTACTTTCTTTGTCAAGTTTTGACGGCAACTTTCTCTGTAAGGTCTTGACGTTTACGTTCTTTGTATGTAGTTTTGATGGTAACTTTCTTTGTCAATGTTTGACGGTCAGTTTCTTCGTCAAGGTTTGACAGTGAATCAAAGGTGAATCCTTTTTCCTCAGTGTTGACTATGATTCCTTCTTTCCAGTTTTGGCGGCGATTTCCCGTTTTCAAGTTGTTTTACACAGAAACAGTATATAATCATGAACTCGGGTTGATGATCGTCCAGATAATGTCCAAAAGGCGGGACATTTTCATTAAGAGTGTCCTATGGTGAATAAATCCTCCCAATATTCTTTCATACACACAGAAATCCCTTGGTCTTATTTCACCAAGAGCTTGATTAAGAACTTAAACCTAGGTCCATTACAAATAACGTTCAAATTGAGTCAACGCAAAAACGCGTCATTGGCAGTCTTGTAGAGAAGCTTACAATGGAATACTACCAACGTGCAAATATGTTGAAGAAATACATGTACATAAAATCACTGTATAACGACTTGCCCTTTTCTGTATCAATAATTAAAAAGATTTACATAATTCCTTTGTTCACAGTATCATAACATTCAGCATTCTAACAGCAGCATGTTAGCATGTCCCTCTGCCTTTTCTTAACGTCTCCTTATGAATAATTTAATTTGTATCCTCCTTGGCAACACGATTCTTGATGTACACCTTGATCCTTAGAGTTGTTTCTTTGTATCATAGTAAATATAAACGGACCCAGAAAGTATACAATCACAAATTCTGACGTTGCCTCGTATAAACTATAAAGAAACCTCTGTTTGAAAATCACATCCTGTCTTTTATTGTGGAAGGAAACTCCAAAGTACAATAGGCATGCTTTTGAGTTTGTTTGCTTACACACATCTGACAAATTGCAAGTGCATATCGCTGTGAGAATATCATTTTTCTGAATGACCAGAAAAATAATCACCATGTAAATTGTTTTTCAAAGTTAAAATGACATAATTTAGAACTGAACATTCATTTCGGGACAAGTCGCATCCTTTGTACCCCACCCATCTTTGTGACAATGTTCACATATATTATATTTGTGTTGACATTTATAATGCTCGGTGTTGACATTCTGTGGTAAAGTGGTAGAGAAATTAAGCAGATTCTAGATCTCCTATCTATATCGGGTATAAATTACGGACTATAATGTTTGGATATCACGATTCTTTGATCCTATAGCTTATGTACGACCAAACACGCAGCACTTCAACATGAACACCTTAAACTTAAACATCTCAGTGGTAACCTCGTAAAGCTTACATTCTAGACCATCAGCAAAACCTACACTGTCATATGATGCTGATGCCAAATATCAACCAAAATATACATGTGATCTGAGACCCAAAATAAGTCAAATCAAATACTATAGTAGTTCTAATATCTATTTCAAAGAGGCAGAAATAAATAGAACTAGAAAGAATGACGAAAGTAGAAAATCCATACAGGTTTCTGGACATCGTCGGAAACCTACAGCCTATTGCCCTACGATCACGTAGTAGAACGGAGAAGATGCCGTGGGTTTCCGACGATGGTTTCTGGAGGGAATTAGAAAATAACAGCCATGTATGCCAACAAAAAAAAAAACGACAGGCGGCGAGACCAGCTGCCGGAACCGTGTAAGCATCTCCTGCTTGCTTAAAACTCTCTTGACGTCACTAAAGTAACATAGACAAAGGAAGTTGATATGAAGTGGTAAGACATGTTATCCTATAAAATGTCTTACCAAACAGTGATTGTGCCACAGTACTGGTAACCATCTTTGATCGAAGCCCGCCAAAAACTTTATTAATGGTTCTCTCTCCTTGATCCTCCCCGTGTCCTCGACTCATGGCTTTCCTCAGTAAGGCAGCAGCCACGGGGTTTGTGCCAGCTGTTACATTTTCCCCATCTTGTGATGGGCGTTTCCCTCCGAGTGCCTTTTTGAAGGACTGTAGGGGGCGACCGGAGTCCTCCTTTTCTGACGTACTGGGTGTGTTTGAGACTTTGTCCGAAGCTTTTCTAAGCAGCGCAGCCTTTATTAACTTTGACATGATGTCTTTCTTTCAATGTATCAGACCCTGGGTTGGTTATAAGACACAATACAGCTAGATGTTCATGGAAAAATTGTAGCCTATAAAAGCAAATTATCGTGCAATATTTCCTCCATAGTGCAACAATCAAATTTTCTTGAAGTCAAAATTCAGAAGTTTCCTATACTGGAAATTTCAATTTTTCAAAACAAATTCTAGTGTATTATGTTGTTTTCTTGACTTTTCTACAGGAATTGATGGATAATAGTTCCTACCTTCAACAATACAACATCCTGTACAAGTATATACAACACAAAGTAGAGAAATCCTACCATATTACTTAGTAACCACCATACATAGTAGCGGCGTTAATGACTTTATAAAGTAGGTAACACTAGAAGACTAAGCAAACATACTCCTATTAGCCATTAGCTACTGCCATTAGAACTTTGTTTGGTTATTTTAACATCACTCTGACAAAATATCACAAAAGTGTTACAACTTGAAAGGCAAGACCTCTTCAGAAATCTCAACTGAAACATTCTTTTCTCTTGATTTATTGCAAAAAAATCAATTTAATAGGGAATTAAAGATTAAATCACGCAGACAAATTTATGGAAATACCAATATTTTATCTCGAGTTTGATGAATATACTGATATTTTGGGAGAATACTGAATAGAATACAATAGAATGTACTATATAGAAACTATATCCATCAGTCTTTTTCTGATAATGGAATGATAGTGTTTGAAACCTTTCTCAAAGATCAACACAGTTGAATCATCTTCTGTACTAGTGTCAAAGAAAATGCTCCCCTCCATTAAAGACCAATCAGCGTCTCCTAGTACGGCAAAGGTATTGATCCAACCTCTTGATAGATCCACAATTTCAATATTGCCCCTTTAATTGTGTACAAAGAGGAGATTTATTTTGAGATAAATAAATATTTAACATAAAACAGTTAGGCTCGTTGGTAAGTCAAAGTATATGCATTGTTCAGTATAAGGTTCTGGATAGATTATTACGGCTCTGAATCTATAACTGGGCAAAATTAACAAGGTAAGAATTATATTGTTTTATCACTTTCAATTCTATGTAGCTATATACAATTCAGTTATAAAAGGAAAAAAATTCAGCTAACTTTTGAGTAGCAGACACAAGATACCCGTGAAGTTGTTCGAATTACTTATTACAAATTAGAATCTTAAAATATGAATAATCAGTACGTTTGCTCTGCATTTGCCATCCAATAATTTGCCAGTCATGCAAAATAAAAATTTCAAGACAAGGCCAGATTTTTTTTTCTTTATTTGGTTACAAATTTTCCTCATAAAAATGAATTTTAATTTACAAAACTAAAATTTAGTGGGTTTTTTTTTAAATAAGACTCATTTGTTTTCCACTTTTTAAAACGAATAGTCCTTTTAAAACGAATTGTCCTTCCTATCTTAATTTTGGGTTGGAGTATGATTTTGAAGCGAACTGGAAGTATGATACTCTGACGATCGGGGAATATCAGATTAGTATCCAGTCTGTGAATACGCATTTCAAACATAAGGGCAAAATACGTTCATCTACATACACGGAGGATAAAGGGACACAATTGGCCCCTGAGACTAAGGTCTCAGAGCGTTCTCAGCTCAAACATACTTTAAATACATGTACATTTACCTTGGTAAACGTCTGCATTTTACAAGATAAATTTTATTCCTTCTCAACGGACTTAAGGTTCAGCTTTTTCACCATTTGATAATTTCATATCCTATGACTCCAACCTGACATTGTTGCTGTACTTACTGAATTTGGACACCATTTGTACTGTTCTGACAGAGCCCCTTAGTTTGACCATTGCAGCACTTGGTCTACGGCTTTCAAAAGACTTGGCCATGTTGGTCTTGCTGTCTTGACGTGTAAGCTTTCCCTCTAAGGCACTACCGCAGGATTTTATCCTTGTAGATTTGTTCATCCCTAAGGACTTCTCAGAGTTTCGTTTCTGTAGCAATATTTGTTGCGACTGAGTTTTCCTGAGCTTTCTCATTTTGACGTTTTCTGGTTGAATAGACTCCTTGTCCATGAATATGTTATCACTACTTTCTGAGGTCTCCATTCTAATGTTCCACCGTGTATTTTACACAATCTCTCCTCTACACACCTAGCTGTGACATCATCATATCAAGTCTCCCTCCACATTGTCACATACTCTTTCTATCTCAATCATATTAAGCACCATTGATAATTCATCTAATTCATCCATATATAATGAAGTAATATTGGTCAGACTCCACGAGCTTAGGCAATATATTCAATACAATGTCGTGACGATAATTCGTAGATTAATAAAGGCACGGTCACTCTAATTAACTCACCACGACAATAGTTCCGTCTAGTTCATCACTTACATTCAATATCTTTTCCTCCATGTTCATGTGGTCAAAATGGTAAAGCCGTACAGTATCCTTGGAAACAAAGATTCATCTGAAACTCCTAATCATTTGCATTTCTGCATTCGTTCTTTGATATTTGCCAGATATCTATGTTCCCGTGGGACTAGGGACTAACAGGCATCATGCAGTAAATGGCAAAATGACACCTCCACTGAGAGCTACTAGTAAATATGAATTTGACTTCAATAAACCTCTGATAATCTTGGTTCAAGTGAGGCTATACGGACTTGGTCATATCTAGTTAATAATGTAAAATCACATATGTTTGCTAGCTAATAAATCTGATAAATAGCACGTCCTTCCTGGCCACCATATACAAGATTACGACAATAGAATCTGTGAACAAGTTACTTTTATCTCCTGTCAACGGAAAATCTTAACCATCTTAACATCGACAAAATACCAGTTACTACTTGTATGATATTTACGACTTTCATAAAAGTCACAATTGCAATATCTTTAAAAGCATTTTACGAACGCACTATCTTTTCTCTTTATTATCATAATGAACATTATATTGTATGCCCAGGACAGTGGCATCTTGTTCTTATAAAAATGCTTATGTCAAGAGACTTCTAAATAAAACAAATTCAAACGTACTCTTCAGTTACAAATATACTGGGATATTAAAAACAAGTGAGATGTAAGATTTTAAAACATTAATACTAGTATACTATTACTTTCATTTTTTTGAAAACCTGAGCAGACAAGACTTTGTTCTTCTGTTGTCTTCCTTGTGACGTTTCTTCATTGTCTCTTCTCTTGTAAATATTTAACTTTTTCTGATTTTTAGTTTTCATAGAAAATTTATTAAACATGGAGAAATAACATTCTGTCATACACAATTTTCTGTGTGTAGTATTTATAGATTCCGCGGGAAATCGTCGTAACCGAGGCCATACCTTGTTTTTGTCGTTTTTTTTTTTTTGGGGGGGGGGGGTGTTTTTGTGTCGAATGCGAAGCATAGCGAGACTTATTTGTTTTTGTTTTTATAAGCATCAGGTCAAACAATAGGAACCTACATGTATCTACCTATCCGTTAAAAACAACAACATAGTGGAATGGATTAAAAGGAAGAAATATAAAAGAGAGTAAGATCTCATTGTAGGTATGGCAAAATTATCCTTTTCAGGTTAGCTGACCTTTGTAAGACTAAATTAGTAATTGTTAAGACCAGTACACTTCTGCTTTGAATAAAAAACAAAATGGGATGGTTTTGTTTTGTATTTGCTATTCCCTGAAAATCTACCCGCCCGCTGACGCTTGACAAAGAAAAAAAACTTGGTGTGGCCCGATGAAATGTTGATTGCAGTATGATTGAAATAAAAAAAAATCTTGCAACGGTCCCCGCCCGTGGTTGATTCTGAATGCTAGCAAAGAGAGACAGTCTATTCTTCTGCAAACATGGCGGATATCGTATATTAAGTTAATATCAAATTTCCTCGACTTTCAAGTTTTGATAAACAGCTAAAGTTCCTCTTGGTATTTGTTGTAGCAACTGATAAGAAAGATAACTCTGGTAGGAAATATATTCTGAATGGTTCAATCCTGATTGTCCAACATTTTGAAAATCCCATATCCTGATTGTCCAACAAAAAATTTAAGGGCACCTGTTTTGTTAAATAAATACACCTGCTTGTCTAAATAAACATACCAATTAGGGCTTTTTTTATACTTGAAAATCTATTTTCACCAAATCGAACAAAGTTAATTTTTTGATATATAAAAAAGTCAAATAAATGTTAAAGTTTCACTCAAAATTTATTTCATTCTCAATTATTATTTTCAGTAGATCATCGGCTACATGTAATAGTAAAATCCTAGAAAACGAGATTTACGCAAAAAAAAATATGATAATCATATATTTATTTATTTTTTCATTTTTTTATATACGTGCATCATGTATGACATACAAACAACAAATTCAGGATTTCATAGATTTTTTAAAGAGCTTTGCAGATCCAATATCACTGTGTTTGAGTTTGTTTTACTCCAATATTACATGATTTCTGAGTTTATACCCATCATTTTTACGAAAAGCCTCAGAATTTTGTCAACTTTGGTATAACACAGTCTAATTAACCTTGACAATGAGTCCTACATGTATGACCTTAACAATTTCTAGGTGACTTCTTAATCAATTTTAAAGTTCTTCAGTTTAGATGTACTAATAGAAATTGCTTCAAAATGTATTAGGGGCAGCTATAACTGTTTATTTACTCTATGTGCTATTGTGTTGACCAGAATGTAAACATGGTAACCGTCTTTGTACCCTTTTGAGTAGAAATGGGGAGATGTCTGCTCAAGTCTTACATAGCAGTTTTAAAATAAGGAGCAGATTTCTTGATATTTTCTATAAAATGCAAGCGATTCCTGTATATTATACATGTATATGTATTCCATGCTTTTACAATCGATTTATATGGTACTAGCAAAAAAAAGTTACTTTTCCCCTCTTTTTTGGAGTAAAATGGAGGTTGTTCATGTGCATGCAACTCTTATATACTAAATGTTTGTTATATAATCAGTAAATTTTAATATTGATGGTTATGTCTGCTGTCTGTCTTACACGCATGCTGTCTGTCTGCTAGTTTGAGATAAAAAATATGAATGTAATTCTCCGCTAATCTCATAAAAGCCGCCAACATGTCTATTTCCAACGAAAAATTTGTTATATCAAATATAGTCCGTAAATGTTCATACTGACCACAGGTGCGTGCAGATATGATCGTTCCCCTCTCCCTTTTTTCTTTCTCAGAATCATGGCTAAAATTGCCGTGGAGTAAAAAAGTGGAAAAAAGAAAAAAAAATCCCCCTCCTTTACTAACGGCCATTTTAGCCATGATTCTGACAAAGAAAGAGGGGGGGGAGGGGTTGGAAACGATCATATCTGCAGGCACCTGTGATACTGACGACATGAAATAGTGACGAAGCAGGGACGTACATGTATATATGTCCGTGGTAGAAGTACTTTAAGAAAAAGTTTTAAAAATACTTAAGATACATGTACTTAGTATACGTGTTTTATCTTATTTATTTAAAATTCATGAGGTTATGGCATATCTGTCCATTTATGAGAATGAAGAATTGTCATTGTCCAACATTTACCTGAGCCAATTAGCGGCAAGATCAATGAGATCAATTAACTAAGTAATTATGCAAACAATGTAATTGGTACTACATAAAATCCTGATTGTCCAACAAAAAATATACCACATTTTTACCTTTTTATATAAATGTTGGACAATCAGGATGACACCTTCTGAATGACGGAATGAATATATAATATGAAAATGTTTCCTCGACAAATTTATTTTACTTAATTTGACGAAAAAATAAGATTTGATCATTAATTCATTATGAGCCTAATGTAAGAGGTTGAGTGTATTTTTACCCTCCTGTGCCCTTTATGATCGGATAAACTTCTACCCTTTTTGAAATCTAATTATCTCGAAAAGAGCGAAATTCTAACGAATTGTCAATTGTTAGGATTCCTGAATCAACCATTCTAACCAAGTAGATTGTATCAAAAGGGTTTGACAGCTAAAGTATGTGATCTCGCAAAACTGTACATATTACAAACACTAATCATTATTGATATAGAGTACGATACTGTCAAAGTGTATATTTTATACATGGATGCATCGCTATAGAAAACTTTTATAGAATATCGGGCGATAACTTGTATTTCAAAGAACAAAAAAAAAAGAAAAGAAAAGAAAATAACAGAAAAAATAATAAAAATCCATAACTACTTTCAAATATCAAAATAAACTTTTATGCTATTTCATCAAAACATTTTATTAATCAAAGAAGAACATTTTAAAATAATTTTCATTTTAAGTGACACTTACTGTGGAATTTGACTTATTTTTTTAATGGATGAAGCATCAAAATACAATTCTCTTTTTAGCTATTATTACTAAGTTCAAGCAAACTGTGACAACTCTTGTAATTTTGTCTGTGTTTTTAAAATAGTAATCCTCTTTCTGTTTCATAGGACCTGGGGAAGTGCATCTTAAATATAATGTGCTTGCATATTTGAATATCTATACATGTTTAAGAATAAATGCATTGTAAGCATAGCATCCTTTTGCAACAGCAAAGTTCATTCAGCTTGTCTCAAATGAGCTTGACCTTTTCATCCTCCTCTATTAGAAACATTTGTTGAAGGTTTAAAGATTGTACAATGTATGATGATAGGCGTTTCGCTTAGTCTTATGATGTTCATATTAAGGTTTTAAAGTTGAAGTCTACAGTGAACTTGACCTTTGACCCTTGATATTGGGATTCCTCTTCCTTCTTAAAGGTTTGATGATTCTAGGATGATTGCTTTCTTCTATGCTGTTCCATAGTGACCTTGATCTTTGACCAGTCTACTATTAACCTTAAAACAATAGAGCTCGTTCTTTCCATATGGGAAATACTTGTGGAGTGCTTGGTGACCCTATGATAACTGCTCCAACTTCTATGCTGATCACAAGAATCCACACACAGACATACAAGCACACAGCTGTGATGCTCTATCCCTTCTGCAACATTGTTGCACACATGTAGTTCCAATATACTATTATGCAGACGATATAGATATTAGATAAAGCTCTTGTGGTTACTGTAGAAGGCAAACTAAATATTGTACTGTCCAGTTTAACCTCTGATCTTTGAAATAGATAAGAATTGTTCTCTTTCCATGGCAATCATTTCCTTTTAATTTCAGGTTTTCCATCAAAGATTGATTATATTAACCATTTTAACTGGTGCATGCAATTTAGAAATACTGGTGTTTACAATTTAGAAGTACAAAAATCTAAAAAAAAATTGCTAAGAGTTTGGTGATTCAGTCATTCTACACTTTGTCCTTTATTGTGTTCTCCAGATTTTTCCTATATTGTCAACTTTGACTTTGACCTTGAAAATGGATAGGAATAATCCTTTTCCCCAAGCTGTTTTAGTTAAGTAGTGTTTGGTGATTCTTCATTATTTAGTTTGCCCTCTATTGTGTTCTCATGAGTTTTCTTTGTTGTCTACTGTGACACTGACCCTTGAAAATTGTTCTATAGAAATAATGATGCCCCCTTGCCCAGCATTTTTTATCATCAAATTGATTAATTTATTTGACATTTTTCAATGTTTAATTAAGGAGTGCATGTTGGCCATGGTTAGAAAACATTATTTCTTAATTCATGAACAGTATTATCCTATCAGACTCGAACCAGCAAACTTATGTAGTGATTTTTAACCATTTTTAAAAACCATCCCTTCCCTTTTGATTGGGAAAATATGCGACATTTTGGGATAAATTGGGAAATCTCAGACCAAAGTTACTTCTTATATTTAATGCTCAAACACTTGTTGAAAATCATTCAATAAAAGATTTTGGTGATGTATAACACTCAAACTATCATTAAATACAATTTCTGAAGATTCATACAATCAAATAATTTATAATGCAGAAAGAAAATTGTAGAATTTTGAAATTGGGAATTTATACCTAATATTTTGGGAAAATAAAGCCAAATTTGTTAGGGGGAAACTACTGATATTTGGTTGTAAATTAATCAAAATGAATATCAAAAGCCAACATTCTACCAAATGAGCTAACTAGGGTAGCCAACAAGCCAAGCTAGTAGGAGTTGGTGTACTATTTACAGAAACACCTGAGCCGTTACACACGCCCCCCCCCCCCCCCTCAACCTGCATCAATATCAATATAACTGCAATTTTGGCATTTCATTGTGTAATCACAGCATCTCATTTGTAATAGGTAAGTGGCTAGAAACCGCAGTTTTATCAGTTATTGGGAAAGACTGGGGCCATGTCCTATTAATTTGAAAGATGGCCCAGTAACTACTAGTATTATTTGGACTGATAAAAATCCCCAAAATGCAAATGTCAGATATTCCATGGAAGATTTTAAGAACTCTGCAACTGTCCGATATTTCATGGAAGTTTTCAAACACACTGTTGAAGTCTCAATACAATCTTTAATAAGAAAATCCCCATTGAAATTGTAGAAAAGCATGGAAAATGGCCCATTCATAAGATTTTCTATCCAATCACTGTCTTATGAAGTTATGTACATGTATGTTGCTTAAATACTGCAACGACAGTCCATGCCAAGACTATATAAGATCAATACAGCCAACAGATTTCATATTGGTGCTGCTGGATGCCCATCCAAATAGAGATGGACAAAACTTTTACTATTCTTGGAAAAAATGCTTGCCAATTCTTTAAGATAGGACCACATGGGATCTCACTACTGGCTAGGCACATATGTAGTCACTTTTTTCAACATTCTTCGCTCTAAAATATTTAATTCTTTATGAAATTTGATTAAATTTGTACAGAAGGAAGAACCCTTGACTCACAAATTTCTTTCAATTTTCATGAAAATCTGATGACCAGTTCTTGTTTTCTGGTGATTTGTCAACTACAGGATTGGGCCAAGTTTGAAAGGAGAGAGGGAAGACATTATTGCCAACTCCACCTGTTTGTGCTGAAAATCTTAAAGTTTTTCAATAAAATTAACATTATTTGAATCTTTGAACCTTTTCTTTGCATCTGTGAACAATTCATACAAAAAAATTCAAAGAGACATAAGAAGATGAAGTGACCTTCCTTTTCTCAGATGAGGTGGGAGAAATACATTCAGATTAAACAACTTTCTGTTTGCAAGCTACATGGAATTATTCAATATTTTTATACCTTTTCATGTTTCAAAGATACTATGGTGAAAATCAAAGGACTGAAAGTCCTGCGAGTTGGCAAAAAGTAACATTGAGACGAACATACAGAAGACAAGTATAAAACTGGCAAAAATCAAACTCCAAATTTATGCCTCAAATGCTTGAATGAGTGATTCTCACAATTCAAGAGTTGTCTCAAATCTAAAAAAAAAAGTCTGGAAATATATAAATATATAAAATGATAGAACTTCTTAACCAAATAACTGCTTTTGAGGTCAGAGTTCAAGGTCAATATGATCATGTCAAATTTGTTGCAATTGTTATGGGTGTATGAAGTATAATGTCCTATCACTTTTACTTCAGGAGATATTTGCTTTTGAAACTTCTTGACCAACTTAAAACCAACATCTTAGGTTTATTAGGTATCAAACTGAAAAACTTTTTTTTCCTAGTCGGTAAATAGCTCATCAGAGCTAATGTTGATTGTTATAAATTATGTCTGACTTTAAATAAATATTATTGATTTATTTATTTATTTATTTACTTGTCTTTAGTCTTTTACACATCCACAATTTTTTTTAAAATCTAAGGTCTTTTTTATCCTAAATACAATACTTTTACCTATCTATCTAAAAATTGGGTGCTCCTTATACAGACATGGAAAGTACAAAGAAAAAAGATGCGCCATATTTTAATGCACTGACATCAACAAGTGATCGCTATTCCTGTAGCATCGTTCCTTGTAGCATTTTTTTTGCATTCTCATAATGCATTTAACCCATTATTTACAACTTGAACTTAAAAGTCTGCCGTCTAATATGTTCTTTTGTCAAATCGTAGTGGTCCTATTTCTTATTGCGCCAGTAACATTGTGCGTTGTTTGGTCCGTGCAGGGTCATCAAGTGCAAAGTTGAAAGCCATAGCAATGAGAGTTGGCTTTGCCAACTCAAAAAATCAAATACGTCATTTCGGAGATCCCGATTTCGTCACAATGTGTCATGTGACTTTCATCCTTTTATGACGTCATTTAGGGCATGTTTTGTTCAAAATGGCGTCATTTATTACTAACCATCCATAGATAGATGTAAACAGAGAATAAAGTGCTAGATTTTCATCAAAAACAGAAATATCAATAAATAAATATGAATTTATGTAAAGAATTTTATAAATAAACAAACAAAAATAAATAAATATAAAGGATAGAGAGGATCACATCATGGATAAAGCCAGTCTTAGGCAGTGAACTCCTGCCGACCCCCCCCCCCCCCCCCCCTCCCCCTTCTTATATTAATTTGATTGGAACCAAAAAATAATATAGTAAATGAAAAATATCTTAGGGAGACGTGAGCTGCACAAACCTCTCTGTCCGTCACCATTGGATCCTCTTTTAAGATTAGGTAAGGAGGGGGGGGGGGAGATTTTATACATCGGTGACCCATGCGCGCTCTATCGCACTCCGTTTTGCGCAATCGATCATGGGGTTCCGAGGTTAGTTTTATACAGAAATCATCTTCCTAGGAATTAGGAATTAAAATAATATTAAAAACATGAAAATATTTAATGCATAATTGACGATATTGCAACTAAATATGGACAAATCAAAGGTGCATTGATCAAGCATTATTTATGCAAGTCAATTTACCGACTTCATTTGTATAGCAATACAAACCAAATATTTCTTATATATTAATTTTGCATATTTTATATTAATTCAAAGCTACCTACATTATTCTACTGAGACATTGTCATTATTCAAAATGGAACTACACATGATTTTTCCTTGTAAAAATATTATCGTTTACACATTAAACAAACGGAAAAAAAAAAATGAAAACAGATATATTTATTTTCAGATATCTATCTTTCTTCAATAATAATTAAAAAAAGGAAAATAGTCAATGCATTCAATCCGTTTTATGTTAATATATTTTGGCCACTTGACCCAGATTTGATCGGCTGTGAAGATCCTTGAACCTTGGGGGGGGGGGGGGATCCGAAGTATAAATATCCGCGGCAAATGGCCGATTTTCTACGCCGTTCTAGAAATACTGTTAGAATCATTGTTGATTGTTCAACTAAATTGAAGAGATAAAAATATCTATTTCCCCGAAAGCATGGCTGAGCCCTTTATATGTTGATCTCTGATTATCCGGTATCGATCTGTGTCCACGGCGATTTTTTTTCTCCGTTTATCACTGTAGATGCATATAGATTAGACTATTTGAAATTTTAATTCAAAACACAGTACATTGAAAATCAGTTTAAGAGTTTTCTTTTTAATAAGTTTGATAAGAGAATTTACTTTTTTGTGAAACTACAAATCCAGCATAGGCCGGGGTAGGGTTGATGGCCACAGCACCCGGGCGCGATGAGCTTTCTACAGGCCCACGGGTCTGCTTTCAAGGCTGGCCGGGATGATCTTATTCATATTTGTCATATTCTTTGTTCAATATATCAGAGTAAGGCGAAAATTATATATACTTCATGGTTTCATTTCATAGCATAATACTAAATGTATATCAACCTCCAGAATCTCTCCCGGGACCAACCCCCCCCCCCCCCCCATTTTTTTTCCTCCACGTCATCCGCGTGGGATATAGGATTTTTTTTTAAATACTAGAATTTTATGGACATTTAACAATCCTATGAACATCACAACATCGTATAAATTTCAATTTCTCCGATTTAGCACGGCATTTATAGATCGCAACGTCGTTCCTAATGAAATCAAAACATGCCCTAAATTTAGTCGCGGTCACATGACCAGGTAACCTTTTTGCGCCTCCTTACGTAAGAGTTTCGACATCTAGGAAACGACGTATATGAAGTACTAGTATGTAAATCAACCCCAGTTTTTTTCAAAAAAGGTTGTCGTTGCCATGGTAACCGTGTCTGAAGTTTCAAAATCGGGAAAATCTATAGGACGAGGCACATTTGTAGGCTTCGTTACCATGGAAACAGGTTTTTGGCTCTTAAAGACCATTTTTTGCATGTTTTTACTGTTTTACAAGGTTGAAAATTTCATAAAAGCACCAATTTTTGAAGTCCAAGTTCTAGTTATCCAATTAGTATCATCTTTGAACTATACATTAATATAAAAAATTAATTGACCTAATTTGTCCTTTTATATGCAAAGCAGCATCACAGCTATGGCAACAATCGGCTGAAAGGTTCACATACGATGAATTTAAACACAACCTCTATCAAACTATCTACGCATGATATTTTAACAGAAGTTCATGTATACATCTATCAGAGGCGTTTTAATATAAAAATGACCTTGAAAATATTTCAAGGTCACCCACTGAATTTCCAAGGTCATTAAACTTTAAGTGACCAAATTTGACGAAAAATCCTGATTTTTCAGAAAATGAAGGTGCCTATATTTTAGAAACCTTGAAATATTGAACTTAACAGTTATTTGCCATAAAATGATACATGTATCACTATTTTCTTAGAACTATTGATAACGTTTCTTCACATTTTCGAATATCTAAATTCTTCGTGAGTATTTTGATAAAAAAGGGACGAAATCTGTGTTTTCTTGTTTTTTGACGAAAAAATATTTTCCTATTATATTGCTCAAGTTCAATAAATTCTAAGATGTTTCTCTCTTGTATTCATGTACTTTCATAATAAATATGACCTATCAAAATATTCAAATAAAAAAATCATTAAAATCGGTAACAAAAAATTTAAAAAATCAATATTTTATGAAAGTATAAATGACCTTGAACATCAAGCCAATGACCTTGAACATTTTAATTGTGCTTATGTAAAGGATTTAAGTCAGATCTATACATGCATACATTTTGACAATCTTATGTAACTATAAAGAGGAATTAAATCAATTTCAAAGATAATATGAAACAAGCAAAATGGTCTAATGTTGTCATGGCAACGGTCTTTGACGACAGAATTTAGGTAAAACTCTTAATATACCCACTACAATTTTTCGTTCATTTTATTTGTCAATAAACATATATTTCCTTTGATAAAAATCACTGGTCTCCTATTGGTGCCTTTTGTGATATTTAAGATTGAAAATGGTCAAAAACACACTCAATTGGCCCTTATTTTCACCTCTATTTTTCGCTTCATTTTGACTTATTTTGGCTTAATACAATAAGCTTCCTGTAATAAATATCACATAACTAAGTGTACTAAGTAAGAATGGAAGTAAGGAAGAATAGATTATATGAAGATGAACAAGCTGTTACAGTGGTATCCATGGCAACGAAGTATCCGGAGCTGGCTTATTTCATGGTCTCAAAAATGCTATAAATAGAATGACCTCGTTACCATGACAACCAGAGGTCATATTGGCCGAAAAGTGTTATTTTCATGGTCACTACTTAATATATACCTATTATACCGAAAATCATCAAAATCCATGACATGCCGTGCCGATTTTGATCGATTTTGGTCCTTACAGAGAATGGCCAATAGACCAAAATGGCCAAAATACCAATAGGAGAATTAATCGATTTTGATCGATTTTGGTCCTTACAGAGAATGGCTATTAATATTGTGGTGTTTTGGTACATATAAATAACAATATTACTTACCAAAACTGTACTGTCTGGCAAATATCAGGTAAACAATTATAAGAACGATGAACAGCAATGAACAGTGTAATATGCGTCTATTCAGCTCGGGAACTGGACATGAAGTTAACTCTTCTACACGAAGTCCGGAAAGGTCAAGTAAACATAAGAAGCCAATTCGACTGAATAACATTTCACCACATTCCTCCCCATTCTTTTTTTAAGGTTGGTAGGCTGGTGTGTTCCTGATGAAATATTGATGAAATCCCCCGTCCGTAGAAAGAAATTAACAGCAATTCAAATCCAACGTTGATCATATAGTGTATGTTAAAAACCAATTCTAGTGTTGTATCTCAAACTAGAATATATGTACAAATATCCCTCTTCTCCAACGGCTAATGGAATAAACAAGAAATAACATAACGTATTTACAATCTATTTACATATCCTGTGTGTTGAGATACCGGGTCATGGCTAAATGGATTATGTCTAACAATGTGTTTTTCTACAATCCACATAATTTAAAGAAGATTCTGACGATAATCTCAACAGCACTCACAATAGATCACAAAATTAAACATCGACAGATGTTTAATTTCACAAAATTAAACATCGACATAAGTACGATAACTCTTATAACACAGGCCTGTCAAATGGATCATGTCAAGTCTATCCACAATCCACATATAGCAACCCTTTTATGTTACCCTGGCTAAGGTCCATACTAACTTCTTTCGTTGCGCAAGGTCTGGCGCATCAATTCAGCAGGGCGCATGTCAAGGTGCACCGCAACAAAAGAGTTAAAGAAGATCCTGACGATAATCTCAACAGCACTCACAATAGAGTACAAAATTAAGCATCGATGCAACAAAAGCAGCGACCTCTCCAATGTAAGCTGGAGTACTGAACTCAGAATTTCCTAACGGAAAATAGGGTGCGTCTGTCTCCAGGAGCAATCTGTTTATAGGGATTTCCCGTAGCCCCTCGACCTGCTCTCCGCCAAAATGAACGGACAGCTGCAGTAACACCAAAATATGAATTAGGAAATTTCAGCAGCCATGCTTGTACTATGTCCTTTTTCCCTGTGAAACAATGGACATGGAGCTTCTGGCCAGGTTTATAATTGGCCTCCATCATGATCATGGCGCGGCACTGGACGTCTGATCCCAGTTCATCACCTGGAGGTCCCCTAAAGTGCAAAACCAGAGGTTGTTCCACTTTTGCAAGTTTCAGCATCCTCTGGAAAATTTCCTCCTGAAACCTCCACTTTGAAACAGGTACTGTGCGGTCTAAACCACATTCACCTAGGGCTGCAACCTTCGGATGCTCTAGCAAACTGCTGCAATACCAGTGTCCTTTCTACTGTTAGAGTTTTGCAGTGTTTAGGGTGCACACCCACAGCAGCTTTCCAGGGTCCTGACAAATGGAAATCAGGGTCAGGATAGTTTCTTGGCTCGCTGTAGATGGCAACTCCTCCTACTAATTCCACATTTACACTGTGGTGATATGACACACAGTAAGAAAAAATGTATTCTATTAAATCCTCCACTGCGTGTCCCACAGTTGAGTTCCATATTCTTTGGCACGTCCGGTCTAGGTGAAAGTGACTGTCATACACTTGAGGTGTTTTAGACACTGACTCCTCGCAATCATCGTCCTCACTTTCCCCCGTCTCTTCAATGACAATAAACTCATCTAATACCTCTTCCTCCTCTTGCGGCTGAATATCCTCACTCAAACTCTGAGTCGATACAGGGTGTTCTGTTGAGGTGAGGTGAACGACCCTGCAGTCCTCAGGTTTCAAATGTTTAAATGCTCGCTGATCCTTGGTTGAACATTGGGAAAGGAGGGCAATGGTACACCTCCAAAAGAGAAGGACAGCTGGTGAATTTATTGGATGGAGCGCAAATTTGTATGGGGACTCAACACCCAAAAGTGTGCAAGCATCCTTAAATATAGTCTGATGTAAGGGGTTTAGTTGAATTCCACTTGGTATGAGTTCGGAATTTTTTGAATAATCCATAGCATCAGACAGACTGGTGTTTGGACCAAATGCGGCACTAACCATCTGAGCATCATAATATGGACACCAAGGCCAACATTCCCACTTTCAAGGTTAACTTGAAGGGCAGCAGGGAAGTGTTTATTCAGGACATGTCTGCGGGGCTTGCGATCAGCTGACTTACATGTTTGTATAAGGCAAGCATCCATATGTCCCTCGGATTTTCGAACCTTAGGTTTTGATGGTCCATGAACTTCTAAGACATCTTTGGATTCATTGCTAGTCAACAAGTCCCTTGAACTGTCAGCAATTTGAGCAGTTGCCAACAGAACTAGGTTTTTATCAACTGGCCTGTCTGGAGATACCTTCGAGTGAGTTACATCCGGCTCATTCAGGGGCAGGGGATCTAACTCCATCTTTGTGCCCTCCTGCGTTGCAGTAGATGGTATGGTACTCTTTGTGGCTGCTGCAGCAGGACCACCCAGGGACGGCAAATTCTCCTCAACCCACTTATAAGTATGGTCAAATTGACTGTTCTTTCTTATTTCTTTTACCCACACACTTCTACCTTTTTTCTTTGCCAACCCATATTGAATTAGGAGGCACGCATCTATATCTGCTTGTGGCAATGTCAAAAGAGAGTGACTTAAGCTTTTGGGTTCAACAAGGACTCCAATTTATGTGACTCGTTTTACACAGTCTAAAACAGGTTCCTCAGGATCCCTTCTGAGTTCCTCAAACTTCTTGCCATCTAATAGCCTTCTTCCTGTCCTATTTGTCCTTTTAGTGTTTGTCTTCTTTGGATTTTTCCAAGCTCTTTTCTCAGGGCTGCTACTGGCGGACATGTTTCTGTGTTGATACAAATAATTAAAAGCAATTACAAACTATTATTAACAATTACACCCAGGACAGAGATATACGTCAATTAGACCAGCCTGGATTTCTGTAACATGGACACATTCAACATGGAACCACTCCCTACATTCATCGCACTGGATCATAAACCTTCCGTCATCGGGGCTTCGACAAAGACAGTACAGATTGTCCTTGACCATCTCATTTGTCGACTCCCCGATTTCTTTTCCGAAATACAAATCATCACGCTTTCTCAATAACCAGGCTGGTAAATTTCTGTCCCGACACATTTTCATTCTATCATGATTTATTGTTTGCAGTTTCCTGCGCAACAAAACAACAAACAAGAAATCTGTAAATTTTCTGATGACTAAACCTGGTCCCCTCCATTGTGGCCTTAGTTTTGCAGTTTTACCTTTAGGAACAGAGGTGTCTAACACATAAACTGCATCACCTTTTTGATAGGACATCATATGAGTTTTAAGATCATAATCTCGCTTAAATATTGACTGTGTCAATTTGAGATTGTCACGAGCAATTTCATGTGCAGTTTGTGTGTGAGTAAGTAGTTCTGCCAGGTATCTCTCATAGTCAACAGAATCAACAGGCTTTGGACCAGGAAAGATCAAGTCAACAGGCATATTAACTTCCCTTCCCAGCATAAGCATGTTTGGCGTGAATACTGTACTTCGATTTACTGCAGACTTCAATACACCAGCAAGTTGAGGGATAAATTCATCCCATAATTTTGGAGATCTACTAGCAAAGCAACGTACAGCATCCATAAGTGTTCTGTTGAACCTTTCAACCTGACCATTCGCGGAAGGTCGAAATGCTGTAGTTCTAGCTTTGTGGATACCCAGTGTTTGACACATTTGCTTGAACAGTATGCTTTCGAAATTAGTACCTCTGTCCGTAAAGATTTGAAAGGGGTAGCCGAACCTTGAGAAGAAGTGATTTACAGCTGCAACTGCGGTATCTTCAGATGTCTGTGTAGGCAAGGGTATACATTCCACCCACTTTGTAAATTGGTCGACCATCATCAAAACATAACTATTGCCAATTTATGTTACCTCAAAAGGCCCTAAGATGTCTAGATGGACCCTTTCCATTGGTGAACCTGCATGACGTCATTTTGCACTTAGCTTTTCGATTTGGCTTCTTGTTCCTATTACAAATAGGGCAAGAAACCACAAAATTTCTGACATCTTTTGCCATACAGTAGCAATAGAAACGTAAATTGCACCTATTGATAGTACGTTCTTGACCCTGGTTACCAGTCGCGGGTAAATCATGAGACAGACTGATAATCTTCTCTTTTAACGAGTTTGGAACAACTAGAAAGTCAGATGAATTAGTCTCAGTATCTTGCCACCATAACACACCACTGTCACTTAGGAAAAACATTTCCTTATTGTTCCAATAGTGTTTAACAGCAGGGCTACTCAAGAACAATTCATTTTCTGTTGGAGATTGTTTGGTCTCTAACCATTGCAATACAAACTTCAAATCTTTGTCTTGTTTTTGGTAGTTTTTCACTTCCTCCCAAGAATAACCTTTGACCCAAGATCTATGTTGTTGGACCATACTCACTTGTTGTACATTGTAAGTATTTCTACTCAAAGGTACGGCTTCATCGACAGACTCTATGAATGTACTCCGTTCATCATGTCTTTTATTTCTTACAATAACTACACCCTCCACAAGGTAACTGATCAACTTGGACACCATGTAAGTATTCAGAACAAGTATTGTCATGCGGTTCTGGCAGTCGTGACAAAGCGTCAGCATTGTTATGTTTTTTACCTGGGCGATGATGGATTGACATCCAATACTGACTGAGCTCCTCCAACCACCGAGCTAACTGCCCAGTTGGGTTTTTGAAGTTCATCAGCCATTGGAGGCTACTGTGATCAGTACGGACATCAAAATTTCGCCCAAGCAGATAGTGACGAAAATACCTAGTAAATCTAACAACTTCCAGTAATTCTTTTCTCGTCGTGCAATACTTGCGTTGCTCTGGTGTTAAAGAGAAACTGCAATAGGAGATACACTTCTCCTCCCCATTTTGAATTTGAAGCAGTTCTGCACCAATAGCAAAATCTGAACTATCAGTATCCAGTATAAACCTGTCATTTTTGGTGGGAATAGTTAAAACTGGAGCACTACAGACAGCATCTCTAAGTTTCTCATATGCCTCTTGGTGTTCTTGTTCCCAACAAAACATGTTCTTACCTGTTAGGTTATATAAAGGAACAGAGATTTCAGCAAAGTGTTTGATCAAATTGCGGTGACAGTTTGCAAATCCACAAAACCGTTCAACATCTTTGGTACATTTCGGGGTTGACCACTTTTCCATAGTTTCAAGGAAATGCTTACTTATTTTCATACCTTCACAACCAGCAGTTCTACCCAAGTACTCAACCTCTTGTCTGAAGAGGTCACACTTCTTAGCTTTTAATTTGATTCCATATTGTCTGAATCTGAGGAAAACTTCAGCAAGATTGTTAAGATGATCACTGAAGTCTCGCCCTAAGACCAACACGTCATCAAGGAAAGCTAATACAGTTTTCCAATGACAAATATGGATAATGACCATATCCCTGTTTACAGCACAAAATCGATAACCCAGAAAATCAGAAACCGAAGGCATACAAAATCAGGATAAAACAGGAACCAAAGCAAACAAACAAAAACCTCCACCATATGAAAAGAAGCGAACTCCCGATATGAGAGTGAGACCAAGTGCCCAGGAAGAGTAAGCATCTCCTGCTTGCATGCAACACCCGTCGCTTCAATTCGGTAGAAATGTAAACCTTTCAAGACAAGGTTCATGACCCTTGAGAAAGTGCTTGGCGCATTTGTCAAGTCGAAGCTCATCCTTTTGAATTGATAAGGCCATATTTGGTGGTGAAAGCTGTCTTGCATTAATCTCCATCTTTCACTTTGATTTGCCAATAGCCCCAAGTGGCGTCTAGCTTAGAGAACGACACATTACCTGATAGGGTATCTATGCATTCCTCCACTAGGGGCATAGGAAATACATCTTTCTTGGTGACCTTATTCAATGCGCGATAGTCAACGCACCATCTCACTGATCCATCTCGCTTTCGAACGAGAACTGGAGAGGAAGCCCACTCTGACATCGAAGGTTCAACGGCGTCAGCTTTCAACATTTTTTCCAAATGTTTTTCCTCCTCCCCTGCAAAACAAGTTGGGGTTCTAAGGAAACGCTGTTTGATTGGACGAGAATTCGCGGTGTCAATTGAATGTTCAATTGCAGTGAAGTTCCCCAAATCAAATTGATGAGATGAGAAAATATCAGCAAAATCTATTAAAAGATTTTTCAACAAACCCTGCTGATTTTCATTTAGCTCAGAACATGAATTTTGATAAAGGTCTTTTAAATGCTCCGGAATTTCTTGTGTTTTCATAGAGCGTTTAACCTGAGAAACAACCAAATTATCTTGGTCACCACTTAGGTTAGGAACAATTTCTCATCTACCTCATATGCAAATCCAACTTTCTGATTTTTGAGGTAAATTAAGGCTTTTAATGGCTGATCTGTATAGCATGGAATTCTAACAGCTGTATGAGGGGGTATTTGTGATCTTTTTAGTAACCTGACCTTGGGTTTAGTGGCAGCTTTGGCAGATCGAGCCTCCCATTTTATTTACAAATGACACCACATGATCCTGTATGCAAATTTGACTCTCCTTTAAATCTACCATCACTTGATATTTAGACATGAAGTCAAGGCCAATAAGCATGTCATCCTCAAGAGGTGCAACATACATGGCTTCTTTCAATACAAGACCATTGACATCAAATTGTACAGGTTCTAGTAAGTGACCCTTCATTGACAAATTCCTTCCAGCTGTATGTAATGTGATTTCTTTAACTACTGAAGGCTTATTGGGAAGTGAACTGTACAGCTTATCTGAAATAATTGTCACCTGTGAAGCTGTATCTATCACTCCATGGACTTTTTTACCTAACAGCTGAATGGGAATATGTATGCTTGAGAGTGACTTCATTTGTCTTATTATCAACGAGTGCTCTAGCTGCGTTTTGTAGGCCGTCATCTACCTAGATCAGGTTTTGGCCTTCTGACTTGACCCCGTCTCGTTTAAATCTTAAGAAAATGTCACCTTGGGGTTGGCTGCCTTGTTTAGACGGACAATTATTTGCAAAATGTCCTAACCCTTGACAATGATAACACCTGCCTCGTACTGGTGATGGTGACCTACTTCTTGCTGTATTTCTAGGAGGGGTAGGTGACCTAGTTTGTAGATTCTCAAAATGTTGAATCAACGAGTTTACGCTACTTTTCAAATCACCTATCTGTTGTTGCATTTCTCCAAGTCGAAACTCAGTACTTCTCGCAGCATCAGAATTCCTACCCTGTTCTGACTTTTTAGCTTCCTGCTACTCTTTTGGTACACTTTTTCGACATAGTAACTTTCATACTTTTTTGGCATATTACATTGTTTAGATTTAGGATCACTGATGAGGGTTAAGTACCCGAAACGTGCATGTCTGGTCCACGTTGCCAATTTTTCTGTTCTTAAATGATGCTATTCAATTTGAAGACGTATACATTTATACCACTTGGTGAGTGTCACTGCTGGTGGACCAGGAGTCCCCGAGGGCACATGTAGCCAAGTTCGATCAATTTCGGTTGATCGTTTCTTCAACGCACTCTAAATTTCTGTTATCAAAATTTCTTGAAATTTCTAAAAATTGGGTCCTGTAGCATCATATCCCACCCATCCTGCTACTCTTTTGGTACACTTTTTCGATATAGTAACTTTCATACTTTTGTGGCATATTGCATTGTTTAGATTTAGGATCACTGATGAGGGTTAAGTACCCGAAACGTGCATGTCTGGTCCACGTTGCCAATTTTTCTGTTCTTAAATGATGCTATTCAATTTGAAGACGTTTACATTTGTGTTGGTTACCCAGAGGTCTACTTTGTCTTACCTTAATTTGTTTTTCATCCCCATCATCACTAGCTACTGATGACGAGTCAGAGACGTAAATTTCTCGTACATCTTTCCTTGTCCTTTCAAAGATGCTTTGATGGTTTAACTGATAACTTTTAATCTTATCAATAACCCTCTCTACCGACTCTAAAGTTTGATTGACGACATACTGACCTGCTTCCTTGCCAATACACCCGTGACAAATGCGCTTTATTGCTTGTTGGTACATAAATTCTTCAGCCATATCAGGATATGCACGTATAGACAACTGAACAACCCTATCAGCCCAGTCTTCAATAGATTCCTCAGGCTTCTGTTTAGAATTAATCAGTTGTACTTGTGCGGTATCTGGAAGTGGTACACCACCAAATCGTTTCTCCAGTTTGTTGAGTAACTCTACGAAATCGATATTCTGATTGCGCGCTAAAAGTGTAGCATAGTATTCGGCTGCCTTTCCTTGCAAACACCAGCAAAGGTAATCCCTGGCCTCAGCATAAGTCCAATTCCGTACTTGGAAGTAACGCATAAACTTATGTTTAAAACCAAACCAGTGATCCTTGCCGTCATACTGCAAGTTTTTGGGCAAACTTTCCACATTATGACCCCTTTGTCCTCTATCAACAAATTGTTGCCTTTGACCTCGTACTTGTTGTCGAAAGGCTGGTTGAAAAGGCTGATAACAATAGTTGCCTTGTTACTGCGCGGCTTGTGGCAATTGGTTTGCAAATTGCGGTAAACCCGGAAAACCTACGGGCGGAATAGGAGGCGGTGGAATATTTGGTGGTATTGCTTGTGGCAATTGTAAAGCCTGCTGTAGATATATACTAGTGTTAAGGGGAAAACTGCCTTGAGAAGTCTGACCTTTAATAGGTTGACTCTGAACTATGTGACCTACATTTGGTTGACTCACATTAGGTTGACCCGTGAAAGACCGACTTACATTAGGTTGACCTTGGCTTAGGTAGCCGACATTTTGCTGATTCTGATTGTACTGACTTGTAGTTGTATTGAACTGACCTTGAATCGGCTGACCTAGCATACCTTGACCTGCCGTACTCATGGTTGATGGTGCATGAGAAAACTGAGTACTATACGTAGATAACACACCAGGTATCCCCCTACCAACTGTAGTTTTTGTTGTGTAACACTTATAGTTGTACTTGGTTGGACTATAGTGTTTTGTTCAGATTTCACAACCTTACCATTTTGCTGCAAGTTTTTCATATCCGCTAAATCAGTAAACGGTTTCATCCACTGACCAACTTGACCATCAACTTGTTTATCAGTTTCAGAACTCATTGACAATGACGAGTCATCATCAGTGAGATCTGTCCTTTGTAAGAAATCAACATTGGGTTCAAAGTCAATCTGTATAAGCAACTTATCAGTCACTTTGACCTTACTGATGTCACCCAGATTATCAGGGGTATAATTGCCTACCTTGTGTCTGAATTCAATAATATTTTTTGCAGTTACTTCCCCTACAGTGTGAATTTTTTGAAACTGACTCTTTGTGGCAAAATTTTTTTTTAATCATTGGGTCAGTTGTTTCAGTGCTTTTTCCATTCTCACCAGTTGCCATTTCTGATTTTCATTTGAAAGAACAACAAGAAACAAGGTACAAAAATTCTATTTAAAAAAAAAAAATTTAAATAAAATCAACATAGTCAAATTTACTCTCACCACTGGAAAATTCAGAACTAAAAGGAAATTTTGGCAAGTTGTCAACTATTAGTATTAAATAGTCAACAGTATGGCTTTAAATACTTTAAGAAAAAGTTGTCACAAATTTTCGTGCACAGAAAAAAAAAAGAAAATGACCGGAAGTTTTTATTTCTCGTGTCCGACGTGAAAGGAAAATATTTTACAAAGTCCAGAAAAAGTCTCCTTTTTTAATAAAAGAAACTTCGACTCCAAACTTTGTTATAACTGACAATAAATTGACAATATATTTATAATTAATTAATTGAATTGAAAAGTCATTGCATACTTTGAATGACCGCGAAGCGTGCAGTCGAACACGTGCTCAAGAATTACCTACCGGCGACGCCAAATGTGGTGTTTTGGTACATATAAATAAAATATTACTTACCAAAACTGTACTGTCTGGCAAATAACAGGTAAACAATTATAAGAACGATGAACAGCAATTAACAATGTAATATGCGTCTATACAGCTCGGGAACTGGACATGAAGTGAACTCTTCTACACGAACGCAGCTACGTTAAGGCACTTTTCAGAAATGACGTCTTCAAATATGGCGCGAAATGACGTCAACCTCAGATTTTGAAGTCATCAACACGGAGTCTATTGTGGTTTGCAAATTTTGATACTCTTTATTGTCATTTATCATTCAGTTAGATCTTTATACATGGTTGAATTTTTTGCTGAATATGTTATAACTTTTATCTATAGTAAAAATATTTGAATGGCATAACGTACTATACAAATATTTGATTAAAATGCTTGCCTAGCAACCATGTGCGGATGTTACTCAAAGTCTTAGAAAAGCTTGAAGGCTTTATGGATTCTTTTTTTAAAAAAGATGATTCGTTTTTTGAACTGACGTCAAACTAACTGAGGATACAGCCTTTCAATCTAAACAAAGTGAAAGCAAGGAAATAATAATGATAAGATCATAACAAGTATTAGCTTTTACAAAAAGCTTGCCGTCAGTTAGCTGACTGTAAATGTGTAGAATTCTAGTTAGAAAAAAAAAGATCGGAAACATTTACCAATCGCACATTTCCGAGCTTTTCCGCGTTTTTTTTCCGATTCAAGTGACGGAAATTTCCGAAAATCTGCGATTGTTATAAGACGTATCGGTACAAAGACTTTTCGATGCATATTTCGGAAGAAAATACACTGATGCGATATGACTTTCATTTGTCAGGTCATCTAGACTCTTAGGCCGACCCGGTGAGAGAATCTTATACACAGGTTCTGAAGAACCTAGACAAATATTTGCATTTTATGCAATTGTCAACCAATCATATTGCCAAGAGATATTCTATCCGTGCAAGTAGGTTACGAATGATTACAGTATACCGTCAGTCATGACTGACGGTAATAAATTCTCTATAAAAGCTAAAGTTAAAGACGGGAGAGAAAATACTACCGACGACAATTTAAAAAAAGGGCTTAAAAATTAAAATGCTGGAAGTTACTAAGTAAGGTGGCGTGCGTAACATTCAGATTGGACTTTGTCAATTATGAATAATTGTACGACATGCATTTTCTTCGTGGTATTCTTTTAGATTTTAATTAGAATGAAAAAAAATAATGATATAAAATTTTCACGTCTCCCTGTTTGTTTTTTTTTCTCTTTCTCTCTTAGACCACGTAAATTGAATATCACAAGCTAAAATAAAAATTATAATTTATATGTTAGTAACGAAATGTTACAGAATTAATCTTCCCTTTCCTAATATCACATATTTTATCTGTACTGTACAAAGCTCTTTTAATAAGTACAAGCATATACGATATACGGAAACAATGCCTATTGATATCATGGTGCCTCACACTGAGTCAACAATTAAAAAGTAAAGGTACAGGTCTACTGCCAGGATTGAACTCGCGATCATGGAAGTTGCAGTCCTGCGTCATCACCACTACGCCACCCCACCGTTGCGTCAGAGCGATGAAATTGTAAAGTACATTTCACTGATTGCCAAAGATTTAATCTTTTCACTTTTTTGATTGAAATACGATGAAATTTTCCTCAATTAAGGAGGCTCAATAATCGTTTGACGTCATCATACTCCTGGCGTCAATACTGGTTCGAATAGTACCGAGTGCGGTTTCGGTCTTCAAACTCCTCTAATTCGCTTGTTTCTTCACGGATTTCGACAAATTTGGTATCGATGGAACCAGAAAATTATCATCTACAATCTCAGTGTAATATGTAGAAAAACTAAAGGTTAATGATCAAACAGGATATTTCTTTGAGATTTTAGCAATATAATAGATAAAATATTTCAAGTTTGCTATCTCTAATTATCATAGGTAATACAAATTTTTCTACAATTTTGTCAACTATCGTACTTTGCAGCGACATGTTATCGAATAAAGTTTTCCTATTTAAAGACTTTGAGCGAGTGAATTTTAGTTTTAACCCTGCTTTGTTCAAAGATATATCCATTTTACAAATGAGTGCACGTATTATCGAGAACGAGGGAGGTTAGTGACGTCTACTGATTGACCTTGAAAGTCAAAATATTTAAAAACGCTTCCGTTTACTTTTTCTGTTTCTCTTATTCATATATCCGTATCTCCGACACCCGGCGATCGTTGTGCTTTGAAAAAAAACCCCGCTTATTTTACATTGTTAACGCCGTTTAAAATATAACTAAATCTAGAAATTTCATCTTCTGTGTTACTTATTTCAGAATCGCCCCCTTCTTTAAACATTATTGACAACCCTACTCACCCCCTCGTTTCTATGACAACCAAGTATTTTGAATCAGGATTAACGAAAACATGTACTTTTTTATAATTATTTTTGAAGAACAGAGTTTGTCGTTGAGAAATATGTAAAAGAAAATAACTTCTGACAAAGACTTCTTATCACTTTGATGACAAATAAGGGTACTGAGTACTTTTTTTTTTGATTTTCATTTTGGGTGGGGTGCACAAAAATGTACGTTTCGGAAACTGTTTTAGCTATTTTACTCTTTGAAAGCATTATCTATAAAGAAAAAGACATATTTGATTATATCATGGTGAAAATAATCACAAGAATGGTTTTAATGTGAAATTAGTATCCCTATATCATGTATTTATCTATCAAAATTCATTGTTTTGCGACAGATCTCGGAATTGGTTTACACATGTATATTCAGAGGACCACTAGTCAATCAAATGAACGATGATATGTAATCTTAATTACAAATATAAATAATCAGACATGAATGTCAAATAAACAGAATAATTTTTTTGACTCTGACAAAGAATTCTTGGATTATTGAGCCACCTTAAACAATATAGTATTTATTTCATCTTCTCAGGTAAATATTTGTGTTTAAAGGCCACAAAACTATGAGAACGAAATCGGCGAAGTCGACCTTGATTGTTATAAACTACGAGTCGCATCCCTTCGCTAGTCACATATACGTTTGAAAAAGATATCGTCGTAGGGTGATGGTATAAAATTGCATGGCGCAGGCTGAAATTACAATGCTATGTGTTGGGATCGCGTTAAACTAGTCCGATAGATGGTTGTCCTCCATGATCTAAGTAGGCACTTTGTCGATTCTATCTATGACTATTTAAAATATATGACAATACTGGGAGTTTAGTGCTGTTCTAGTCATTTTTTAGATAAAAATCGTCCTTTATTCCAAAGATATAAAAAAGAAGAAAAGTGCGCACTTGAACTCATAAATGGCAATACCTACAAGGTATTTTGGTATTAAGCATAGGACTGTAATTGCAGGAATGGCGTTGCGCCAGCTCGTTTTATACAATTCATTGTTTGCATGTTATAAATAGTTGTCACGTGACTTGTGATGTGGCACATGACATCACTATTGGCTGAATGTGTAGTACAAGCTTAGTGTTAAACACCAAATACATAATGAAATTTTATTGGAGGATGTCTTTTTTTCATTATTGAAAACGTCTTATAAAAATGCTCGAATATTGCAACGTAAAAACGAGGAGTGCCTTAAAGTAGCTGCGAAGTCCGGAAAGGTTAAGTAAACATAGGAAGCCAATTCGACTGAATAACATTTCACCACAATATGAATCAAGGCAAAGCCTTATACATGTGCGAGCGGAGAAAAGAAAAATTGTAAAACCTTAAAAACATTGATCTCAAAATCGAAAACTTTTCAAAATCATAATTTTTTTTTGTAAAACCTTAAAAACCTTTGATCTCAAAATCGAAAACTTTTCAAAATCATAACCTTGGGACTCCAGGAATCCCTCACCGCCGGTCAAGCTGGACCTCCCCTTCCCACTGCCAAAAAAAAAAAAAAATCTGGATCCGTCCCATGTACTTCATACATACGTATAAATATGTACGCGTTACCATAAATGCGAGCTTCGGGCCTTTGCAGCGAGCTCCGCTCGCTATAAAAATGATATAGATTGAGAAAAATCACGTGACTTCCGGTGATGTCGGTTGTGCTGAAATTAGAGAGAAGAAAAATGAGAGAAATCTACGAAATTCTTCTAAAATACATGAGTGATTCTTATATAATTTAAGTGTATGGTAAGAGTATTGATCCCAAACCCACAGATTAGAGCTTCTTGACCGTCTGTCTAAAGAATCGAGAAAAATGTCAAGTGTCAACAAACAAGTCCAAAATGGCGACCTGGATGGCGGGGAATCCAAACCAAATAACAATAAGAGAAACACTAGAAATGTAAGGAATGCATCAAATCCGAACTCTAGAGATAATTCTAGGAACAATTCACCAGCAAAAGGTTAAGCCCCAAAGTGTAAGCTTGCATCATTCAGAGGAAATCTGGGATTGTAAAACATGCAATAAGAAATTTTCCGACCCAAATGACAAATTAGTAGAGTGTCAAAGATGTAGAGACCATTTCTGTATAAAATGCTAAAACAAAACTGTTGAAGAGTACAAACTCATGGGAAAAAGTGATATAATGTGATTTTGCCACTTGTGTAGGGAAAAATTGGAGAGAAACATTGTGGTTGACAGAGAAATCGAGGAAAGATGTCATGAATACTTCCGTAAATTTGAAAAGCGTATCAAGCACATTGAGAGCCTAGTTAAGAGTAAGCCAGATATGGAAGAGGTGCAAGCCATGACAGACAGAACCAAGCTAACTGACACGCCCTGCGTCGGAAATTCTGATGCAGGCAATCAGGAAGCAATTGAGAATTTAAACAAATACAAAGAGAGTGTCTCACGAAGGAATAACATAATTATTTTCAAAGCACCAGAGTCTAAATCAGAAAACCCAGAATTAAGGAAACAAGAGGATAAAGAAATTGTACAACAGCTTTGCGAAGTAACGGAAACTGACAAAGGAAGTGTAAAGAATGTTACTAGACTGGGGAGAATGTCACAGGAGGATAATAAACCCCGCCCGATTCGAGTCATTTTTAATGATGAAAAATCAAAAGGAAATTTCATGTCTAATTTAAGAAATCTTGAAAAGGCAGAAGAGCACTTGCGAAACTTGAGCATTGTGCATGACATGACTCAGAAAGAAAGGCAGATGAATAAAGAGAAATGGGAGGAAGCCAAGTCAAAAAACAGGGAATCTGCCTCGGGGGAGTTCATTTACTTGGTACGGGGACCTCCCCTGGGACAAAAAAGTAATCAGAGTCAGGAGGGAGTAAAGATAAAAAACAGACTTCATATAAACAGCGATTTTAAAAATTCATGTGACTCGGTGAAGGTTTTTAACGAAACTAAGGACAAAGAGAAGATTTTTAGTGGACTACATTGTTTCTACACATATGCGGATAGCTTGCCTAACAAACTAGAGGAACTGAAAGCGAAAGTACAAAGCAAATAGAAGGCCTATGATCTGATAGCAATAACTGAAGTGTATCCAAAAAATTGTAGAAATAAACCACAGAAATCTGAGCTAGATATTACAGGCTATCAGTTAATGATCAACGATAATGCGCAACATACAAGAGGAATAGCAATTTATGATAGAAATGAACCAGTAGCAGAGGAAGTGCAAATAACAGGGGATTTTATAGACTGTGTGTGGTGTAAGATCAAACTAAGCGGCGGAGGTACACTTCTCACTGGATGTGTGAATAAGAGTCCTAGTAGTAGTGAGGAAAATCTTACTAACTTGAAAAATATGATAGTGGCAGCAGCCCAGGGGAAGGACTTCACACACTTACTTATCATGGGAGATTTTTTATATTATCCGAACATAAATTGGACAACATGGTCAAGTAGCGGAGACAAAGATGGGGAAAAGTTTATAGAAGTAATTAGAGACTGTTATTTACACCAACGTGTTGACAAAAACACTAGAGCTAGGATTGGCTGCGAACCAAGTGTCCTTGACCTTATTTTCACAAATGAGGTGGAAATGGTGGAAGGCATAACATACTGTGACCCACTCGGCCACAGTGATCACTGTGCTCTGGATTTTACATTTTTATGCTATAATCTGAGAAGGAAAATTCCAACCCGCGATGGAATTTCTATAAAGGCAACTACAATCAGATATCAGATGAATTAAATGTCGATTTGGAAACAATATTTAACAGGAGAACCGTAAATGAGATGAACGAAATATTCTTGGAAAAATTCAATGAGGCAAAAGAGAAATGCATACCTAAAATTAACAGCAGAGCCAAAGCCAAGGCAAAGAAACATAATTACCTACCGTTGGACAAAAATGCCATCAAGAAAATTAAGAAAAACATAGATGCTGGGAAAGATATATGGAAACGAGGGATGGAAAGAAATACATAGAATATGTGAGGGCCAGAAACCAGACAAAGAAAATAGTAAGGAAAGCAAAAATTCAAATGGAAAAGGAAATCGCCAAGGACGTGAAAACTAACCCAAAGAAATTTTGGCAATATGCAAATTCTAAGAGGAAAGCCAAATCGGGTATCTCTGAACTAAAATACACAAGTCAGGATGGAGAACAAAAAATAAAAATGACATGTAGTGACAAAGAGAAGGCAGAGGTACTTGCAAATTTCTTCAGCAGTGTATTTACAAAGGAACCTGAGGGTGAGATACCAAATATAGAGAAAGCGACAGTCAATTCTACATGGAAGGATACACATATCACAAAGAAGGAGGTACTCACTATACTTGAGGACCTTAATGTCAACAGGTCATCTGGGCCAGATGGATTGCATCCCAAAGCAATAGAAGAAATAAGGGAAGTCATCGCAGAACCGCTAACGATCATGTTCAATCAGTCACTACTGGAAGGAAAAGTACCAGAGGCATGGAAATTAGGAAAGATTGTAGCACTGTTCAAAAAAGGAGTGAAATCTGATCCTGGGAATTACAGACATGTTAGTCTAACCAGTGTTATCTGCAAAATAATGGACAAACTTGTCCGAAATAGAATTGTGCATCACATGAAGATTTATAAGCTGTTCAGTAAGAACCAATTTGGATTTATATAGGGCAGGTCTACTACATAACAACTACTTAAAGTAATAGATGAATGGACAGAGGTACTGGATAAAGTGGGAGAGATTGATTCAGTGTATATGGATTTCATGAAGGCATTCGATAAAGTCCCTCACAGAAGACTTCTCAGAAAGATGGAAAGATACGGGTTAAGCAAAAGGATCATCAACTGGACTCAGAACCTCCTTCTCAACAGATCACAGAGAGTAATGTTCAGTGAATGGACAATCATCATCGGTGCATGAGGTCACATCCGGTATCCCGCAGGGGAGTGTGGTCGGGCCGATCATGTTTGTACTCTACATCCATGACATGCCGGACATCGTTGAAGCTACAACATATCTATTTGCAGATGATACCAAGATATATCAACAAACTAAAAGTAACCAGAACAAGACACGCCTTATAGAGGATCTTGACGCTCCGCAAAAATGGTCAGATACCTGGTTATTGAAATTTCATCCAAATAAATGTAAAGTGGTATCCATATCTACAAATGGGTCGAAATCATAATCAAATAGTCCTTACCATCTTTATGACAATGATGGAAATGAAATTAATCTCGAAAAATCAGAGGGGGGAAAGGATATTGGTGTGATGGTGGATGAAAACTTAAATTTCGAAAATCACATGCAACCACAGATTATCAAGGTTACAATAGCATAAACCTTTGACCTCAAAAACTAGTGTTCTACACCCAAAAGCTGACGTCATTGACTGACTAAATAGAAATGGCTTATATAGAAAGTGATATATCAAAAGAAAGATCATTTCCTGTAGATTTCATTGGAACTAAATGATATATACCTTTCCGATACTATTGTCACTCTGAAAACGAAAGTGAAAGTGAAAAAAGGGAAATTTTGACATGTCATTCAGATGGACTTTGGTCCCATTTTGACCATTGTTCCAAATTTTTTCTTGAAATAGAAATTATGCTGATTTGAAGGCAATATCTGTCTAAATAATATATGATATTTATTTAGGGATTTGCCGCTCCGTTTTTGAGAAATCCCCAATACACCACGAAGAACCGAATTTCACACGTCCCCATTCTGAGCCCCTCGCCGGAAATCACCTCTACGTTGTGACTCCTTCCAGTTTTATTTTTATATGCATATCCAAAAAAAGAACCCATGAAAATCTTACAGAATCTAATGATACCTTAAAACTTGCCTTCAATTTAATTATCATACACACTTTAGCGATATCAGCCTCTGACTCTTTATTTAAAGAAAATTGACCGGGGCCAAATCAGCTTCGAGGCTATAGGGTTTACGCTATTAAAACCTAAACAATATTTTGATTTTACCGATTGAAATTTTTCTTGACAAAATTTGAAAATATAGGATTTTTTGAAGAGTTTGGTGTATTGCAAAGTCCTGTAACTGGTAAATCTTTCAATCAGCAAGCCGTATAAACATGCCCGCAACCTCCGTCAAAATGCTCATTTTGGCCGTATTTTCATCAAAGAACCTCTAGGTACCCTACTTTAAACCCTCACAGTTCTTTGAACATAAGACTGACACCCAATATTTCATTTTCAATGTCTTGTTCATGCTATATAGTGAATTTTGATGTATGGTATCCAAGGACTTTGTTTATAAATAAGCATACCAATTGTACGTGTACATGTTGTGTATCATCATTCATATGTCCTAAAGATTACAATAGCATAAACCTTTGACCTCAAAAACTAGTGTTCTACACCCAAAAGCTGACGTCATTGACTGACTAAATAGAAATGGCTTATATAGAAAGTGATATATCAAAAGAAAGATCATTTCCTGTAGATTTCATTGGTACTAAATGATATATACCTTTCCGATACTATTGTCACTCTGAAAACGAAAGTGAAAGTGAAATAGGGAAATTTTGACATGTCATTCAGATGGACTTTGGTCCCATTTTGACCATTGTTCCAAATTTTTTCTTGAAATAAAAATTATGCTGATTTGAAGGCAATATCTGTCTAAATAATATATGAAATTTATTTAGGGATTTGCCGCTCCGTTTTTGAGAAATCCCCAATACACCACGAAGAACCGAATTTCACACGTCCCCATTCTGAGCCCCTCGCCGGAAATCACCTCTACGTTGTGACTCCTTCCAGTTTTATTTTTATATGCATATCCAAAAATAGAACCCATGAAAATCTTACAAAAATCTTACAGAATCTAATGATACCTTAAAACTTGCCTTCAATTTAATCATCATACACAGTTTAGCGATATAAGCCTCTGACTCTTTATTTAATGAAAATTGACCGGGGCCAAATCAGCTTCGAGGCTATAGGGTTTACGCTATTAAAACCCAAGGCAAACAGCATCATGGGTCTTATCCGAAGAACATACACATATTTAGATGAAAAAAGCTTCAAATACCTCTTCCAAGCTTTAGTCAGACCACATCTTGAGTATGCCGCAGCGGTATGGACACCTTACAAATCAGGTGATATAGAGAAATTAGAGAATGTCCAAAGAAGAGCAACAAAACTTGAACCATCATTAAGGGATCTAGAATACTCAGAAAGGCTCAAGAAACTGAAACTTCCAACATTAAAATATAGAAGAATACATGGAGATATGATTGAGACATATAAAATTACATCAGGGATTTATGATAGGCAGGTGACAGATAGATTTCTTAAAAAGGACCAAGGGACAAGGACAAGAGGCCACTCAGAAAAACTGCAAAAAGGGCACTGCAGACTAAACTTGCGGAAATACTCATTCACCAACAGAATTGTTGACACTTGGAATAGCCTACCACAATATGTCATTTCATCAAAGTCAGTGAAGAGCTTTGAAGCAAACTTGGACAAACACTGGGAGAATATAGATGTGAAATATGACTACAATGCTAGTATAACATCAACCGACGGAAGTAACGTTAAGTCGCGAAACAGCACTGTGAAGGCAGAGGTGGACAAAGTGGCCAACTAGAATAGCGTCCACAGAAGATCCTAAGGTATCCTAAGGTATGATATGTACAGGCCCTTTCCAACGAAGTACATATATGTACACCAAGCTACCCTTGTCTTCGATGGGAAAACCTGGTCAGATAATCCATTCCCTTGAGAGATGTACATACGGGTGTACGGCCTTTATTCAACCTTGCACAAACTCACATCAATTTTGATCTTGAATGCATTCTTTGAAGCTGTCCAGAGAGAATATACATGCACATGTATTAGAGAGCCGACGACGTAAAGGGAGTGGGGGTGAACTAGTGATTGTAACTGAAGTGTTTTATTTCTTTGATAGCCTGTCCTGTATTGTTCAAAGTTTTGACGGTACCAGTCCGTTCAAAGAGCTCTGGACAGATGTTTCAATCCTGCTCTGTAGCTTAATACCCTGTCAGATACGTTGTCCAGTGATTTAATCAAAAGTAATGATCCAATAAAACTTGCTCTATATTTCATATCAAATGTAATTCTTCTTTTAAAATTGTCACAGGGCCACAATGTTGGTTTGGTTTAAACATATTTTATTCAATGTAAACATTGAAATGGATCGGGCAACAAGTCTCACAACATTAAGACATCCCTTTCCAAGTACAACACAATAAACACAACAAAATGTCACAAGTGGCATTAACAGATATGATGATAATTACAATATTTCAACCAACTTTTGAAGTGCGGCGAAAAAGAATCCAGAAGGGTGAAGTAAAGCGAGATTGAGTGGAGAAAAAGGGGAAGGGGGGGGGAGGAGGAAATAATTTTGCCTGACTAAATTTCATACTCGAAAACCACTGAAGAAGATACATGAGGCAAACAGTTCCTTAAACCTACCACTTGATGAAACAAAGTCTTGTAATGCTAGTTAAATATATATGTTGTCCGTAACTGTAAGATCATCTTTGTCATATAGAAGTTGGTCCAGACTAATGGGTTGATTGATTGGACGTAAGCGATTTATTAAAGTTGTTCTCTGAGTGTGATATAGTGGACAGTCGAGCAAGAAGTTGTAGACATTTTCAATCGGATAGCGACAAGAAAAGATTGGTGAGTTTGCGAGGTTTACTCTATATAGATCATCAAATTTAAGCTACTAGAAGCATTTCTTACTCGTGTTAAAAGAATATTGTCTTTGCGAGCACCAAAATGTTCACTTACAGTCGGCTATATAGCAAACTTTTCCAGGGGTGCGAGGCCGTCATTGGGGTTGGTTGGTCGAGCCTTTGACAGAAAAAAAAGTTGACGATTTCCAGGGAGAGGGTCGACCCACCATCCCCATCCCCCACCTTTCAACACTCAAGTTTAAGTCAAGATCTAACACGAAGATGAATCACTCAGTGGCCCACCGCCTATAAAGTTTTGGCTTGAAAATCATGCCGGATTATTCTCAGGCCCAGCTGCTGGGACTAGAAATGTATTATTATAGTCCCCGGAAAAAAGATGAAACGAAAGTAAGTGCACATGCAAATCACCAAATGTGTTTCAAGTAATTTAGAACTACTTGATATATGATCGAATCTACAGGTTTTGATTGGACAATCGCTTGATATCTGAATCTACGCAGTTTGATTGGACAATCGCTAGATATCTGAATCTACGCATTTTGATTGGACAATCGCATTTTTGTGACTTTGATTGTGTGGTTATAAAATGTGAAATAATACCGTATCTTTCGGCTTTCACACTGGAAATCGCTTTAAAAAAAGATATAAATTAAGAAGAAGGAGAAATCATTAATGGTAAATAACGCATGAAATAGAGAAATAAAAGTGCATTGTCTTAAAGTATCGATTGAAACATGAAACAGGTCCCATGTCGACTGACACTAATTGTTCATAAACATTGGGAATTTAGCATTGATTTAATCGGTTGCTACGCGCATGATTTGAGACCGACATAATTTTATATTTCTTGAAATAGTTATGTCTCACATGTTTCGAAAAAAAAAAAATTGTGATCAGATAGAAAAAAAAAATGTTTCCTACAACTTTCACATTTCATTTCATAATCCAATAAAATGAAAACTTTAAATAAAAATACAATTCTTAAAAGTTACCAATGTTTTCTTCATATTAATATTTGCTATGTGTATATATACATAGAGACAATTTTTACACTGTCCTCAAACTGCGTGATACCTTGTATTTATTGAGTGACGTACATAATTCATATACCCATACATATCATCCTCTAATCATTATACTTAAAATTACTAGTTACTGAATAAAGGAGATCAGACCCAAGTGTTGGACTTTAAATTAAATGCCGACCCTTTTTTTTTCTTCTGAGCCATTATCAAAATTTTTCATACCAATGTGCAGCATAGTACCGCCATTTATAAATGCCTCGACGCATGCCTTTGTGAACAATTGATCGCCAAGCTTGCTTGTACATGGTAGGTGTTTAAATTTCTATATCTCAATTCTAATAAAGATGTGTATAACTCGATTTTATGATGAAAAAAAAGGAGAAAATTAAAACGTTATTTGCGAATTTTTTTTTTACTTAGTACTCTATATATTGGTTTTGTAAAATTGGAGGATTTCTTGCTCTTTCATTTAATATTGGCATGGCTCGTTAGTGATATGTACGTTTAAAATTGTAACTTACATTCATAGAAGTTCTAAATAAAATCTTAATTCAACTGAGCACCATGTAAAAAAAAAGAGAAAAATTAAGGGTTATTTTTTCTTCCTTATTTAGCTCTTTCTGATTTCATACTTGAAATTTTAAAATCATTTTGAAAAGAGATTAAGAATAATTCACGAAAACAATATTTTCTGTGATATATTAAATGGATATGTACACCGCAGCGTTACAAAAATACAGATAACATAAAAGGCGTAGATTATGGGGTTGGGGTTCAGGACCCCCTCCCACTCCCCCCCCCTAGAATTTGCAAAAAAAAAAAAAAAATTCCGCGATAAATCGTTTAAATCGTAAGTTAAGGTTCGCCCCCTTAAATATTTTAGATATATCCATTCGTAATTATGATAATTTCGTTTAGTAGCAGAATTTCAATGAAAACAAAACATAAAAAAAATGTATATATATACATAGTACTTCCAAGTGAAGTGCACTTGTAAACAAATGATTAAATTCATGTGTGTTTAAACTATCTAGAAATCCTATCACGGCGCGTTAAAAGTTCTTTGTTATTGAAAACTAACAAATCTGATAATACTGAATAATCCAGCTCTAACCGTCTTATCAATAAAACAGTTTAAACTACTAAAGACTCCTGCTCAACATTTGTTTGATTTACTTTAAACAAACAGATTGGAAATAAGATGAGTAAATAGAACTAAATTCTAAAGTCTATTGTATTTTGTACCCCTAAACCTGCAAACATAATATTCTGATGCGTCTAACTTAAAGGGTTCGATTTTTTTGAAGATGAGAAAATGCAATAGTAAACATTCAGGTCAATGGATTTGACGATATGAAATAAATTGAATATTGATATTTGTAGTTCGCCTTGTTTAATGAAGTTAAGGAAATATCATATTTGCAACCAACTTTAGAATTGAAGATCGTGTAAGAAAAAAATTTAATTCAGAAGAAAAACAAAGAACACCAGCTATGTGCATCGCATTATGAATTTGAATAGATAAAGAACAAAAAATCTAGTTTCATAAGTTAAATTGATGTGCAGTATACACTAGAACTGGCATTAAACTTTGTCAACTTTGTTAGTCATGATATAATTTGATAGTGAAGTTGAAGGCGGATGTTGCGATCGTATGACATTTACTGATATTCATGTCTTCGAAGGGGATACTATGCTTAACCATAGCTTTTTTTTTGGCGAATCAAAAGAAGAGGGAAAGATTATTCTTGTGTGTTGATATTATATGTGACGGTATAATTTGTCTTGTAGGCAAGCTCTAAGAAGGATGCCCAGCAGGGCGGAGGGCCAAGGAAAAAAGGAGGCCCTGAGTTAGAGCTTACTGAGGAACAGAAGGCGGATCTCAGGGCAGCGTTTGATTTATTTGACGATGATGGCTCAGGGACAATTGACGGCAAAGATTTGAAGGTATAAGTTAAACTAGTATTTCTAACTTTTCCAACTTTATTTCTTGAATATGTTTTTGAAGAACTTATGTATTGTGACGGAGGTTTTCAGGACTCCACGACGGACCCTGTCCAAACCTCTTTAGAGAGGACAGGACCCCGACCACCTGTTCTTCCTGAATGTCAGTCGGAATCCTCGGATGATAAGATATGCATGAGCTCGCTACTGCCGACAGAGCACGAAATGTACTTCGTACGCACTTTGTTTTTATATCCATTAGCATATTCATCTTACTATGTGTTGCTTGGGCCCCGGCGTTTTGTGTGGTCATCTTACAGTAAAGAAATAATTTTACACCACATTTGCACGTTCTTCGAGACCTTTGGGTAACCGGAAAAGCGAGAGGATTGTGCGCACGTAATTCCGGATAATCATACCATCTGATACTGTCATGGCAGATGGCCGTCCTAAGTCGGCACTGATTGCCCATTGATATCGCTGGTTTATGTGGTCTTTTGTGTTTGATGTAAAGTTTCCATGATGTGATTTGCTGTTTCTTGTCCATTTAACGTCTCTATCTTTGCGTGTCTGCTCTATGTTTTTGCATGGGATGTTTTGGTGTTTTGCTGTGGTTGCTGTAACCGTCGTCACAGTCAGTCAAACTACATGCCCTGGTACAAGGCCGCTGATTGGTCAAGTACCAAGCCTAGTGTCCGTCTGGCGACATAAGGATTATATCCATGGTATACACGGCGTTTGGTTATTCTGTCTTTATTCTGATCGTTCTGATTTTGTTTATCATGTCACCATTAAATGCACGTTGTGAAAGAAAGGAATTATCTCCAGCATGACCACCTTGTATTCATCCAGCGAAAAAAACCCACAAGAAAGTGACACATAAATTACATCATACAAACTCCAAATCGCAAAAAGACATAACAATATTCACTAGAACATCATACAAAACAATCGTAACAGACATACAGACACATTAAACATTGATGACAAGACATAAAAGGAAAGAGACCAATGTGCACCCGGCACCGACTTTGGACGGCCATCTGCTTTTAGCAAATGATGTAGTTATCCGGATTACGTGCGCACAACCCTCCCACTTATCCGGATACACAGAGGGCTCCATAGACCAATTGTTGTATAAACATAAAACTTCTCACTGCAAGGTAACATCGCAAACAAGATAGTTAAACGCAGATTCTGTGTATAAATGGATCTAAACATGTACCTAACGTAATATACTGTGTGTATAGGTTAGAATTTAAGAATAAGTTGACATTAATTTTTTCGTAAAATTTCCAAAACGTCTTAACTAGTCTACGAAAGCGGAAACTTTTACCTAAACCTTGACCTTCTTGGTAATTTCTAAATTTCTACTTCGAAAATCCAAAACATTACCATATGCTCTAGCGTACCGGATGAGTTGTGATATGTAAATGCCGTATGATGTAGTCTGGAAACATCACCGTCAAGCGAGGTGAAATTTACAATGTTGAATCCAAATTCAGCTCTTTAGTCATACACACTTGTAGGAATCTGTATGAATACAATCTTGATATCTAGGTCCAAAAATGGTATTTCTGTGTTTGTAATGTTTGCCTTGTTGAGTGTCAATTCTTGCGGATAAGGGAGTTGATAAGGCGTAAAATCTGCCCTGAAAAAGTGGAATTTTCTTAATGGGAAATTCAATAAAATTCTTTTTCAAAACTGATGCCAGTTCTTGGTTTCACCATAATCAGCAATTGGATAAGATTTATCGTGCATCGTTTTCCTAAATTTGGGGCAAAATATGTCGTTTTCTACAGAAATCAATGGAAAATGGAAAAAGTTTTTTCAACGTTTCTTTTCTTATCGAACTTACCGTCTTTTCAACATGGTTACCCCCTGCTCTTTGGACTGTAATTTAGGTATCTAGAAACAAGCTTACCAAAATAAAAGTTGTTTGAGGAATCTCCAAATGCGTTACGTTTTAGTAATGATCAAGGTTTTCTTGCGTATAGATCATTGTGTAGAAGAAATACTTGATGCTGTTCAGGGCTAAATACAGCCCTTATCTTATCAGCTCCTTTCATTCTCATATGCTTCAAAAACAGGGATGTCAATAGTACTAATATCATCCAGGTACCTAGAAGTGCCATTGGAACATGAATTCAAATTCTCCAGGTTTTTTGTGCTTGTGAAGATATTGGATGTGTTCTCTTTCATAAACGTATAAAACTTCAACAAGAGGCACACGGTTACTCATAGGACTCCCTACAACCTGCTTATAAGATCCTCGCCAAGTCTAACATAAATGTTGTCTAATAGAAAGGAAGAAGTTTCTTACATGTTTCACATTTCAACCACCGATTTTTTGGGGGGGTTACCTTGTAAAGTTAGTTTCTGCTGCTTCTTTCATCTTCAGATGTTGAAACTTTTCCTTTCCAAGTTTGTCAGTAATTGGTTTATAACTTAAGGTATCCGTTGTACAAATAAATTTCAAGTGTATTATATAGTTAGAATTATTGAATATTTTTACCAAAATATACCTTATATAACATAAAAAAATGGTGTCTATCATCAAAGGTCGACATGCCAACCTTCGCTCAATGCACGGAAACTATCGAGACACTGCCGAAGATTACCGAGATAATTTTAACACTGTTTAAATGGACGAGACGTCCGCGAGATCTCCATTTGTACAATGGATACGTTAAAACAGCCTTTTATATATTTTCCTTACTTTCCCGTTGCGAGATTTAGATATTTTGTCAAGAAAACGGGATATTTTAGATAAGATTGTTTCCTCAATATTTGATAATTACTATTCTTAAGTTACAAATTGCTCTTAATGCTGCGCCTGTGCATGTGAATTCATATCACTAATACTTTAGAGAATACATTTTCACCCACCTACAGATAGCACTGCGGGCGCTTGGATTTGAGCCGAAGAAAGAGGAAATTAAGAAGATGGTGGCAGAGGTGGATAAAGACGGATCAGGTAATTAGAAATGCATTACCATATCCTGTCGTTATACTGTATATCGGGAAAAACTTGCCCCCGTTTTATTTTCGCCCTTTTCGCCCTAGGAACCAAAGGCGAATTCAAAACGGGGCGAATTTCTTCTATGAAAGGTCATTTTGTGAGAAATAAAAGCCATTGAATCAAATTGTTAATTAAAAGAACACCATATACACATTTCAACATACTATGTTCTATCGAAATAATTTAGTGCACCACATGTGCATTTCAACAAATAATTTATAATCGGTGAAGGTCGAGGTCGAACCAGAGGAAATGCAAAAAGTGAGTATATGAGGAGCGAAATTCTAAACAAGGCCTACAATGTCATTCGGATCCCCTTGTCCTTTATTTTTATCGGCATAAAAAGACTCGGACACCAATTGTGGAAGGTTGAATATCAAATGTAAAAGTGAATAGGCACTCTTTCAACTTTCAAAATTCTCCAACCTGAATGACTAATGTTGTGAGTAACATAATTGTCTAAAATGATTAATTTTTTCCTGAAGAATATCTTGATAAAGAGAGGACCTTTTCTTTTATAATCTAATTTCACCACGAGAAGCGCATTTAAAAAAAAGTATTTCAGAAATGTTAGTCTTCAAATTCATGGCATCATTTAAGAACAGATGAATTTGCAGCATGGACCAGACATGCACGTTTTGGGTAATTAACCCTCGTCAGTGATCCTCAATCAACGGGTGTGAAAGTTATGTTCAAAATATACCAAAAGCCGTAGAAGGATGGATGGGATATGATGCTGCAGGAACCACTTTTCAGAAATTTCGAGAGGATTTTGTGAACAGAAATTTTCGAATGTGTTTGAAGAAACGATTAACCGAAGTGGACTGGATTTGTCTTCATGTGCCCTCGGAGACTCCTGATCCACCAGCAGTGACACTCACCAGGTGCCCGGGATTAGTAAGCATCCCCTGTTGGCTAGCCGAACCCGCCGTCGATGTTCACACACGAAAATGAAACAATACATAAATACATGCACTGTCTGGGGCTATGTCTATATAGAAAGTGCTATTGCGACAATGTCAGGGAAAAATAGTCAAAACACTTACTGTCAAACCCCTCGCGGGAACTTTTTTACGATCTCCATACGACAAAGGGCATACATGTAAATGTGACACAAATGAGTTTAAGAAGATCCTGACGATAATCTCAACAGCATTCACAATAGAGCACCAAATTAAGCATCGACGGACGCCTAGCAAGCTAGAGGTGGGACCAGGTGCCCGGGAGGAGTAAGCACCAACTGATGGCTAGCCGCACCCGCCGTCGATGTTCACGCATGGAACTGAAACAATACATAAAAACATGCACTGTCTGGGGTTATGTCTATATAGAAAGTACTATGGGGACAATATCAGGGGAAAATATTAAGAACACTGACTGTCACACCCCTTGCGGGGAACTTTTTTACGAGCACAGTAACCTCCTCACTGTAAGGTGACAATACAAAAATGACCATACAAACAAGACAGCGTAACACAGGAGCTCAAGCAAGACATAGATGTGTTTTTAAATGGATTAAAAATACAGGGCGTACGAAATACAGTCCTTGCTCTGCCAGCTGTAGCGAGCTCATGCATGTTTTCACCCGAGGAGTACATTCAGAGAGCACAGGTGGTCGGGGCCCAGTCTTCCCAGAGAGGTTTGGACAGGGCCCATCATGCAGTCCTGTCACCACAGTCGGTCAGAGTGCAATTCTTAATAATGCGCTGGTACAAGACTGTAGATTGGCCAAGTACCAATCTATGTGTCTGGCTTGTGACAGCAGGATCATATCCACGGAATAAAGGTGTTTATTGATTCTGACTTAATTACGGTGGTGATTCATTCTACATTTCATGTTCATCTAAATACATGAACTCAAATATAATTTTTTTCTCGCAAAATAAAAGCTTTGCGCTAGCATCAGCATTGGAAATTAAGAAATTCAAAAGACACTTCAAACACTAAATCGCAGGAAGCTTTAATGAAAGATCTTCATAGATACCATTGATAGACTATTTGTACTTCTTGCTCCTCAGATACTCATTGTTGTTTTTTTTTTTTTAGAAATTCTGGACTTCAATGATTTCTTGCACATAATGACGATGAAAATGACAGGCAAAGATTCAAAGGAAGATATACAGAAAGCTTTCAAGTTATTTGATGACGATGATTCCGGGAAAATAAACAGGAAAAAGTTAAAGAACGCTGCCAAGGATCTGGGATTGGAATTAACAAAACAGCAACTTCAGGTACGCATTATGATATATTTTTCAAGCACACATACTGGTGAAGGGAGGTGAAATAAAATGAATGATGATTATCGCTCATTAGTAATGTATTAAATATACGCGCATAAGTTCATTGAACGTGATCAGAGAATTATAAAATGCTATTTATCTCCCTATGAAATAAGCCATTCTGTCTTATTTTGCTTTTTAATCATCCAAATCATATACACTTTATGTTTGTCTTATCCCCGTCAACTATTATGAGGAGGATGTAGACTGGTTTTTCCATGTCTGTCTGTCCGCCTGCCTGTCTATCCATGGTCAAAATTGTCATAGTCGGTTTATAGCTCGAGTAATTGAACTAAGCCATGACCTAGTATTATGATGCATCGTACATACATAGTCTACGAAAAAGAGGGATAACTACTTATTTGGAATCAAAAGGTCAAAGATCAAAATCAAACTTGGCATCTATGTGAAACAGATTTTCAGAGCAATTCGAAAACGTAATAATAATTCTTGACCTACTGTTCTAAAGTTTGACTCCGATATGACTTATGGCCCTAGTGTGAACCCTATTGATTTTGGATCATAGGTGAAAAGTCAGGATTTAAGAAAAAAAAAAACAGTGTTTCCAGACCATACCTCGAGTAAGTCTTTAAAATCACGAAACTTTATCCCTAGATTATTCGTAGAAATGAAGGATCTCTATTGATTTTGGAGCCAAAACGGTAGAGTTCAAGATCAATCTTGATATCTGTGAAAAAACCCCCAGCAATTAAACCTTTTCGCAACGTAACTAAAATCAGTCTTCACTTGTGTAAAGCAGATGTACGTGCAATCGTGTACCTATATACGTGCAATCGTGTACCTACATCCTGTCATGGCTACAGGCGATGTCGATTCGTATGTTTTCACCCTTTAATATCAATAAATAATACAATTGTTCATGTTGTACACTCACCATGAAGATTAGATATTGATAAGTGCTGAAAATTATGTAATTTCATAATTGATCGTAAAAATTTCAGTGTTTGGTGAGATTAGAAAAATGACAAGCAAATATGTACCAGTGTTTGAGCAATGAGTTGTGGTACCTACATCAAAGAATTCCCGGTACCTACATCATCGTCTTTTTGATTCGGTTGAAAAATAGTGTTATAGCTGGAATTTTATGGTCATATTAGTATTACCATTTATTGATGTAAACATTATTTCAAGTTGATTGTACAAACCTGGCATGAATTGTGTAAAGTGTTGAAAATACAGATACTGAAGGATGTGAACACACGAATCGATATCGCCTGTCGCCATGGCAGAATGTAGGTACCCGATGGTACGTGCATCTACTTTACACCTGTGAATCTTGACCCACAGTTAGGAAACTTGAAACAAATATACCAAATAACCATTAAAAGAGAAACACTATTGTTATTGGGATCAAAAGCCAGGGTCAAACTCAATGTATGAATAACATCATTTCTGCACCATACTTAAATCTACAATTACAGTTTACAAAAGAAATAACAATAACTTAAAGGAGGAGTTCTAATTATTTTGAGATTAAAATCCAAAGTGTCAAGAGCTCAAATGTAGAATACACGAAAAACAGTATTTCCACAGCATAATTTGGAAGTCTACAGAATATTGTTTATGTGGAAAAGAAGGAGCTCATTCGATTTTACGGTTAGAAGGTTTAATGTCAAGGGCAATCCTTATTTGTCTAGGGTAAAAAGGTGATCACTTTTGATTTTCGGGTTAAGAAAAGGTACGATTCCACTTGGTATACAGAACAGCATGGTTTCTGGACGAAACCTTCAGTTATTTTTCCCCTAAAAAGATGGAACAATCTTTATCAGTAAGGAATTGCCCAAGATAGATTTTTGATCATGCTTAAAGTTAATTTTGCCAATTCTAGAAGTTGCATCCTTGGCGGGCACTACATTCGTCCTTTAGAGCAGTTCAATTTGAGGCTGTCTTAAGGGGGTCCTTAATAGACGTCATAATAGAAACGGCGATATTGGCGTTTTTCGCAAGAATGCCAGCATCAGGTAACGTAAAAATGAAGGGGGGGGGGTGGTAACAAAACCACTATAACGTAAAAGCAGACGGTCAAATTCCAGTGTGAACTTGTCGGTGTTTAACTTGACATATGAAGAAGATAATATCAAGTTTTTACGGAAATTAAATGACAGGGTTTCAGATAAACTGACTTTATCATTAAGAAAAACAACAGAAAGATGTTCTGAAAATAGACATAAAATTATCTCCTTTCGACAATTCTTAGTGATCATTTAAAATTCTATACATATCCGACTGCCCACATCATATCGAAATGAAAAATACTGGACGTATTAATTTTCTGCCTTTACAGAAGATTTGTTACTGTTTATACTTATCTAAAATTGTGCTGATTTTAACGTCACAATTACGGTCCATTTGGGGGTTTTCAATGGGTATATATGTACGTTCGTGGCTAAAACTAATGGTAAAAAATTGATGAAACTTTGCATGTAGGAAAAGTATGTTTCAATTATTATTTTTAGGAAAATTAAATGATAGGATCTTTGTTGATGTCTGCCTGTCCTGGACCTCCTTAAATGATCCTTTCTCAGAAATTCATTGTGCAATGATGAAGAGAAACACTTCGATGATTTAAAGAAGATCCTGACATTTATCTCAACAGCACTCAAAATACAGAACAAAATTGAGCATTGAGTAACAGTTCTCTATTCGCGAATATTTTTCTTAAATCGTCAACCTACATATGTTTTGAAAATTCAGGTTTTTAGCACATAATATATTTCAACTCTTAGAACGGTTTGTGTTTTATTTTATTGTCAGGAACTTATTGATGTGGCGGATCTAGACAAAGACGGCGAGGTTAACGAAAGAGAATTCATCAATATCATCATGAAGAGAAAGAATTTGTACTAATGTGTGGACTCCATCCTTAACTCATGAATGAAAGCATGTATATCTGAAAGTATACAGTAAACATATTCATTTCTGGATACTTTTGATGAACGGGACATCATTCTCACCATTAAAAAAAATAAATTATTCACTATGTATGCTCATTGTTTTGTGTGTGTAACTCATCAGTGAAAGTTAGATTTTAAAGTCCAAAACAAGATCACAAGAAACACAATCGAAAGGCTTACAAATTCTTGAGAAAAAATATATAAAACAGAACTCTCTTACTCAAAAAGAAATATCAGACAAAGAGACGGATACCACGACACATCTCCATAAAAGAAAGGAGGGGAACTCCCACAACACTCGGTTGCAGCACCAACAGCATACCCCAAACCACCCAATGCAAAAACACAGAGCGGACTCCCCCACACAGAGACGCAAACGGGACAAAGAACACAAATACACACAATAGAAACATAAAACACACAAAAAACCCAAACATAAACGAACGAGACCAATGTCCAACTGGTGCAGACTTAGGACGGCCATCTGTCACGCAAGTAGCAGACCGTCTGGTAATCCGTATTACATGACGGAAAACTTTATCTAATGAACAACGGCAAGACCGAGTCCAGTGCAAGTGCGGAATGACACGTATCAAGGTGATGCAGTTAAAATGCATCGGACTAATTAGCAAAGTTAAACATTTTCAGATACCACGTGAATCATCTTGCATATCTATTGCAAAGGAATGGAGGGAATCTCCAAAAAGACCCTGTTGCATCACCTACACCAAACCACCAAAACACCCGATGCAATACACAAAAGACGAGGATACTATGAGACGGAAAAGAGACATACGATATATAAACATCAAACACAGAAGACTACTAAAAAGTTAATTGTAATGTTTGTCTCTTTCTCCTTTGTGTTTGCTGTTCTCCCATTGGATATAACAGATTCCAACAATTATATTCGGAAAACTGTGGAATAAATGAAATCATATTTTCAACTGATTGGTGTACATCTAATTTGATGTATTGTGGATTATTTAAGGAGGTATTGAACACTTTGACGCCAAATTCAATTTTTCTCAAAATTTCTGAAATTGTTCATTTCCTGTCTGTCCTTCATCATACAAACTTACATTTGATTCTATACACAGGAAAAGTTTCTATGAGACTTTGAAATTTGCGTTTTTCAACATATCCGTGAATTTCTTTATGACGTCATATTATCAAAAGTGTCATTCCGGTTCTCGTAAAGCTATTGGAAATTAATTTTGATTAAACTTCCAAAATATTCATAAATGTATTGCTCTTACATATGGAAAAGATGAGCTGAATTGTGTTATAAACAAAGGCAGGATTCTGGAATAAAAGATGACACCGTCGCTCATCAAATATTGCAATTTCGAGCCAACTGACTATAGTTGATAGTTGATTATTAGGAATCCTGTGGATGAATCTTTGTCAAAAACTAATAGAATGATCAACGATGTCCAGAGATGATTTCATGATTAAATAAGAAAAATTAAATTTGGGATAAAAATATTACAAAGCTTAATATTTTCCTATTTTTACTTCCAAATTCTTCCATTTTCAGTGAAGTGACATCCGCTTTCATGTTATGTAAATTGTCAATGATAAAATTGATTTTTTTTTATTTTACACATTCAAAGTTGCAATGCAATACATTTGGTATTAAAGTTTTAATTGCATTTTGAACGCAATAGTTTGTAACACCATTTCCTCCGATAAAGTCGAAATAATGTCGTGGTTTGCTCATGGATAAAACTCTCAAAGTCCACAATTTTGAAAATCGCTATAATTTCTTCAAATGACGTCGGAAATTATTCAAACATCAGGATACTCAAATTTGTTTATCAATCAGGGTATCAAATATTTTAATGAAGTGAGGACGCTACTTTTCCTAGGAAGTGAGAAAACAAATAATGTCGCCGCCATCTTGGTGTTGAATCTCTCCTTAAAGGTATTTAACTCAGCTTCTAACGGAAAATCGACAAGTCATCATATGAGTCTTCAGAAATAGGTTAATCGATGTCAGACCCAGTTAATCATACTGAATTTTCATACTTCGTGGCTCTGGTCCTTTGAAGTCAGTGCCTCCATTACAAGCCAAGATATACCTCCTTACAGCGTCTCTTACGAACGCCACATTTCTTGGTCGGACAAAAAGGTTCAGGTGAATGTATTTATCAATGTTACGGTGAGCGCATATGAGAGTGTTCGAACAAGTAAAGTGTTGTTATCCGATTGGTTGCCGTAAAGGCAGGTAAAAATAGTCAGGTGATATATACAGGTCCTATGATTGGTCTATATTGGTGTAGTAAATGCACGTAGTAAAGTAATAGTAACACGAGGTTAGATAGATCATTCGAGCCTTTGCCTCAGAGCATCAACGTCTATACTTTTTTGTAACTATGAGTGACGACGAAAACCCTAGGGCGTCTTCAAATATAAACTTCGAAAGGACCCCCACCGCACCTGATGAAAACGCTGCTTTTGCTGCTTTTGACTTATTTAAGGTTTATTTGGACAAAAAACTGAATTCTCTCAAAGAGGACATTGCTGATAGTTCGGAGGTTAAAAACGAACTTATTCTCAAAAAGCTAAAGGCGGACAGTTCCCACAAGTTCAAGTATACGGGAAATAAGAAGCAGTTTGAATTTAACCAAGAAATTCAGAGTGAAATTGATCGTATAGAGCGTGCTGCAGACAAAAAAGACTTTTCGACAATTAAAGATGTCTGCGTTTCGTTGGGGAAAAGTCTGCATAAAAGGAACAAGTGTATCAAGCTGGCCGATAAGTCCCCTGGTGGATGGGATACTGTCAAAGAATATCTTTCCGACGAGCTTGCTTCAGACTCGGAAGACGAAAAAAGGATCCGTTCTGCCGAAAACAGAGCTTTACGTGCACAGAAACAGCGCAAGGATAAATTCAAGCGTAAAAGAGAAGTTACACCGCCCCGTGACTTCCGGGATGTGCGTGCTACTACTTCTGCTGCTGCTAATTTTCGTGGCTTCCGGCGTATCACAGCCAGACCAACCGATATTTGCTTCGGGTGTAACCAGACTGGACACTGGAGAAAGGACTGCCCCCGGATCAAGGATATCAACTCCAAACAACAATCACAGTGATCAGAATCCCGCTCATGTGAATGATAAGTACTTTATTGATCTAGATTCAAATTATGATGCTGTAAATCAACAGTTTGATTTGAAATGTTTTGAATATGACATGAATTATGCAAGTGATAATGTTAAAGGCAGATTGAATTCTCATCTATCTTTCTGGCAAAAGATTGAAGCAAATGATTATGTTTTAGACATTCTCAAGAATGGTTATTCAATTCCTTTTATATCTACACCTCCCAGAAAATTCAACAAGAATAATAGATCTGCGATTGAAAATTCAGATTTCGTTTCAGAGGCTGTGTCGGAGTTGCTACGTAAGGGTTGTATTACTTTAGTCAGTGAGCGTCCATATGTGGTAAATCCCCTGAGTGTAGCTTTTAACAAATCTGGCAAAAGACGTCTGATTCTTGACCTACATGAGGTTAATCGATATGTTTGGAAGTCTAAGATCAAATTTGAGGACTTCAATGTTGCATTGCCATATTTTAAGAGCAATCATTTCATGTTTAAGTTTGACCTTAAGTCAGGGTACCACCATATTGATATTGCAGACTGGTGTCGTACATATTTAGGTTTTTCTTGGGATGATAAATTCTTTGTTTTTACGGTCTTACCATTTGGCTTGACGTCTAGCCCTTATGTTTTTACCAAATGTCTGAGACCAATGGTCAAGTATTGGAGACAGCATGGGATTCGAATAGTTTTGTACTTAGACGACGGATGGTGTATCAATGAAACTTATGACCTTGCTTTATCTGATTCTAATTTTGTCTATAGGTCACTTTGTGAAGCTGGTTTCCTAGTTAATCGCGAGAAATCGGTTTTTACTCCTACTCAGTCACTTTCATGGCTTGGGCTTCAGTGGGATTCGGACAAGTTTTGTTTATCTATTCCTCAGCAGAGGATTGATGACGTTTTGCATGGTATCGACTCATTGTTGGAAAATCGGTCGAGTGTGACTGCGCGCAGGTTAGCTCAGGTATGTGGTCGAATCATATCAATGATTCCGGTCATAGGTCACATCGCGCGTATTAAGACCAGGTATTTGTATAAATGCATTGATGCGCGGCAGGCTTGGGATTACCAGTTCAGTTTAAGTGATCAACTCGTGGTCAGCGAACTTTTGTTCTGGCAATCTCATATTCAAGTCATTAATGTAAGAAAATTTTTTACAAATCAAGTTTTGCCAGACGTAGTATTTTTCTCGGATGCCAGTAATTTTGCTTGCGGGGCAGTGACAGAGAACCAAGGCCATATATTTCATAAGATGTGGTCAGTAGCGGAATCAGGTATGAGCTCTACTTGGAGAGAACTCAAGGCCATTGAGCTTTACTTGACTCGATTTTGTCATGATCTACAGGGGAAAACCGTGAAATGTTTCACTGATAGTAAGAATTGTGTTTCCATTATTAAGTCAGGTAGTTCTAATTTATCACTTCACGATCTAGCCCTTTCAATTTTTTCGCTTTGTATGAAATACTCTTTGGAATTGGACTTGCAATGGATTCCTAGGTCTTTAAATCAGGAGGCTGACCGTATCAGTAAGATTTTTGATTTTGACGATTGGGGAGTTACTCCTTCCTTTTTCCAGTATATTGACGGTCTTTTTGGTCCTCACACGGTAGACAGATTTGCGGATAGTTCTAATAATAAGTTGCCCCATTTTTTCTCCAGATTTTTTACTCCAGGCTGTTCGGGTGTAGATGCATTTTCAGTGGACTGGCAAGGTCACAATAATTGGATTGTGCCTCCGATTTGCTTATTGTCTAAGGCAATTCAGTTCTGTGTTTCATGTAATGCTTCGGGGACATTTGTAGCACCTAAATGGCCCTCTGCCCCTTTTTGGCCTCTTGTATTTCGGAATACATGGCAATGTCACCCGTATGTGGCCGATGTTTTAGAGTTTAGTGATAATAAGGACATTTTTACACAAGGTTCTTATAAAGAGTGCATTTTTGGTTCATGTCGCTTTAAGAGTCATGTTCTTGTTATTAGAATTGAACCAACTTAGATATGTATTATTTAATTATTTACTTGTATTAAACTTACAATCTGAACTTATGAACATATTTTGATTTTGTTTATATTTCCCGAATTAAAGTTGCATCCGAATTTTCCCGTATTCCCGTATTTTATTGATTTCAATTGTACGACTGCCGCATTTTCGGCTTACATGTATGAGGTACAGCTTTACCCGAATTTGTAGTATATCTTTTACCCGAATTTATAAATTTTTTCTCCGTATTTCATCCGAATTAAGCACAACGTATGATTGTTGTATATGGAGGTTGCAATAAGGCAATTTGGCAATGTGATTGATTTTTGCATGTTTATGCTATTTAACGGCATTCTCACAGGTCGTTTTTTATTTTACATTTTTCAGACTTATTTCATGTTGGTAAATGGTCATCCATTGAGAAGGAAATGAATTCGGACCTGAAAGCGCTGGCATCTAAGCTACCTGAGGTTTTGTTGACGTCCAAAGCTACAAATACGTACAAATCTTACAATTATAGTTTCCGTGATTGGTGCAAGTGGTGTAATAGATACAAACTGAGTCCAGTTCCATCATCTGATTATCATGTTTCTTTATTTATCATATCATTGATGCAAGCGGGTTGCTCCTCCTCTAAGATTGACCAAGTTGTCTATGCCATTAAGTGGGCTCATCAGATTGTCAGTGAGCCTGTACCTTGTGATTCATTTCTTGTCAAAAGTATCAGTGAAGGGGCAAAACGCATGTTATCTAAGCCTTCTCAGAAGAAAGAGCCTGTGACTCCTGAAATTCTACTAGAACTTGTTCAAAGATTTGGACATTCTTCTAATTTATATGACAAACGTACAGTTACTATGTGCTTGCTCGCTTATGCAGGTTTTTTGAGATTCTCTGAGCTCGCTAATCTTAAGGCTTGTGATGTCAAATTCTCCGAATTGTTTGTGACCTTATTTATAGAAAAATCCAAGACTGATCAACATAGGGAAGGTCATTACGTTGTCATAGCTAAAGTCGACTCTCCCGCTTGTCCAGTGAAAATGCTCAAAGAGTACTTAGCATTGGCGGAAATTGATGATGAAGAAGAAAATTTTTTGTTTAGACAGCTGAGCTTTTGTCATAGTTCTAACTCGTATAAACTGAGAAAATCTGGTCACCTTTCATATACAAGAGTACGTGAATTATTTTTAGAAAAACTTCACTGTTTGGGGTTAGATACAACCAAATTTGGATTACATTCCTTACGTTCAGGCGGTGCTACAGCCGCTGCTAATGCTGGCATATCTGACAGGCTATTTAAAAAACATGGTCGTTGGCGCTCGGATAGAGCCAAAGATGGCTACGTCAAAGAGAATATTCATTCACTTTTGTCTGTATCGAAAAATCTCGGACTTTGAGTTCATAAATAAAGTTTTCAGTTCATCTATTTTCCCGTTCTTTGTATTTTCGAGATGCTCTGCATGGCAAGAGGCACCTCTCATATGAGTGTTGAGTTTAATTGATAAATACTTTATTATCGTTTGAGCATGGCGAATTAGATCATAAATGTATTTATCAATGTTACGGTGAGCGCATATGAGAGTGTTCGAACAAGTAAAGTGTTGTTATCCGATTGGTTGCCGTAAAGGCAGGTAAAAATAGTCAGGTGATATATACAGGTCCTATGATTGGTCTATATTGGTGTAGTAAATGCACGTAGTAAAGTAATAGTAACACGAGGTTAGATAGATCATTCGAGCCTTTGCCTCAGAGCATCAACGTCTATACTTTTTTATTTTAGTTTTAAATACATGTACATGTATTTAATTGTCAGAGTTTTGAATGTATTTCGATACATATTTTTCAGATTTCTTGATGCATTCATGATAGTGAGCGAGACTTGATGTTTATCTACGGACTCAATTCAATTTCAAGATCGCGATCTGTTCTGTACAATTCTTTGATCTACACAATAAATTGATGCTCTGCATGGCAAGAGGCACCTCTCATATGAGTGTTGAGTTTAATTGATAAATACTTTATTATCGTTTGAGCATGGCGAATTAGGTCATAATAATCACGCATCATCGATCAACTTGAGGCACTCGCTTGACCATTTTATGATGCGAACATTTCAAAGATATACCATTACATTAAATACGGTAGTCCCTTATATATGCTTGGTACAATTAAAAAAAAAACCTGTTTTAACGATTAACTTGAAAAAAAGACTAGCGGCGGATCAGTAAGATTAAATCTAACATGTGGAAAGCTATGAATAATATGCGCGTACAAAAGAGGTAGCTATATGAGGGGTTTTCATATTCAAGCGAGTTTGATAGGGTACCAAGAATGTGAAGAGGTCCTATCATATAGTTGTATGGATTTGAAGTGTTCGGATCATTAAATAGTCGAGCAGTGTCCAAATTTGATCCTTACTGCTTGATTAACAGCGGACACTTTTTTGCCCGACCTAGAAATACTGCGCTCATAAGTGACACGACAGGGGGTATATCTCGGTTTGTAAGCAGGTACTGACTTCAAATTTCGTATGAAGATTCAGTATGAATTAATCTATCGAAATATTACAAAGAAAATGGATTTTGACATTAATTAGCCTTTTTCTGAAGACTTCAATGATGGCGGGTCGTTTTTTTTTTTGGTTAGACGCATACTTAGATCTCTTTTATAACTCTTAGTACATCCAGCAACCGGAAAGCGCGATCAATCCCTGTGGAATTCACCATAGGCAAGTGACGAAGGAATGTTATACTACAAAGGAAGGGGGAAATTGTAATTTTGAAGCTGAACTTTGCGCCTCTTGGTGCAAAAGTGCTTTTATACACATATGAAAATTAATTTATTCAGAAGCTTCACAAGTAAGGTGTCTAAATGATACCAAACATCTCGGTATTTCAGTTTGGCAACTTAATCAACATTGGTAACATAGATGAAATGTTAACATTTTATATCAACGTCAAACGGGGAATTCTATCAATGGTAATTAAGAAAGAGTCAATTCTGAGTTAAACATTGTTTGAGGGCGGTATCCTAAGACTCTTATCATTCGGTTTTGAATTGTCCAACTCAGTAACTTGCTGTCGTCACATAGTTGATGATGAAAATTCTGCAAATGTAAAGGAAAAATCTTTAAGATAAAGTTGTTCTATTATATAGGTTGTTTATAGTTGGAATCGAACTACAGTTACTGACAAAAAGATCATAGATAGATTGGGCTCATTTCTTTCCTTCATTGAAACATCTCCCTCAGGTCAACGAATTTTAAGATAACAAATTGACTACTTTAACGAGGAGCTGTATGCATGGTACACACAGTCGCGAAAAGGAGAATGAGGTAAAATATCAGGGATTACATTGAAATACACACGAACAAAACGGCAAAACAAATTCCAGCATGAAACAAGCAATAGAAAAAAGAAAATGCCTTACCACACTTGAATATTTATCATTCAATGAACTGAAGTGTACTTGTATTTATTCGAAAATTTCGGAAAAGAAGAATAAAAAACCTATGCTGAAAATTTAAATCAGATTAGATAAAATTAGAGGGCGCTACTGAAATACGGTATATTTGGTTGTGTCTGTAAATAATTCGCCATTCCATTCTGTACCGCTGATGAGGATTTACGAATCTTCGGCACGCATAAAAAAAAAAAGAAAAAAAGGGGGGGAGGGGGGGTCATGCATGTCATTTATTCGCAAATTTCACTTTTTTACAGAAACTCTCCGTTTTCATCGAAAATGTTCCGAATTTTACATATTTTCAAATCGATCTGTAGATTGCATAAATACAAAATCAAGTTCGAAGTTAAATTTATCAGGACTACTGGTCACACTTTATCGCTTCGATATGCTAAAAATACATTTCCAATATTTTTACCAATGGTGTGACACCTTTTATTTAGTACTGTTCACCAGTCAAAACAGAGGGGAATCCCCGCGAAAAGTTACAACTGTAAATAAAAAAAGTATCCATACTTTATATCTTGTGTTACAGATTTGATTGGTACAATTCCTCCACAACCCTCTAGTACTGCGATACATTTCAGGAGATACCGTGCAAACGGAATAGATTTTTATTTAATGTGCATTATACTTGGAACACTTTCATACTTGTTACCATTCATGTACTTGGAACACTTACATATATTTGTTGTCATTTATAAACTTTACTCGTACGAAGCTGAATTCATTCAATCTCTGGTCTCTGAAGGGAAAAGATACTTAGCTTCTGATTTTAACTTCACTTACAGATACATAGACGATGTGTTGTCCATCAACAATCCAAAATTCGCGGATTACCTGAGCAGTATCTATCCTTCGGAGCTTGAAGTCAAAGAAACCACAGAGACAAATAATTCAGCATCCTATTTGGACATAATGTTGTCCTACGACACTGATGGTCACATGAACACCTCACTCTATGACAAACGTGACGACTTCATTTTCAGCATTACAAACTTTCCTTTTCTGAGTAGCAACATCCCTTCATCGCCTGCTTATGGCGTGTTCATATCTCAGTTGATACGCTATGCCAGAGCAAGTACCAAATATACGGATTTTGTTCTGAGAGCTAGGCGTCTTTCAGATAAGCTTCTCTGTCAGGGATATGTTTGTGACCGACTAACATCGTCACTGAGGAAGTTCTACGGTCGATATGGGTAACTCGTCATACACTATGATGTTCCACTCTCAAGAATGGTGGATGATATTCTGTCATAGACCATTTGAACCATCCAACCAAAGATTGTACTCTATATCTTCCAAAATGGAAGTAACCGGATGTGACAGTTCTATCGAATTGAAGCGACGGGTGTTGCATTCAAGCAGGAGATGCTTACTCTTCCTGGGCACCTGGTCTCACTCTCATATCGGGAGTTCGCTTCTTTTCATATGGTGGAGGTTTTTGTTTTTGTTTGCTTTGGTTCCTTTTTTATCCTGATTTTGTATGCCTTCGGTTTCTGATTTTCTGAATTGTCGATTTTGTACTGTAGACAGGGATATTGTCATTATCCATATTTGTCATTTGCTCGAATTTCCTCTGTCTTAGACTCTCTTAGATGAAGTAATTTACGGACTGATTTCTTGAAGAAACGTCTAATGAGTAATCTCTTCCTCTGGATTTTGAGAATGCATAGGACATTTAATATCTGAAATTCTTGAAAATGAATAATTCAGTTCAGAGTTCTTGAAATCTTCCAATGAAATGTTGGACCACAGGAAGCTGTTGATTTAATAGAGATAATAAATTATTAGTCACAACCTTAAGCCACTGTGTTCGACATCTTGTATGTATAAAATTTCTTAGATGAACACAGAGGCTTAAGGTTGTGAATGATAAAACATTTTCTCTCATAAAACGACAGGTTCATGTGGTAAGACATTTGAGAATTTTTATCTGTCCAAATAATAGATACAACATGCGTTTTTATCGGCAAATACGATGGAACTTGTCCGTGTAACAAACCTATGACGAGGTAAAACAATTAGTTAACAGTAAATAACGACGTCGTAGGTCTGCTAGTTGGACAAGCTTAACAATATCATGGGCCTTTTCATTTGTTTCCCTAAAAGCAGCATACACCAGAATATGGTGCATCAAACTGCGAGACCTAGCGAAACCACTTGATTGAGTTTTTGAACAGTGTATGCTGAAATGCGACGCTCCTTCTCGCCTGTTGCATAGGCAAGAAGCGCCGCATTTCAGCATATTTACCGAAAATTATTTGTGCAAGTGGCTTCACTGCTTTTTCGAAAACAAATTGGCCCAATTTCTACACAACCACTTGAATTGATATTGGATTAACACGATTTTGACTAACGTTACATGTATTAAGATCAAATCAATGCTATTCAAAAGCATTCATAGATTTCAGTATGATTTGATATGAATAAAGGAAAACCGAAAAATCTTTGTTTTTTATGCCCTCGGAATAAAAGATTCGGGACCATATAGTTTTTGGCCTGTCCGAGTGTCTGTTTGTCCGAAAAACTTTAACATTGGGCATAACTTTTGAATGGAAACTGGTGATAGAGCGTTCATATTTCACATGTGTATTCCTTGTGACAGTACCTTTCCATTGAAACCAAAATTGTTGACCTCGTGACCTTAACCTTGACCTTTGACATTCTTTTCAAAAACTTTAACATTGGGCATAACTTTTGAATGGTTAGTGAAAGGGCTTTCATATTTTACATGTGTATTCCTTGTGACAAGATCTTTCCATTGATACCAACATTACGCTGACCCTGACCTCTCACATACTTAACAGAAAATGGTGTTAATACTAACAAAGATGCCATTGGGGGCATTCTTGTTTCACAAACACAGGCTTTATAATTTCTGGCATGCTAGCTATCAATAATGAAAGGTTTGGTGTTCAGTTTTAAATAAGCTTAATTTATGAAATCATTTCATTGTTTTATTCTTTTTCTGCTGCACATTAATGTGGAATTTTACAAAATGATTTTATTTTTGATGTAGCATAATTGAACTATGCTAGCTTGACATATGCCTTTGGACCACTTTATCCGTCTTTTCAAATCAGTAAAAAAGTTATTGTTTTGAAATGTGACTATTTTTCTTGTTTTTACTTTTAAAGGTTGTCTGAAAAAAACTTCTCTGCATCCGGCAGAAATCTTTTAGAAAGGTTGTGGGCTAAAATCCTGGTACTGGCACTATCAGTATTCAATGTCAGTATGTCAATTAGAGCGTGCATGGGTATAAGGTGAGCGTTGTGCCCCCTGGGGCTCTTGTTTTTAAACGATGCTATGAATAAGAAGACGTAACAAATTGAGGACTTGGAAAAGACTTGATATTGGTGAAGGGAATTCTTCAGAAAGGAATTAAACTGAGGTAGACTGAATAAGATATGGAGAAATCGTCAATTGAAATACAAATGTACATATTTTATAGTACCAATTTTATTCTACAAGACGCTTGTTTCGGATATTGAATCCTCTTCAGTAGTACCTCATGTCAAAAAGTTTAAATAAAGCCTAAGTAATTTTTCCTGGCGCCATCTAGAAAACAGACTTTTGATTTCCTCTTGCCAAAATGAGCGGCTCCAAATTGTGTGTCAGGTTTATTTAGAAGCATATTAAAGTGAAAATTATGGCCAAAATCGTTGGATAGAACCTATTTGGACCTATCACATACATATGGAGAACCTTATCGGACATCTCACATACGTATGAAGAACTTATTTGGAGTTCTCAAATACGTATGAAGAACATATTTGGATTTCTCACATACGTATGGAGAACCTGTTTGAACTTCTCACATACGTATGGTAAACTTATTTGGACTTCTCACATACGTATGGTAAACTTATTTGGACTTCTCACATACGTATGAAGAACCTATTTGGACTCCTCACATACGTATGGAGAACCTATATGGACTTCTCACATACGTATGGAGAACATATTTGGACTTCTCACATACGTATGGTCAACTTATTTGGACTTCTCACATACGTATCGAAAAATTTTTGGACTTTTCACATATGTATGGATAACCTATGTGCACTTCCTCATACGTATGGAGAACCTATTTGCACTTTGCACTGATACATCTAGTTTGAAACATGTGTTACCCCAGTAGGACAGTTCAGTATGTAGGAAAATTTTTATCATTTTTAGCTCACCTGATCGAAGCTCAAGTGAGCTATTGTCATAGCGTGGCGTCCGTCGTCCGTCCGTCGTAAACTTTTCACATTTTCGACTTCTCAAGAACCACTGAAGGGATTTTGATGAAACTTGGTAGGAATGAAGTACTTATGATCCCCTGCAAGTGTTGTTGTTTTTCGTCCGGATACGTCAAAAGGTGGGGCCACCACAGGCAAAAGTAGGTAACAGGGGGTACCCTCCTTTGACAAGCTTCTTCCTCAGAACCGAAACACTTAGCGACATTCTGAAAGGATCTGGATGATCTAGAAAGATGTCTTACCAATTGCTGTTGTTTTTGGTTCCAGTCCGAAGTCAAATTTTTGACGCGTTTTTTGTTTCTTTTTGGACATTTTCAGAAATGCTCATTTTTGAACAGTTTCTTTGAATAACTCTATAATTGTGTGGTTTTGTGCCCTCATTTAGTGCATGTTTATCATGTTTAAGTCACTATTTGCTTTGATATACATTACATGCTATAATACTCTTGTTTGGAATTTTTATGATCTTTTTAAAATATGAATATATATGTTTACTGTATACATGGACCCTAGGGTTGTGGGTTCAAGTCCCGGCACCCAAATTTTTTTCGTCATTTTTCATTTTTTTTTTCAATTTGTCGCCTTTTCATGCACTTTTAAATAATCTGAATACCTTTAATTTCATTTTTCACAAAAAATGGTTTTCTTCCATTTTTATTTTTTTCATGTTTGCACACTCTTTCACTGTGTATTTGACATATTTAAGTCTCTTATTGCTATGATATATATTTCATGCCTAAACTGTGTATTTTTGAATTTTTTTAATTTAAAAAAATAGTGTATTTGTATATAGTCCTAGGGTCGTTGGTTCAAATTCTGGCACTGAAACTATCATTATACAATATTGGTAGGTTAAGAGAGTACATGGGTATCAGGTAAGCGTAGTGCCCCCTGGAGCTCTTTTTATCAATATAGTTTGAATTAAGTAACTTCAACTGTAAAGGATTGCATTGAATAAATAAGGGGTCAATTGGATTAGACAAGAGTCTGCCTTCAGTGCATGTTACATTGAATGATATCTGTCCTGCACGTGTTCGTAGTACATTATCAAGGCAAGAATATTAAAAAGGTAAGTTATGAAATTAACGACATTGTCCTAAACAATGTTAGAATTGCTGAATAATGTGTTTTCTAAACAACAACAACAACAACAACAAAAACACACAAACAAACAAACAAAAATTCTCGACCATAATGAAACATTTAATTTAAAGACGTTCAAGAATTGAATGATGATAATATGGAGAAAACGAACGGAAGTTATCCCCTGAAGAATCATCAAGTGACACAAAACGACTTTATTGAGTAAATATTTTTTTGTATAATATTTAATATCCAACTCATTTCTAAAGATTCAAGGATTGACGTCTTTTAAAGCCGTAGTGTTCTGATCAAAGAATTGATATTTGTTAAGTAGATTCAAACTACTGTGATTGAATACACAAAACACTTTTAAAGGAGGGGGTGTTTTACAAAACTGTATACATACATGTGTAGATAGAGACACGTTAGTTAGTACTAAAGAATAATACGAGAGTATTCTAACTCTTAATGTTGCATTTGCTTAACCTTCTTGAATAATATTTCAAATGATAAAGTTTTCAAATTCAACAGCATCATTTAAGAACAGGTGACTTGTAGCATGGACCTGGCACTTAACCCTCGTCAGTGATCCTTAATCTAAATAATGTAGTATAAACCAATCTTATTGTACCAGACACGTGTTTCGGTTAGTAAATCCTCATCAGCGGTACTTCACCAAATAATTTATAAACTGTCATTATGTAAAAATTCTAATTCAATTTGCATGTAAAATTCATCATGCAGTCATACTCACATTTGAAACGGCAATAAGTTTTAATTAACTTTTGCGAGTCATTAGAAGATGTTTCATATTATAAACATGAAGTTTTGCGTAGTCGAGTGGTTCTTTTCAATAATCAATATATAGAGAATTTCAGTAGATGTCCATTTTTGCATAAAAATAAATTGCATCTTTAGTGTTTATTGAGGCTGAAATAGAAAACATCCAAATAGGAGATGTACAAAAAAGGACATGCTACACAAGACTTGGCTTTTATGCCAAAGTGTCAACTAAGGATACAGCAATACACTGATAGGGATACTCTTAGTTTTTAAAGAATTTAACGACCGAATTTTCTAAATATATTTACATACTATAAGACTAGTGCAGAAACAATGAATCTAGTCGACATCTCCTTGAACTTATAATCCACCTGTATTTAACATACATGTATGTATATTTTCACGTAAAACTGACACTTCTTATTTTACTTCTTAAGTAGCTACGAGAAAAATTTCTTGTAGTTACGAGAAAAAAATTAGAGTTTTGGGATAAATCTATTTATTTCTATTAAAAAATCGCAGAAAAGTGGGAAAATATTTTCGACAGATTCACTTCTTAAACTTTAAATATGTAAAAAAAATTAGGTAGACTTAACATAATTTGAAAGTTAAAGTTTGATATTCGGATTTATCTTTGGGTTTTGGGGGCAAAAATAGGTATTTTTATGGAAATATGGTATTCCTGTATGATTCCGATTTCTCTAGGACACCCCATATTTTATGGGATTTGAAAGTATTTTCTGAAAGTATAAAGGTCCTTCTCTAAAATGAATTAGGTTTAAACTTTGCAAATTGGGGTATTTCACGAAAATTGTGGTTAAGAATAACAAATTCTATCAAAGACTGCTGAAACTTAGAAGTGCTTTATTTCATTCAATTTTTTGGGGGTCTTTACAAACTTTGAATTCTTATCAAAGTAGTTAATAAATGTTTATATCATTACATTTGAAATTTGCAAATTTTGTTGAATGTTTTTTGGGGGCCAAATTATTATTTTGTTTTCCATACTTTTTTCATTTAAAATGTAGAAAATTCAAGGATTTCATTCTAGGAAGGCTTTTTCAGTTTGAATTAATTTTCTCGAAACTACGAGATTTGTTTCTACGAGAAGACAGACAGCTCCGTGGTCTTCTTAAAAAAGGACCTAAGTATAGAATCCCATCCAAGATAGATTTTGTCAAATGCCGTGAAGTGCTTACGGAAGCCTTAGATAATTATACGAAAAGATGGTGTAAATCTGAAGGAGTCGAACCGCATGCTCTGAATGACTGGAAAAACCTCATTTTAGATATAGATATTCGAATAGATAACTTCCATAAAAACCCTCATCTTTTTCAAAATCCACGTTCCAAATCAGAAAGATATTTCAAATCCAAACTAAGTAAATTACATGAAAAATATGTCTTTGTGCCAGCTGATAAAGCAGCCAACAACACCATTATCATTTGAAAACGTTACTACATATCAACTTTGATTTCGGAACTTTCGTCTACTAATACATATATCAAAAGCAATGAAAGTGCATCTAACATTTTAAGCAAGCATAACAGTGAACTGCCTTCATTCAATATCTATGTTTCTAAATTGGATCTCCCAACACTATATTGCATACCGAAACTGCACAAATCTCCTTCCAAATTTCGATTTATTGCTAATTCTAGTAACTGCTCCACTATAATTTTGTCTAGAAATATGACGTCAGCACTTACTGCTATTAAAGAACACATTACTAGTGTTATGGGTCAGAATACCCCAAAACGCCAGCAAAAATCAGACAAAGACAGAATATAAATTTACAAGTTTAATTATGTACAAAATATATATATTTCAAATGATTACAACTTACAATACAATGTCCGGATCAAAGTGTCCGTTACGGTCCACAATGTCTATCGAATGTATGGTTTCCGGTAATCACAAACGTTCTCGAAAGATCGGTGTCCAAACGTTGTTAAATGGATTAAAGTCTCAACAAATAAAGTATCCCAGTATATCAGAATAGATGAATGAATCGTGTCTACGAATGTGTACGAAAGCCCCCCTTAACACAGTTCCTCAGAGGTATTTATACTTAATAACAATGAATTAACCAGAAGCTTCTAGAACAATGACTCATTACAAATGATTAACAATAGAGTAAATTCTAGAAATCACAGTCATGTGATGATAATGATGTAACAAAGAACATACTGGAATATTCTCTAATGAAATAAACATGACATAGTAAAATCTAGAAAGAATTATCATGAAATCATAATATAACATGACTAAGTACATGTGTACCTACACATAAAGTAAAACTAAAATAATACATGACCCACAACACCTCCCCCCTTAAAAAAAGTTTGAATGTCAATGAAAACTTAGGTGGTAAATTCTGCAAAAATCACTCATGAAACTCTCGATAGTGCATCTGCAATCACATTGTCTTTGCCCTTGATATGGTTAATAATGATATCGTACTCTTGCAACAATAAACTCCACCTTGTAAGTCTTTGATTCTTGTTTGACATTTTGTGCAAAAATATGAGAGGGTTGTGGTCAGTAAACACAAGAATGGGATGTAAAGTAACATTCAAATAAACATCAAAATGTTGTAAAGCTAACAATAATGCAAGACACTCTTTTTCAATAGTAGAGTAATTCTTTTGACATTTTGTCAATTTCTTTGAAAAATAACAAACAACTCTATCTACACCATCATCATTTTCTTGAAACAAAGCAGCCCCGATTCCTACGTCACTGGCATCAACAGTAAGCTTAAATTGCTTATCAAAATTTGGAGCTGACAGGACAGGACTATTCATAAGAACACATTTGATTTTCTTAAAAGATTCGTCACAGTCATTGGTCCATGCAAAATTCACTCTCTTTTGTAACAGATTGGTAAGTGGACCAACAACTGACGAGAAATTTGGACAAAATTTTCTGTAAAATCCTGCCATTCCTAAAAATCTCATGATCTCTTTCTTATTGGTAGGAATCGGGAACTTTGAAATAGCTTCCACCTTGGCCATGATAGGAGTAACAAAACCTTGACCTACTTTGTGACCCAAATATTCTACAGTCGCATGACAAAATTCACTTTTCGCAAGGTTCACTGTGAGGTTTGCTTTCGCCAGTATGTCGAAGAAAGTACGCATGATTCGGAGATGATCATCCCAGGTGTCACTGTAGATGATGACGTCATCGATGTACGCCTCGCATCCTTCGAGATGATTTAGGAGCGAATGAATCATCCTCTGGAATGTGGCTGGTGCGTTTTTCATACCAAAGGGCATTACTTTATATTGGTATAGCCCGTCTGGTGTCGCAAATGCCGATATTTCTCTGGCTCTCTCGGTAAGCGGGACCTGCCAATAGCCTTTAAGCAAGTCAAATTTACTTACAAATTTTGCACTGCCAATTTTATCGATACAGTCATCGATTCTTGGGATCGGATAAGAGTCAGTTTTGGTGACTGAATTGACTTTTCTAAAGTCCGTACACAATCGGTAAGTTCCGTCTGGCTTCGGAACCAGAATACATGGGGAACTCCAATCACTATTGCTGGGTTCAATAATGTCATTTTCGAGCATGTATTGAATTTCTTTCCGCATGTATTGAAGTTTTATCGGGTTTAACCGATAGGGATGCTGTTTGATAGGTGACGCATCACTTACAATGACGTCATGATGAGATGCATTCGTCTTTTTTGGAACGTCCGGAAAGATGGTCGTATATTCCCGCATTAATTGGTGCACTTCCTCTTTTTGATGCACGGTCAAATGTCCGAGTTTCACTTCCGGATTTGTTAGAATTTCAGAATTCTTCAAACGGACACTTTGAGCGAAGTCTTTTTCGACAGTCTCTTCATTACATTCAGGTTCAACACAATTTTCTAATGTATTTACATTGGCCAAAGTGGAAACTGGTTTAACAAAATTTCGGTCACTTCTATCAAAATACTCTTTCAACATGTTAACATGACACACTCTTTTTTCTTTTCGCCGACCTGGTGTCTTAACCACATAATTAACATCACTTATTTTACTCTCAATCTCATAAGGACCGAAATATCTAGCTTGCAAAGGATGACCAGGGATAGGCAAAAATACAAGAACTTTATCGCCTGGTTTAAAAACTCTGTTTCTAGCATCTTTGTCATACCATGTTTTCATTTTCATTTGAGATGTTTTGAGATTTTCTTGAGCCAATTTGCAAGCATTATATAATTTCTCTTTAAAATTAGACACGTAGTCTAAGAGATTCAAATCGCTAGTCTCAGTCAACCATTTTTCCTTCAACAACTTCAATGGCCCCCTGACCGTATGCCCAAAAACTAGCTCAAAGGGACTGAACCCCAGGGACTCCTGAACCGCTTCTCGTGCCGCAAACAACACGAGGTGAACCCCTTCATCCCAGTCTTTTCCATACTGGTGACAATATGTTTTCATCATAGTTTTAAGGGTTTGATGAAAGCGTTCAAGTGCCCCCTGGGACTCAGGATGGTACGCAGAAGACTTATACTGCCTGATACCTAGCTCATGCATACCTGCTGAAACAATCCTGACATAAAATTCGAACCCTGATCTGACTGAATAGCCTTGGGAGCACCTACGAAACTGAAAAACTTTGTAAGGGCCTTAACTATGGTCTTTGCCTTAATATTCCTAAGAGGTATGGCTTCAGGAAACCTAGTCGAAGTACACATAATTGTCAGTAAGTACTGATTCCCTGACCTAGTCCTAGGCAAAGGACCTACACAATCAACTAACACCCTACTAAAAGGTTCCTCAAAGGCTGGAATGGGTTGGAGGGGAGCAGGTGGTATAACTTGATTGGGTTTACCTACCATCTGACAACTATGACAAGACTTACAAAACTCAGACACATCTTTTCTCAACTTAGGCCAGTAAAAGTGACTTAAAATCCTATTATAAGTCTTATTGACACCTAAATGACCTGCCATGGGTGTGTCGTGAGCTAAACTCATGATGTCCCCGCGATACGCTACTGGAACCACTATCTGGTGAACGACCCGCCACACGTCATTAGGGGGTGCATCGGGTGGTCTCCATTTCCGCATAAGGATGCCATCTTGTATGTAGAAGCACTCTCCGACTTTGTCCGCTTCTTCTCGGGGAAGGGCCCTCTTGCTTAGTACGGATGATCTCTGGATCTTTAGTTTGCTCGGAGAGGAGCTGCTCATGGCTTAAGGCATCTGTATCTCTGTCTAATGGCGGATAGGAATCATCACTAGGCACTGTCGGAGACTTGTCAACATGAAGTGGTACTGACGTCTCAGGTACGCTGTCATCAATAGTAGACATGAATGTGTCAGAAAGGTCTATACTTTTGGAGATGGTCCTCGTTAAGTGCAGAAGTACTCTCAGCCTTTTTCAGTCTGTTCCTGGCCATCGCCCTGGTAACAGCGCAGGCTGGGTACAAGTCGTCGTCTTCATCATCGGACACGACATCGGACGTGATTTTCTCACAAACAATCGGATCGGCTACAACTTTGCCGCCAGCTAAATCGTTGCCAAGCAACAAGGAAACGCCTTGAACGGGAAGAGTAGGTCGAACACCTACGATAACAGGTCCAGTAATTAAGTCTGACTTCAAATAAATTTTATGAAGGGGAACATCAATGACGCCTAGCTCCACACCCTGTAATAAAACTGACCTACCAGTAAAAGTGTGCTCAGACAAAGGCAATGAACCCTCTAACAATAAAGTCTGGGCAGCACCAGTATCTCTCAAAATCTGAACAGGCAACGCTTCGCTAGAATCACTGAGTGAAACAAATCCCTGTGACAAAAAGGGCTTATAATGATCCTCCACAAAATCATCAGAACTGGACTTAGAACCCTGAATCTCAGGAGTGTCAGAACAAATCGAATCTAAGGCTTTCCTATCATTTCTAACAGACGCACAGGCCTGTGACTTAAGTTCTTTTTTCTTCTTAAGCTTCAAACACTCACCAATAACATGACCTTTTTTCTTACAATAATTGCATGTAGGAAGCGACCCCACCCCTGGGGATGCCTCAGAACGCTCGGACCTAGGACCGGACGTAGAACCACCTTGAGATGGTGACTGGGAACTAATGGACGACTGAGACTCTTGTAAATTTTTCTTTGGAACATCTGAAGTTTTTGCGCTATCGCTAGATTGAGTTTTTGACACAAAATTTTTCTTATGAGTGAGAGCATACGTATCAGACAAAACAGCGGCTTCTTCAAGAGTTTTAACATTTTTGTCTTCCAAATGAGTTCTTAAATCTTGATGTACACACTCTTTGAACTCTTCTATCAGAATTATTTGACGCAAATTGTCAAATGAATTGGGAATTTTCTTAGATCGAAACCACTGATCAAATAAATCTTCTTTTTCTCGAGCAAATTCAACATATGTTTGATTTTCAAACTTTTTGTACTTTCTAAACTTTTGTCTGTACGCCTCAGGTACTAACTGATATGCTCTCAAAATCGTGTCCTTGACCTTGTCATAGTCTGAACTCTCAGCAATACTGAGCGCCGAGTACACTTCAGCCGCTTTGCCAATAAGTACGCTTTGTAATAAAGTTGGCCAAAAATCACGTGGCCACTTCAGATTGGCCGCGATTTTCTCAAAATGTGGAAAATATTTGTCCACGGACTTTTCTTGAAATTTTGGTACTAATCTGATGTTTTTGGCGGCATTTCAGACTTGACAGGCGAAGGAACAGGATTTTCCTTAGCGCCTTTCTCTAACTTTAACTTTTCTAACTCAAACTGGAGTTCTTTCTCGTGCATACGTTCCTGTTTCTCTCTTTCTTCCTTTTCTCTTTCAAATTGTCTTATTTTTTCTTCTTTTTCAAATTGTCTTTCTTTTTCTTCTCTTTCAATTTGAAATTGTCTTTCTTTTTCTTCTTTTTCAATTTGGAATTGTCTTTCTTTTTCTTCTTTTTCAAATTGTAATTGTATTTTCATTTTCTCTAATTCAAACTCAAATTTTGACATTTTGGTTTCGCTTGAAACAGGTTCAACAGGAAAATCGTATGACGAAAAGATTTCCTTAGCTAAAAGCTCTTTAGCCACAATATTTCTAATTTCTTGTTTTCTCATAGAAGATTTTACATCTAACTTCAAGTGAAGACCTAAACCAATCAAATCATCTTTTTTCAATGATTCGAACTCATCTACAGTCGGCGATTTCAAAAATTCAGTGACCGAAAATACCATGATTGATTTCTGCTGGCAAAAGTTTGGAGAATTTTCCTTTTTTCAAAAAACGAACTTTACGTAAAGTGCAAATATGCAGAGATTACTATCCCGGACGAGCCCCCAATTCTGTTATGGGTCAGAATACCCCAAAACGCCAGCAAAAATCAGACAAAGACAGAATATAAATTTACAAGTTTAATTATGTACAAAATATATATATTTCAAATGATTACAACTTACAATACAATGTCCGGATCAAAGTGTCCGTTACGGTCCACAATGTCTATCGAATGTATGGTTTCCGGTAATCACAAACGTTCTCGAAAGATCGGTGTCCAAACGTTGTTAAATGGATTAAAGTCTCAACAAATAAAGTATCCCAGTATATCAGAATAGATGAATGAATCGTGTCTACGAATGTGTACGAAAGCCCCCCTTAACACAGTTCCTCAGAGGTATTTATACTTAATAACAATGAATTAACCAGAAGCTTCTAGAACAATGACTCATTACAAATGATTAACAATAGAGTAAATTCTAGAAATCACAGTCATGTGATGATAATGATGTAACAAAGAACATACTGGAATATTCTCTAATGAAATAAACATGACATAGTAAAATCTAGAAAGAATTATCATGAAATCATAATATAACATGACTAAGTACATGTGTACCTACACATAAAGTAAAACTAAAATAATACATGACCCACAACACTAGATATTTTGAAACGGTTCTAAACAGGAACGATGTAAATTTATTTTGGTCTATTAAGAATTCAGGGGATGTTATTGAAAAAATGAAATCTGGAAATTTCCAAGCCAATACGATTTCTTCATACGACTTCTCTAATATGTACACCACATTTCCTCATGACAAAATTAATGATCGATTATCTAATCTCCTTAAATGGTGTTTTGATCGAGAGCGAAAAACTTACATTTGTACATCTGAATCGAAGGGTTTCTTTTCCTCGACAGACTACAAATCATACAAATCATGGACATGTAGTGACCTGTGTAATGCCTTGTCCTTCCTCTTGGACAATATTTATGTTAGATTTGGTGAGGATCTATACAAGCAGGTTGTAGGAATTCCTATGGGTACTAACTGTGCGCCTCTTGTTGCAGATTTATTTTTATACACTTATGAAAAAGAATTTATCCAAAATCTTCAAAAGCAAAGAAAATTTGATGAGCTGAAATGTTTCAATTATACTTCTAGGTATCTGGATGATATTCTAACCATTGACAATCCTGCTTTTGAATTATATAAGAATGAAATTTATCCACAAGAATTAACCCTTAACAAGGCAAACCTTTCAAATACAGAAACACCCTTTTTGGACCTAAATATCAAAATTGTAAACGGAAAGATTCATACAAGTGTATATGACAAAAGGGATGATTTTGGATTCAACATAGTAAATTTCCCCTGGCTTGACGGTGATGTTCCAAGATTACCGTCATACGGCATTTACATATCACAGCTCATCCGGTACGCTAGAGCATGTACTGATATTTTGGATTTTCACAGTAGAAATTTACAAATTACCAAAAAACTTTTAGGTCAAGGTTTCCGCTTTCATAAACTAGTTAAGACTTTCTGGAAATTTTACAAAAATTACAGTCAACTTCTTTTAAAATTCGGATCTATACATGCAACAGAGTACATTACTATGGGTATTACACAACCTGTCTTTTATGGTGATATGATAAACAAAATAAAAAGGATCAAAGGTAGGCAGTATAACCATCGAAAATGCGTCAGAATCATCAAACGCCTTTTATACCGTGGATATGATCCTAATGTCACCAGACGGACACTAGGCTTCGTACTTGATCAATCTACAGTCTTGTACAAGCGCATCCTTGAGACTTGCACTCTGACTGACTGTGACGACGGGACTCCATGACGGGCCCTGTCCAAACCTCTTTAGAGAAGACAGGGCCCCGACCACCTGTCCTCTCTGAATGTCAGTCGGACTCCTCGGGGTGATAACATACATGAGCTCGCTACAGCCGGCAGAGCACGGACTGTATTACGCATGCCCTCTTTTTATATCCATTTACATATTCATCTGTGTCTCTGGGGCCTCTGCGTTTCGCGGTCTTGTTTGTGTGATGTCATCTTACAGTGAGGAGGTTGTTTTACACCACGATTGTACGTTCTTCGAGACCTCTGGGTAATTGGAGAAATGAGAGGGTTGTGCGCACGTAATCCAGGATAACCACACCATTTGCTACTTGCGTGACAGATGGCCGTCCAAAGTCGGCACCGGTTGCCCATTGGTCTCGTCGGTTTATGTGTAGTCTTTTGTGTTTGATGTTTACATGTCGTGTGTATCTTTTCCGTCTCGTGCTGTACTCATCTGTTTTGTTTTTGTATCGGGTGTTTGGTGTTTTACTGTTGATGCTGCAACGGAGTCTTGTTGGAGATCTCCTCCCTTCTTTTTGTAACTACGAGATTTGTTTCTCGTAACTACGAGATTTGTTTCTCGTAACTACGAGATTTGTTTCTCGTCACTACAATTTTTTTTCCCGTAACTACGAGAAACTTTTCTCGTACCTACCATTTTTTTTCTCGTAGCTACTAGAAACTTTTCTCGTAACTACGAAAATTTTTTCTCGTAATTACGAGATTTATTTCTCGTAACTACGAGAATTGTTTTTCGTAACTACGAGAATTTTTTCTCGTAACTACCACAAGCCTCGTCATAGAAGACCAAGTCCTAATTCTCTGTCCTATTTGAAAGTTGGCCAGACTTTTCGGGTGATTGATCTTGAGCTCTTTTCAGCCAGCAGAGCACATACTGATATACGAATGCCATAAAATTATTAAGACCCATTTACATAGGATCTGTGTAAAAGAGGCCACTGCGTTTAACGAACTCGTTTTTGAAGTCATCTTACATTGAGAAGTTCTATGTTTATACAACAATTGTGCGTCTATGGAGGCCTCTATGTGTACGTAATTCGGATAACAATTTGCCAATAGCGACTGGCCGTTCAAAGTCAGCGCCGGGTGCACATTCGTCTCCTTCCTTTTATGTATTGTCAATAATATTTTATTTTTCTGTACGTTAGCAGATGACCGTTCAAAGTCGGCGTCGGTTGCACATTGGTCTCCTTCCTTTTATGTATTGTCAATAATATTTGATGTTTCTGTACAATAACAGATGGCCGTTCAAAGTCGGCGTTGGTTGCACATTTGTCTCCTTCCTTTTATATATTGTCAATAATATTTTATGTTTCTGTACGTCTGTTTCGATTGTTTTGAATGATGAACAGTGAATATTGCATCTTTTTGCGGTGTGTAGTTTTGTCTTATGTCATTTATGTGTCTCTTTCTTGTGGATTCTCTTTCGCAGAGTGGTCATGCTGAAGATCCTTCCCTTTTCTTGATTCAAATGCCGGTGTTATGTCATGCCCCTTCGTTTGAAATTTAAATACATATCAAAGGTTTATTTATCAATATTGAATCTTATGAAAGAAGAGTTTCCTAGCGATGATCAAAGTTTTAATATTTGATATTATAATTTTTTTCCAATATGTTAAATAAAATATGAATAACGAGATATATATGGGTTTTAAGAATGAATAAAGGAAGCAGATTAAAAGAGTGGCACAGATTGAATGTTAAACGTCTTCAAATTCAATAGCATCATTTATGAACAGATAAATTTGCAGCATGGACCAGACATGCACGTTTCGGGAATTTAACCCTCGTTAGTGATCCTCAATCTAAACAATGTAATATGACAAAAGGATGTGAAAGTTACTACTGGCGAAGCAGATGACCGTCCTAAGTCGGTACCGATTGCCCATTGGTCTAGTTGGTTTACGTGTAGTCATATGTTTCTCTGTGATTTGGTGTTCCTTGTGTCATTTGCGTCTCCTTCTGTGCGTGTCTGCTTTGTGTTTTTACAGTGGGTGTTTTGGGGTTTTGCTGTTGATGCTGCAACTAGGTGTTGTTGGAGATCCCCTCCTTTCCCTTATTATGCCCATAAATGTACCGGAAGACTAAGCAAGATGGATGGAATATGATGCTATGGGACCCATGTTTTAGACAATTCATGAAATTTTGATAAAAGAAAATTTAGGATGCATTAAAGATACGATCGAAAGTGATGGAACTTGGCTAAATGCACACTCGGGGACTCCTGGTCAACCAGCAGTGAAACCCACCAAGTGGTACAACTGTTAAACGTCATCAAATTTAATAGCATGATTTATGAACAAATTTTGCAAAATGGACCAACCATGCACGTTTCGGGTTATCAAGCCTTGTCAGTTATCCTCAATCTAAATAACGTAATATGACCAAAGGGTGTGAAGTTATTTTGCCCAAAAATGTACCGAAAAACTTAGCAGGTCGGGTGGGATATGATTCTACAGGACCAACGTTTTAAACATTTCATGAAATTTTGATAACAGAAAATTAAGAGGGGGACTATACTTAAGATACGGAAATGTTCGAACTCTTTGTTTTCTTAAAGAAAATGTCAAACCAATTTTAATGCACGAGACAAATGTTTCGGTTAGTCAATCCTCATGCTTCCGGCCAAAGTTATTTTCAGACACAGCATACATACACTTCAGTACCGCTCACTCTTAAAATGATACGAAAAAAGAACAATATTTACGAAGTCAAAATGTAATATCTGTGTAAATGTGTGAACTGGACAGTAATTTTTCTCGCCTTACTTAAATGAAGTTACTGAAAAAATAAATTTTCCATACCAATGAAGGCTTATTAAGAAAAGTGAGATTGAATTTGATTACGTGCGTTTATATGAATTCAAGTAGACTATCACGTATTAAAGACATAGAATTGGGAGGTTTGAATATACTTACATTATTTCCTGTTGCAGTGTGGAGCAGTTAAACTCGTTCCTCGTGGATGTTTTTAAGTGTACTCATTACTTCTTTCCAGCTTTGAGAGAATCTTCGTTTTGTCACTTGTTCAATTTGACATCATAAATATTATTTGGCTATTTCGAAAACTGGGCAAATCATTCAAAAGTATCATCGAAATTAAAGGAGATTGACATCTTAGCAATATCCCTCCAATTCATTTTTGAACATAGATTTTATTTGGATATGCTACTGAATCGACCCTACAGATAATTTGGAGCTGCGAATTCTCTGCAAAGTAAATGAACTTGTAAATCTAATTTTAAAAAATATAACCAGAGGGCTCTACTAAAATGAATTTTGGCTGTGTCTAAAAACACATTGGCTGGAAGCATCACTGAGGAGAATTTAACGTCCGATACACGTGTATGGTGCATAATAAATTAGTTCCGTATTGCATTATTCGGATGTGTGATTAGATTTGATAAAATATGATTCTGGCGTGAATGTGAAAACGAAGAATTTCACTTGCAATTAACCTAGAATTCAAATTACACGTTCTGCTAATTAGCGTTAACGTTCTGATGATCGGTTTATTTTTACTCCTCTGTATTCAAATGATATCAGCAAAATGAGACAATAACGACTACGCGCCGTTACATATTTTTACACCTCTTCACTGGAAAGGTCATTCTTATATAGGGCACATAAATAGTGTACTATCCCTATATGTGAAGTCAATACATGTGGGGCAAATGTAATGCTTTATAGAACCACTGTAGCTTGAATTAGATGAACATGTTTAAAGAAGACAAACCTAACTAAAGTGTATATTACTTAAACTACACCTGATCTGCACTTGGCGATAAGATTTGATAAAGACAATTTTTATAAAAAGGTAAGTTTTAAAGTTCATATCATATAAGGTAAGTTAAATCATCATTTACAGTGTATATTTTCAATGAGCCTGTATGATTAATGGAAAAACGTATAAAATATCAAATGAAATTTCTGGAATATTATATAGCAAATTCCAATATGAGGACGAGTGTTTCTTATCCGTACATGTCATGTCATGCTCTCTTAAACATCTGCCTGTGAAGGGATGGGTTGCTGTATAACCTTGAACAATCTAATTTCATTTATTATACCTCTACTTGTTTTTTCCTATATAAAAAGATACTCATTAAAACTAGCTGTACCTCGCCTATTGAGACTATTTCCCTGCAAAGGGTGCGTTAGTAGAGAAGACTATTTCCCTAGGGAAATAGCTTCGAAATGGGGCGGAGCTACAGCGCGTGACTTCGAAATGGGGCGGAGCTACAGCGCATGACGGTATAATAAAACAATTAAAGTATACCATTGAGGGAGTTAGCATGATTCTGGTTTCCCTCGACTAGACCTATTTCCTTCGCCTTCTACCTCGGGAAATAGGTCTAGTCTCGGGAAACCAAAATCATGCTAACTCGCTCAATGGTATACTTTAACTGTATATTATTATACCTCTACTGATTTTTTCCTATATAAAAAAGAGACTCATTAAATTTGACTAATTCCCTGAAAATCGCCTGATAAGACTATTTCCCTGCAAAGGGGTGCGTTAGTTGAGATGACAATTTCCCTAGGGAGTTAGTTTCAAAATGGAGCGGAGCTACTTTGGGGGTGTGTCAGTATCAGCCAATCAGCGCCGTTGAAGGTTGATCGGATGACGCTATTAAGGAGGCTCAATAATCGTTTGACGTCATCATATTCCCGGCGTTAATACTGGTTCGAATAGTACCGAGTGCGGTTTCGGTCTTCAAACTCCTCTAATTCGCTTGTTTTTTGACTGATTTCGACAAGTTTGGTATCGATGGAACCAGAAAATTATCATCTACAATCTGAGTGTAATATATTATAGTCAAATTCATCGTTAAATCTAAATATATACAAAATATCCGTAAGTGAGACACCCTTGCTACTGCTGTAAACGAATTTATTTTACAACTTCATCATCGGAAATTCAACCGTGTGTTGCTTGGCAATAAAATCAAGTAGATAAACTAAAGTTTAATGATCAAACAGGATATTTCTTTGAGATTTTAGCAATATATTAGATAAATTGTTTCAAGTTTGCTATCTCCAATTATCTTAGGTTATACGAATTTTTCTACAATTTTGTCAACTTACGTACTTTGCAGCGAGATGTTATCGAATAAAGTTTCCCTATTTAAAAACTTTGAGCGACAGAGCGAGTGAATTTTAGTTTTAACCCTGCTTTGTTCAAAGATATATCCATTTTACAGATGAGTGCACGCATTATCGAGAACGAGGGAGGTTAGTGACGTCTACTTATTGACCTTGAACGTCAAAATGTTTAAAAAAAACGTTTCCGTTTACTTTCTCTATTTCTCTGATTCATATTTCCGTATCTCCGACACCCGGCGATCGTTGTACTTTAAAAAAACCGCTTATTTTACATTCTTAACGCCTTTTAAAATATTACTATATCTAGAAATTTCATCTTCTGTGTTACTCATTTCAGAATCGCCCCCTTCTTTAAACATGATTGACAACCCTACCCCTCCCCCCTCTTTAAAATCGTTACTATGACAACCAAGTATTTTGAATCAGGAAGAACGAAAACATGTACTTTTTTATAATTATTTTTGAAGAACAGAGTTTGCCGTTTCGAAATATGTAAAAGAAAATAACTTCTTACAAAGACTTATCATTACTTTGATGACAAATAAGGGTACTTGGTACTTTTTTTTAGATTTTCATTTTAGGGGGGGTGCACAAAATGTACGTTTCGGGAACAGTTTTACCTATTTTACTCTTTGAAAGCATTATTTATTAAGAAATAGACATTTTTTATTATATCATGGTGAAAATAATCACAAGAATGGTTTTAATGTGAAATTATTATCCCTATATCATGTATTTATCTATCAAAATTCATTGTTTTGCGACAGATCTCGGAATTGGTTTGTATTTATTGTATGTATATTCTGAGGACCACTAGTCAATCAAATAAACGATGATATGTCATCTTAATTACAAATATAAATCATCAGACATGGATGTCAAATAAGCAGAATTTTTTTTTGCTCTGACAAAGGAATTCTTGGATTATTGAGTCACCTTAATACGCGAGCAGAGTAATCCGCCTCCTATCCGCTTAGCACATTAATTTTTCCTTAATAAAATAAAACAATCAAAAATTAAACTTGTATGAGTATGATAAATGATGTTCATCTTATCATCAAAAATTAATATTTTCGTTACTCAGTCATTCAGAAAAGAGGGCAAGGCAAAATCATTAGAATTTCCATTTGAACCATGTGAACCTAAGAGATATGTTTGTTTCAGTATAATGTTTGCTTCGGTATACCTAAGAGATATATTTGTTTCAGTATAATGTTTGTTTCGGTATAATAAAACAGTTAAAGTATACGATTGAGGGAGTTAGCACGATTCTGGTTCCCCGAGACCAGACTTATTTCCCGAGGCGAAGCCGAGGGAAATAGGTCTGGTCTCGGGGAACCAGAATCGTGTAACTCCCTCAATGGTGTACATTATCTGTATACTAATAAATGTTTGAGTAAGTTGAAAGGCCGACGGGGGACTATATAACGGGACAGGTAAACTTTCTGTCATGTCCTCACTGACCATTATAGGGTTAAAATCTCTAATTGGTATCTGATTGGTTCTTTTTAATCCCTTTACCCCTATCATTTTTTGATTGCCAGCTTAAAACAGATGAGGCTCAGATATATCCTTAGCTTAATAAAGGATTACCTGTCGGTATGTCTTTGATGTAACACGCCGCTCGCAGACGGCGTTATCTTCGAAGACGGTATACCACGCCTACCAAGCCAATGTCACTCAGGTGTGCATATTAATGACCCGGTGGTTGCCAACGTCGGCCTTTAAGCAGTTATATCATGAACTTGAAGCCAAATGGACGATCCATGACCCATTATTGGGTAAAAATATCAAATCACATTTGTACAACTATACAGACATGTCTTAATCATAGATACACCAGGCGCTAATGTTATGGATATTCATTTTGAAGACTCATTGATCGATTCTATTTCAAACCAAAATATTTAAATTACTAGGTAAATTCCCCGTCTAAAACGCCCATTCGACAACTAGAATTATATTTCAATAACTTGAGTTACATATTTTGACATCAAGTTCAAGTTTTGGATGTAGGGAGAATTTACCATCGTCTATATATACTTGAAACTGTTACAGACAGGATATGCGAGCAAATGGAGATTTCTGATATTTACAATAAAAAAATTGTCATATAAGTGATGCCTGTCTTACTTTTGATGTTCATGGATGTATAATTCTGGTTGGACACTTGCAAATTTTACGAGAATCTAGTCGCTATTCAAGGAATTTGCACTTGGCCAACCTGATTTATACAAAAACCAAAAGTAGGACAGTCATTTCTTTAATATTTCATGAAAAGCCAAAGCATATAGAGGTGCCTTCCCCTTTTAATTTTCAAAAGTCAAGTAGAAAGTTTGGAAAGAGCATGACATTTCAGATATTTATTAGGGCAATGTCATTTATTTGCAACAAAAATCAATGGAGGGAATTTGCACTGGTGACATAAGAATATCTATTATCTGGTACAATGTAAGAAAGGTTGAAAGCAAGAAATTGAAAACAAACTTTTACACTCGATCGCGGGAAACTGCTGGACTTGCTTCACACTGCAACATAGAATATACCCTTTCACGCTGACAATGACGCTAATGTCTGTTTGGTTCACTTTAGTCTCTTCGTATGGTATTTTTTTCTCAAAACAATGAAATGGCGTCATAGCGCAGAAGTGCATGCCAAGGCTTAGAGAGATATGACGTCATTACATTGTTTTGAGTTAAGAAAAAGTACCATACGAAGAGAGAAAAGTGATCCGAGCGAACCATATCGTGAAAATTTCGATATTTTGATTTAATACAGAAGAACAATAGACCATTTTCCGATCTTGATTAAAAACTCAAAATGTCCGAGTCAACATCATTTTGTGTAGTTTTTCATTATGACGTCACTGTTAAAAGACGCAATTCTATTTAGACGTAACAATGAAAAAGTGCGCGAAAGCTGCCTGCCACTGACATTTATTTTTTTGGTAATATTGTCAGACATTATGGATTTTGGCTAGTGTTCTATTCCAACCCTGCTGTCAAAGAACAACCTTCTTGATATAATTCACAAATGCAACGAAATAAGATACACTTAAGGAAGATACTCTTATTTTAAGCTTCAATTCAATCTGTTTTTGTTAGTTTTATTCTCAACCAAAATATATCAGAATTGCAGTTCCATTTCTTTAGATAACTGATTTCGAGTCCTTAAAAGGTATGTACATTTAAGGTTATGAACTTAGTTTCTTGTAACTTGTTAATCATTATACAAATGCGATGATTTTTTTAATTTACAGATGATCTTGGGAATCCTAATTGCAACGATAGCTGTTTTGCTGACCGCAGCATTCAGATACAGGAGAAGGAGAATAACACGTCCATTCGAACACACATATATTGTTATCACGGGATGTGATACAGGATTCGGTAGACTTGCTGCAGAAAAATTTGATAGCCTAGGAATGCAAGTGTTCGCTGGATGCTTATTGGAAAAAAGTTTGGGTGAATTAAAAGACTCATGCTCAAATAAGATATGTCCAGTACTTTTAGATGTAACAAAACAAGATCATATCGACCATCTCCTAAATGCTGTAACACGAGAGATTCCTGACGGCTTAGGTAAACAAAATTTTTACGAAGATTTAAAGAATCCCTATTAGATAGATCTTTCGCATATGTGCACTTTATTGTGTCATACGTAAGATTTTTTAATACTTAATATAATTTCTCTTTAAATGTCAAACTGTATTTACATCTAGATGATTTTGAAACAGACCTCAGTGAAATAAAGAACGGGTGTGTGTGTGTGTGTGTGTGTGTGGGGGGGGGGGTTCTTAATCCATATCTTTTCATACGAAGAAATGATTATTCTGAATTTGTGAGTTTAGGATAATGGACTATGTTTATTGCAGTGATAATATTCATTTAGATGTTAATTAAGCACAAAGTATGTCTCCCCGGGCACCAGGTCTCGCAACCGTTCCAATGGACTTTCTAATGGTTTTCTTTGCCTTCTATACTTTGAGACTGAAGAACTGATAGGTACTTCTTTCATTTTTATCATTATCCAGTATATATAAAAAGACGAATCCTCGTCCTAGCTTTGTTTTGGGTGTAACATTTATCTTTTTTGTCAATTCTAAGGTTTAACTGGATTAATAAACAATGCTGGGATATTAGGTCCTTGCGGAATTACAGAAAGCTTGAAAAGTGAAAACTTCTTGTCCACGTTAAGGGTGAATTTCTTTGGTATGGTGGATGTTACAAAGGCCCTACTTCCGCTTCTACGGAAAGGAAAAGGGCGTATCATAAATACATCAAGCATTGGCGGAAAGTACGGGGCGCAATTTCTGGCTACATATTATGCCTCAAAACATGCAATTGAAAGTTATTCTGACTCATTAAGGTATGATTTATTTATGATTTGAATTTATCTTTTCTGTTATTTCTAACTACCGTAAATCAGGAAATTTTTGCGTCGATATATTTGTGCAGTTTTGAGTAAAAAGCCTGTAGATTTATTTTTGTGATTCTATTATTTACGAATCCATCGGGACCAAAAAACAAAATAATAGCATACGGAATTGTGTTCATTTGCAAAGGAACACATTTTTGCATGATTTCATCGATCGTCATAAAAAAAATGGCCGGAGGGTAAAGAAATGACTTGATAACAATATATTTTCAGTTTCGGAAATACACCATACTTAGATTTCGTATAGCAGCGTAGTTAGCACATACGCCAACCTTAAGCTTTTGAAAGGGAACGAGTCCGAAAAGAATAAGGATCGTAGATGATTACAGTAATGGCAGCCTCAATCAGAGGATAACTACTACATTATGAATAAATTAACTTCCTTGTTGCAAACAAAGACCCACTTCCATTGTCTAATAACTTATTTTTCACACATATTTGGCGATCGGCGCAGCGTACATGTACTGTACGCTGTCTACTTAGTTTTTGTTATATAAGTGATAAGCATTTTAAGTTTTTGCAAAGTTTGAATTGCTTTTGCTAGTACGCGTGATTTTTTGTCACATAACGGGACATATAGATGCCGAAACGGAATCATGTGGCTTTAAAAGTAAAAAGTCGCATATGCATGTGCACGAAGGTATGGTAACACGAAAGAGGAATTAACCAAGGTCGCTGGTCTCGTTGTACAGTGTACAGGGGATGAAAGAGTCAGTTGCATCATAACATTTATGCTTCTGTAAACAGTCACTATAGGAAAGTAGTCTCAGACAATAGTGCAAAGCAAGTACATGTATTACACACTGAAACAATAAAACTTGTGAAATTTTGATTTTGTACTTTAATTTGGTTATATTAAAGATGCACTGCAAAAGAAATAAAGTGCCTTAGTTAAAAAAAAAGAAAGCTTATGCCTTGAAAAATACACTCTCCTTTGACTACATAATGAAAAAATGTGCCCTCCCTTGCTTACCGCGCGCCTATAAATGTGTCCACCCTTGCCCACTGCGCGTGCATGATGCGCCCTCTTTGGCCCATTGCACGCAGAAGTGCCCTACCTGGCGCCCTGCCCTTTTTGTTTTCTAGCTGGAACACTGTTTTTAAGAAAAACATTTATGCGAATCCATCATGACCGCAATATTGCTAAAAATTAATCGACAGCAAACATAACCAGATTTACGGTATATACGTTTTTCACTCCTTTCCAAATATTCTTTTAGCAGATCCCGTAAAGATTTATCGGTGCTTATATAGATGAAGCAATGATTTAGATGATATCTTTCATAGTTATGCATCCTAAGGAGCTTCAGAACTGAGCAAATGAGTTTGATCATATTTGTATTTGTGGCTTTGGTCATGCATTTTTAAGATTGGCATACTGGATGCAAATGCATTTCAATGTGCATTAAAATGAACCATCTTCATCGGAAGAAATTGAAAACTTTGAAATGCCGCACAATGTGATTGATGCATTTGTTTTCATTTCTAAGCCCCATATAATCTTTTTATGTCAAACATGTTTATTTCCAATTTTACAAGTAAATAGAATGGCATATATAACAATAATCAGGATCGAAAAGAAAGCCAAGAAAGGCTGAATTTAATTTCTGTCCTAGTCAATATATATTCCAGTCTTGTATGATATGCATAATTATAATGAGAATAATAATCAGAAGTACAATGATTTATTAAAGTAAAGAAATAAAAAGAGATGGTAAGAAAACATTGTAGATATATCCATTTTCAAAAAATTAAAATAATGATTTTCACTTCCAGAAGGGAACTTTATCACGACGATATATCCGTTCACATTATCGAGCCTGCTGGATTTAAGACAGATAAGCTATTAGATCCAAAGAAAATTGAAGAGGATTCAAACAAATATTTCCGTACGCTTCCAACTGAATCACAGGAATTTTACGGAATCGATTTGCTCAACAGAAGTAAGATGCATGTTTGTCGTACATTTATATTCATTTGAAGAGTTGTGTTACATGGGGACCCAGTGTCTTATCATCTTTAAAACAAACGATCAAGGTTTACATCATTTAAGTTAGATGCATTTTCATTTTCGAGTTCAGTGGTTTTGTAGAGGTTTAAGAGTTTCTTAATTGTAAGAACCAATACGTAAACATGTTACTTTAAAATCTATGCATTGTTTTATAATACAAAAAAGTAAATAATGCTTTGACAATAGACGATCTTCGCATTAACGCAGCAGACTTGAAATTTACACTCTACAAGACCCGACATCACAACATTTGGCGTTACTTCTTACGGTGACACAGATTTGTGAGGTCATAATGAAAAAACACGTCGAATGTTTGGATGTCGGGTATTGGAGTGTCTAAAATGCAAGTCTAGCGGTAATGTGAAAATGGTGTATTGAAACATCTTTTTTTCAGCAAACGCATACCTACGGAATATTAAAGAAATGTTCGACAATAAGCCGAGCAAAGTTGTCGATGCCTTTCAGCATGCTCTGACGTCATCGCATCCTTTATTACGTTATAAAGTTGGAAAAGGCGCTTCGATGTTCTTAGCAATGACATATTACTTGCCAGACTGGCTGATGGATGTTTATCATGCTTATGAGTTCCCCACTGCTGGCACCGGTAGATAAAAAATAAAGGAAATCAATCTAATGAGAAAACAGAATAATGCTGCAAAATTTTGAATTAAAAATGTATTTAAGAAAAGTAAATATGTTATTGTTAATCAAGATATTATATAAAAGCTATATAACACATTGTTATTTATTTTGCAAATTCTTGTTTGTCTATATTTATTTCTGTTTACAATTTGTTATCAAATTGCTGATACCTGGATCCTGTAGGATCATATCCGGTATGCTTTTCACAGAATTTTGTCATATTTTATTGCTTGAATTGAGTATCACTGACGAGCGTTAAACACCCGAAACGTGCCTGTCTGGACCATGCTGTAAATTCATCTGCTCTTAAATGATGCTGATAAACTTGAAGACGTTTGACCTTTATACCACTTGGTGAGTTTTACTGCTAGTGGACTAAGAGTCCCGAGGGCATCATATCCCAGTCATCATATAATTTTCACAGGTTTTGGCCAAATTTCATTCCATGTCTGGTCCATGCTGTAAATTTATCAGGTTTTAAATGATGCTATTGAATTTAAAGACGTTTAACATTGTATTGATTTAGGATCACTGACTAGAGTGAAATACCCGAAACGGGCATGTCTGATCAATGCTGTACATAAGGAGCTCTTAAGATAAGGCGTTGGGTTCTGAGGCGAGGTGGGGGGGGGGGGTGTTCCCCCAAACGAAAAACGAAAAAAGGAGGATGTATGACTATTCTTGAATTTGTCTCTAAATCGTGTAAATAGATTATAATTGCCATTTTGTTTCTCTTTATACCATAGAATAATCTATTTAGATTGTGTTCCGATCAAATATTTAACTGTTTGGATGGAAATAAACGAGAAATTTCTCGCCAGAAAGCTACACAAGTGGCTGAGAAGTAGGAATTTCAGTCGCAGAGATTGCCGATTATATTCAATTTGATATAATAACCTCAAAATTAATTTCTGTTAATATCCAATTTTGACATGAAAGTTACAGAGGCGTAATAAATATAAATAAATGGTTTTTAATGCATTTTTGTTCGATATTCGACTTATTCCATCACCAGTATCCCTACCTCTTCAACACGTTATTACAACATATGTCATCAAATTTATTTAAATAAAATACCTACAAGGAATCCTATGATTCTTTATACTTTTATCCTGACCAACTTTTATCTAAATCGGAAGGACAGAACAAGAGAAATAATTGAGTGATTTCAGGGCTAAACCAAGCCCTTATCATTACAACTTTTTTATCTGCTCCAAAATAATGCTTATGAATCTGAAGATGTTTAACATTCATTCAGATGTACAACAATAGGCAAACATCTACAACAAGAACAACGTCTTTGCAACTAGCAGAATAAACTCACAGGATTTTCACTTCAAAGGTTTTTGGAAATGCATATACCACCAGAAGTATCACAATACATGTTAACAGCCCCCTCCCTTTCTCGACATCAAAGACAAAACAGTGAAGTAAAGATATCATTTAATACATCAATTTAAATTAACACATTAAACTTCCCATCTAAAACTGTTTTTCTCGCTGTGAGTGCAGCATTGCACATATAAACATATAACTTGCTCCGTTAGTCACGAGATCTCGATATATATCCTTTAAATGAACTTTAAATCGAACTATATTCCGACAAATGAGACAAAACGTAATTTTTCCTATATCTGAAGTGAACTGCTCGGACAGAAGGACCGTTTATGCATCACGCGTATGAGAGGGGGTTGCATATCGTTTTCTATTTTGATTCTTTCCTTCAAAATTGACCTTCATCTCCTTTCTTACAGAATTGAAAAATAGGTGGCTCCATTGAATCTAAATTAGAAAAGAAAGGAAGGGATCTCCGACAAAACTAGGTTGCAGCACCAAAAGCAAAACTCCAAAACACCCAAGGCAAGAACACAGAACAGACATCCACAGAAAGAGACGCAAAAGGGACAAGGAACACCGACTCACACTTAGAAACATGAAACACAAAAGACCACACAAAAACCAACTAGACCAATGGGCAACCAGTGCCGACTTAGGACGGCCATCTGCCACGCAAGTAGCACACGGCGTGGTAAGATGCCCAAAGCCCTATCACTTTTCCAGGGGCCTCGAAGAACGCACATAACCTTTTCACTGCGCGGCTGCGTTAAGGTGCTCAACGCTGACGTCGCGCTGAAAATATTCCATTTTTACGGTGCCTGGCATTCAACCCTAAATTACAGCTTAAACGTTCTTTCTTTAGTTCAAAGCTGTATTTTTTTAATATCTGGTAGGTGTCTGGTAGCTAAGAAAAAAAAATTCACCAGGGGGATTCCCCTGTGTCACGTGACAGCCCTAAATATAACTCTACAGTGTTGTCTCGGTTTTAAAATGAATTTTGCAAGTGGTAAATAAGGAAAAAATAATAGAAATGTTATATCGTTTTCTTCAGTAAATCCTGTAGATTTAGAAATGTGCTGGGCATTGTGACACTTAAAACGATTAAGAGGAGAAAATATACCGAGAAGGAAAACAAGTGGTAAAAACACTGCAAAACTCGACTTTACATCCACATTTTACACAACTATTAAAATTTCTATTAAATGCGCAGCAAAATCTTGGTAAATTGAAGTGTCCTCTATAGATTCTGTATAAAAATATCGAAATCGTACAAGGGTAGTCACCTGCAAATTACATTTTTTTTACAACTACCCTATATCAGTGTATTTTCAGATGGGACCTAAACGCACAGGTGATCTGGATTACGTCATAGAAATTTAGCGGGAAAGCATTAGTAAACATGTTACATATACGTGTGTACAACATAATAACACGGGTTTTTAATATCTGATACAATGTAAAGTGTTTTTTATTTTATATTAGTAATTAGTATTATTTTTACAACGATGAGAATGTAATATACATATATTAACTTGAGAAGGCAGGCCCGGCCGGCCGGGGGGGGACTGACCCGGGAGAGTAAGCCTCGTCCGGGCATCCGCTTTAAGTATATATTAAAACATTAAATATTTTCTTTGTGGGAAAGTTTGTGGTAGGGAATAACTCTGGTGATAAAGGTTGCCGCTAGACAATAAAACTTCTGCTGATCAAATATTGAAATCTATGTATCAATGCAATATTTCCTCGTACTGAATCCAACCCGGCGGACTATTAAGACCGCGATACTGTATTTAACAAAATTGATTGTAAACTTGTTACAGGGCTTTTGTGAGCAGAGCTCTATCGGTGACATAATAATCATAATAAAAAAATGTATATAACCTGAATAAATAAGAGAGAGAGAGAGGGGGGCGGGTTCTTTCCCGGCTAGGTTAATCATGTTTCAGTCTAATTATAACCCGCCCGATCTCTTGCTGATTACAATTTGTTTTATTACTATTTTTATTTCTTCTTAGATTTAGTCTAGTACAAGTTGACCGTATCTGAAGTTTCGATATTGTTCTGTTGTACCGGCTATGAATACAGTGCCCGCCGTATAGCTATTTATTGACACATGTATTTATTATATATCTTTTTAAAAATAATGCTTGAGAATAAACTGTATTAATGTGCATGAGCTGGCACCCTCGCCCGCCCCCCAACCCCGGCAGCAACAACAACTAAATGAATATAAAAATGAATAAGAAATAATTATTTTAAAGCCGGTAAATCAGTAAAACTCCATTAAATTGCTTTTTATGGACAATATCTAACAAATAATCGAAATAAAAATTGTGCTTCTTTATGAGCAAACCATTATCAATTCCTTATATTGATTTACTAATTGAAAATCAGCGATTCCTCTGTGAATTAAAAGCGGTTTCTCATCCAAAGCTTCCCTTTAACCCTGAACTCAGACTGCGCATGATTGACCTACAATGACCCGATGTGCAAAACTGTAGAAATACACGTATTCTTTCATTACTTCTTGTAAAAAAGATACTGGGAACATTTAGAGTTGATGTTAGGAATAGGATGAAAGCTCAATAATACTGAAAATCGATCCAGTACAATTTATCCCTTGAAATATCCCTAGCATACGATAACTGATGTGACGTCATTTATAACGTCACACAATGTTTTCGCGGAATTTTCTCTAACGTCATTGCGTGGAGCACCTTAACGTAGCTGCGTGCAAGATGACCATACAAACAAACAGCATGACGCAGGGGCCCAAGAATCACAAAGATGGATATGTACATGGATATAAAACACAGAAAGTTTAAGAAATACAGTCCGTGCTCATGAATGTTATCACCCGAAGAGTCCGAGAGGATAGATGGTCGGGGCCTGAAAGAAATACTATTTTAATGATTGCACTTTTCAAGAAGAGAACATGTATAAGGAAGGATATGGACCATTCCTTGAATTATCATGATTGACTTATGTCCTCTCTGAATCTCAATCGGACTCCTTGGGAGTTCACATGCATGAGTGCGCTACAGCCGACAGAGCACGGACTGTATTTCGTATGCCTTCTGTTTTTTATATCCGTGTACATCCATCTGTATGTCTCTTGAGCCCCTGTGTCATGATGTCTCTTTGTACGTTCACCTAACAGTGAGGGGGTTATCTTACACTACAATTGAGTGTTCTTCGAGACTTCTGGGTAATCGGAAATGTTGGAGGGTTCTGAGCACGTAATCCGGATAACCACACCGGATTCACATTGGTCACGTTTGTTTATGTGTGGTTTTTGTGTTTTATGTCTCTATGGTGTGAGATGGTTTCGTTGGTTTATTTTGGGTCTCTTATGTTTCATGTTTCTATGGTATGAGTTGGTGTTCCTTGTCCCTTTTGCGTCTCTTTCTGTGAGTGCCTCCTCTGTGTTTTTACATTGTGTCTTAGAATGTTGCAGTGGGTGCTGCAATCGAGTGTTGTTGGGTTGGAGATCCCCTCCTTTCTTTTAAATATGTGTTGATACATTTTTATAACAGACCCTCTTTAAATTTTACAGAAATATACATAGTCGGTAATTTGTATTTATATTTCTAGACTAATACAAAGTGGAACAGAGACCTTTAATGAATCTAGAAATCGAAGGCCGACTATAAAAAGACCTCACTGACCGTCGTAGCATAAACATGATATTATCTAATCACAATATGACTGGCCCATTTTATTCTTTATACCCCTCTCAAATTTCGATTTACATCTTAAAATAGATTATTTTGATTAGCATAATTAATTTAATCTGTCGGTATGTCTTTGATGTCACACACCGCTTGCGAATCCAGGGAACGTCGCTATCATCAAATACCAAATATGGATAATGACCATATCCCTGTATACAGCACAAAATCCATAATTCAGAAAATCAGAAACCGAAGGCATACAAACATGACAAAATCAGGATAAAACAGGAACCAAAGCAAACAACAAAAACCTCAACCATATGAAAAGAAGCGGACTCCCGATATGGGAGTAAGACCAGGTGCCCAGGAAGAGTAAGCATCTCCTGCTTGCATGCAACAGCCGCCGTTTCAATTCGGTAGAACTGTCAAATCCGGTAACTTCCATTTCGGAAGACAAAGAGTACAATCTTTGGTTGGATGGTTCAAATAGTCTATGACAGAATATCATCCACCATTCTGGAGAGTGGGGCATCATAGTGTATGACGAGTTCCCCATATCGACCGTACAACTTCCTCAGTGACGATGTTAGTCGGTCACAAACATATTCCTGACTGAGAAGCTTATCTGGAAGACGCCTTGCTCTCAGAACAAAATCCGTATATTTGGTACTTGCTCTGGCATAGCGTATCAACTGAGATATGAACACGCCATAAGCAGGCGATGAAAGGATGATGCTACTTAGAAAAGGAAAGTTTGTAATGTTGAAATTGAAGTCGTCACGTTTGTCATAGAATGAGGTGTTCATGTGACCATCAGTGTCATGGGACAACATTATGTCCAAATAGGATGCTGAATTACTTGTCTCTGTAGTTTCTTTGACTTCAAGCTCTGAAGAATAGATACCGCTCAGGTAATCCGCGAATTTTGGATTATTGATGGACAACACATCCTCTATGTATCTGTAAGTGAAGTTGAAGTCAGAAGCTAAGTATTTTTTCCCTTCAGAGACCAGAGATTGAATGAATTCAGCTTCGCACGAGTAAAGGAATATGTCGGCAAGGAGTGGGGCACAATTGGTCCCCATTGGAATTCCGACAATTTGCTGGAAGACCTTTCCTCCAAACACCACAAAAATGTTGTCGATCAGTAAGTTTAACATCTGAATAATATCAGTTTCAGTGTACTGAATTGTAGTGTAAAGTGTCGACAAATCAAAGGCTTTGATCGAATGGACTCTACTAAAATGAGTGGATTTCAGATGTTCTAAACGTTCTCTCGAATTCTTTAAAATCCACATATTTGGGGAACTCGTCATACACTATGATGTCCCACTCTCCAGAATGGTGGATGATATTCTGTCATAGACCATTTGAACCATCCAACCAAAGATTGTACTCTATATCTTCCAAAATGGAAGTAACCGGATGTGACAGTTCTACCGAATTGAAGCGACGGGTGTTGCATGCAAGCAGAAGATGCTTACTCTTCCTGGGCACCTGGTCTCACTCTCATATCGGGAGTTCGCTTCTTTTCATATGGTGGAGGTTTTTGTTTTTGTTTGCTTTGGTTCCTGTTTTGTCCTGATTTTGTATGCCTTCGGTTTCTGATTTTCTGAATTATCGATTTTGTACTGTAGACAGGGATATGGTCATTATCGATTTTGTACTGTAGACAGGGATATGGTCATTATCCATATTTGTCATTTCACATAGCTAACAGAAAATGAAGTTTATACTTTTCAAAATTTTAACATTTGGCATAACTTTTGAATAGAATGTGATAGAGCTTTCATATTTCTCATGTGTATTCTTTGTGACAAGACCTTTCCATTGATACCAAAATTGTTGACCTTGACCTTTCACATAGTTTACAGAAAATGAAGTTTATACTAACAAAGATGCCACCGGGGGCATTCGTGTTTCACAAACACAGGCTTTATTCCGTATTATTTAGAGCACTTATTCCTACAAAACGAATTTAAAGGTTTAGTTTTTTCGACCGGTTGTAGCCCAGATTTGATTTCAGATAAAACTTTGGTGAGTAAGATCGATACAGATTTGGTAAGGTTAAGGTTAAGGTCAACAATTTTGGTATCAATGGAAAGGTCTTGTCACAAGGATTACACATGTGAAATATTAAAGCTCTATCACATTCTATTAAAAAATTATGCCAAATGTTAAGTTTTTGAAAAGTAGGTCAAATGTCAAGGTCAAGGCCAAGGTCACGAGGTCATAACTTTTGGTATCAATGGAAAGGTCTTGTCACAAGAAATACACTAGTGAAATATAAAAGTCATATCACTCATCATTCAAAAGTTATTTCCAATTTTAAAATTTTTGAAAAGTAGGTCAAGCTCAAGAGGGAAAATCAATTATTGTATCAACGGAAAGGTCTTGTCATAAGAAACACAAATGTGAAATATGAAAGCCCTATCACTTACCATTCAAAAGTTGTGCCCAATTTTAAAGTTCTTAAAAAGTAGGTCAAATTTCAAGGTGAAGGTCATGAGGTAAAAAATGTTGGCATCAATGGAAAAGTCTTGTCACAAGGAATACACATGTTAAATATGAAAGCTCTATCACCTTCCATTCACAAGTTATGCCCAATGTTAAAGTTATTTCGGACAAACAGACGGACAGGCGAAAAACTTTATTCCACCGAATCTGTGATTCCGGGGGCATGAAAATTATCCATTTAACATATAAAAACGCAATGTCCTACTCTAATGTAAGAGATTTGACCTCTGGATAGAAATGTCTAAATGACGTGCACCAGACCGGACAGGGGGGGTACCTCTCTCCCCCTCCCACCCCCTTATCTCCTTCCTCCCGCTCTCTTCTCCCTTCCCCTCCTTTTCACCCTTCCCTTACCTCCCCCCTCCCGCCCCCTTCTCTCCATCCTCCCGCCCCCTTTCTCCCCCTCCCTCCCTTTTTTGCCCCTTCCCTCCCTCCTCCCTCCCCCTTTCTCCCTCCTCCCGCCCCCTTTACTCCCGCCACCCTCTCACCCTCATCATCCCCTCATAATTGGGATAAAGTACATGGCTAATATTCGGAAGAAGGGCTTTCAGTTATGAAATGGAATAAAACCACCTTTTCGGTTACGGTATATAGGGTTCATTAATATTCGGACTTTAATTTTATGTTTTCAGAATTGCTCTCGAGTATCGGCATCATATTACAATATAATTAACGTATAAATGCCTGTAGACTGCTTGCAGCGCCTTTCTATTATGATGGATGTACGTAACACATACCAATATCATTGTAGACTGAACTTTTGTTTTGCACTAGAAACAAGACATGTTTCATTGTAACAAAGATGCATCGGACGGTTTAAGAGAGAAAACGGATAATTTACAAAGGTAAGTTTTAAGCCAAAGTCAAATTCATAGGTAAAAAAATTGGTATTTCAAAGTTCTAGTCAAATATAGTTAACATTCGATATCATTTACCATCTAAAATTTCAAACATTGGTCAAAGTTCAAGATCAAACGAAAGGTTAAGGACGCAACATTCAATTTCATAATTCCTATTAGAGCTTTACCAATAACAGACGGTTGTTGGCCGACGAAGTACGTCCGAACGAAACGCAACGAAACTTACCAAACATAAGGGGTCGTGTAAAAAAATGATATATCTTTTAAAAATTTAACTCTATTGCAGTCAGTAATAAAACAAATCATGAATAGACACATATGTAGTTTTATGTATTCGTCTTGATAGAGTTTTATTTAAGTTTTTGAAAGATATATCATGGTTTTTTTTATACACGGCCCCTTACGTATGGCGAGTTTCGTCGCGTTTCGTTCGGACGTACTTCGTCGGCCAACAACCGTCTGTTATTGGTAAAGCTCTTATAGAAAGGTCTTCTAACAAGGAAAACACGTGTGAAATTTGAAAGCAAAATAACTTATTCTAATTCAAAAATTTACGTCCACTGTTGATAATAATTAAAATCGAAAGGTTGAAGTCATATGATCAAACATTCTTGTATCAAAAAATAATCTTGCCGCAAGTAATACTTCACATGTATATTATAAGGACTTCACATGTATTTTAGGAGGACTTCAAATGTATATTATACGGACTTCACATGTATATAATAAGGACTTTACATGTATCTTATACGGACTTCACATGTATTTCATAAGGACTTCATATGTATATTATAAGGACTCTACATGTATATTATAAGGACTTCACATGTATATTATACGGACTTCACGTGTATATTATAAGGACATAGCATGTATATTATAAGGACTTCACATGTACATTTTAAGGACTTCACATGTATATTATAGGCCTGCATTATATTTGTACCAAATTATATTCTGTTCCTTTACGGAAGTTACACGAAATCTACGAATATACGAAGGACCTCACATATACCGATACACGTTCCCCAGAATACAGACTACAAGGAGTCATCTTGGACATTTCTACTTTTCGTTTATTTCAAGCAGTTGGATCAGATAAATCAGAGGAGAAAACAAACCGTCCATTCATTAAAGTAAGATTTGCAAACAAAGGTATTGATAAATTGAATGTTGGTCAAATTTTGAATTACAAAACTGTCACAGAAAAAATCCCACCATATTTCAAAAGAAAATAAACTTCTTGTATTTCCTATAACTACACACCAACAGTTGCATCTAAAATTTACAATTACAAACGATTCTTGTGTATCCCTCACTACATCCACTTCCTTGCGAAGGTTTTTCATCGGATTTCAACTACTCTCCTTGTGGACACGTTATTACTGGTGACCTTAGTATAGTCAAGAACGACAAGTTGAGAGAATTGTTAAAAAGGGTCCCAAATACAGAGAGAGTATGTCCTTTACATGGAACCAAAATTTCAAAACTATCATGGACCCTTGTGAGGAATATGCAAGACGTTGGGCAAAGAAAATGGATGTACAGCTCGACACCCTTTCCGAATGGATAAAATCCATCAGAGGGTTACTTTTATCTAGAATTAACCGATTAAAATCAACTGTGAACACCAGATTCGAGTCTATATTTAAAGACCCTGATGTTATCACAGAGCTTACCTACCTCCAAGAACATTATGTCATCACACCAGCGGACAAAGCCTCAAATAATTACACATTTACTTGCAAAAAGTACTATTTCGACAGTCTAGTTAAAGAGTTTGGTTTAAATTCGACACCTGGAAATCCCACTTACAGTCCAACAAACCTTTCTGCCTCTGAAATAATAGACAACCACAAATCAGCTCTTGCTTCCTTTGGCTTCCATACTAACAATTAAGATTTAGATTTACCATACTTATACTGCATACCTAAAATGCATAAGAATCCGTACAAACAACGTTTCATCGCTGGTTCCTCAAAATGTTCTACCAAATCTGTATCGATTTTACTCACCAAAGTTTTATCTGAAATCAAATCTGGGCTTCAAAAATATTGTTCGACACTATATTCTCGCAGTGGCATCAACCAGATGTGGATTTTAAAGAATTCGAAGGAACTTTTAGAACATCTGAAATCCACTTATTTAAGTAGAGTCCATTCGATCAAAGCCTTTGATTTTTCGACACTTTACACCACATTCTAAACTGAAAGAAAGACTCGCAAAAATTATAAGTAATGCGTTTACAAGTAAGAACGGTTATCGCAAATACAAATTTATTGTTGTGAACTATGGCAAAACCTACATTGTAAAAGAAAAGTCCGATTCTGAAAATAAGTACACTGAAACAGATATTATTCAGATGTTAAACTTTTTGATCGACAACATTTTTGTGGTGTTTGGAGAAAAGGTCTTCCAGCAAATTGTCGGAATTCCAATGGGGACCAATTGTGCCCGACTCCTTGTCGACATTTTCCTTTTCTCGTACGAAGCTGAATTCATTCAATCGTTTGTCTCTGATGGGAAAAGATACTTAGCTTCTGACTTCAACTTCACTTACAGATACATAGACGATTTGTTGTCCATCAATAATCCAAAATTCACGTATTACCTGAGCAGTATCTATCCTTCAGAGCTTGAAGTCAAAGAAACTACAGAGACAAATAATTCAGCATCCTATTTGGACTTATGTTGTCCTACGACACTGATGGTCACATGAACACCTCACTCTATGACAAACGTGACGACTTCAATTTCAGCATTACAAACTTTCCTTTTCTGAGTAGCAACATTCCTTCATCGCCTGCTTATGGCGTGTTCATATCTCAGTTGATACGCTATGCCAGAGCAAGTACGAAATATATGGATTTTGTTCTGAGAGCTAGGCGTCTTTCAGATAAGCTTCTCAGTCAGGGATATGCTTGTGACCGACTAACATCGTCACTGAGGAAGTTCTACGGTCGATATGGGGAACTCGTCATACACTATGATGTCCCACTCTCCAGAATGATGGGTGATATTCTGTCGTAGACCATTTGAACCATCCAACCCAAGATTGTACTCTATGTCTTCCGAAATGGAAGTTACCGAATGTGACAGTTCTACCGAATTGAAGCGGCGGGTGTTGCATGCAAGCAGGAGATGCTTACTCTTCCTGGGCACCTGGTCTCACTCTCATATCGGGAGTTCGCTTCTTTTCATATGGTGGAGGTTTTTGTTTGTTTGCTTTTGTTCCTGTTTTATCCTGATTTCGTTGGCCTCGGTTTCTGATTTTCTGAATTATCGATTTTGTACTGTTAACAGGGATATGGTCATTATCCATATTTGTCATAAAAGCATGAACAATATCGCATCTTAAGGATTTCAAACTAGATTTTGAAACATCTTTAAATTTCACATATTAAAACAAGCAAAGTGAATACAGTTTTATCACATTTTTTTCTATTTTGCAAGAGGTATATTACTTTTTCAATTCACATTTTTGTTAGGTCGTGTTGTTTCCTGACACAGAGAGATGCAAAAATGGACAAGTAACACAAAAGACGACATCAAAACACCAAACACAAAAGACAACACATAAAACAACGATACCAATGGAAACCGATGCCAACTTAAGGCGGCCATCTGCTACGTTAGTAATAAATAATGTAGTTATCCCGATTACGTGCGCAAAACCTCCCACTTTTCCGATTACCCAGAGATATCGAAGAACCCACGACTGTAATACGTTTATGATTACAACACAATCGATGAAGCAAATCGGAGGATCGATCTCACTAGTTTCATGGATCCCATTATTTTTGAACAAATGTTCGACATATTCTTTGCCTTAAACGTTTTCGCCATATATTTACATATACCTCTAAAGACATCTTCCAACTCGTCAAAGTTAAAGGTGACTCTTTAAAATCCACATATTTGGGGAACTCGTCATACACTATGATGTCCCACTCTCCAGAATGGTGGATGATATTCGGTCAAAGACCATTTGAACCATCCAAAAAAAGATTGTACTCTATGTCCTCCGAAATGGAAGTAACCGGATGTGACAGTTCTACCGAATTGAAGCGGCAGGTGTTGCATGCAAGCAGGAGATGCTTAGTCTTCCTGGGCACCTGGTCTCACTCCCATATCGGGAGTTCGCTTCTTTTCATATAATGGAGGTTTTTGTTTGTTTGCTTTGGTTCCTGTTTTATCCTGATTTTGTATGCCTTCGGTTTCTGGTTTTCTGAATTATCGATTTTGTGCTGTATATAGGGATATGGTCATTATACATATTTGTCATACATACTTCACATGTTTATTATAAGGAATCACATGTATATTATACGGTCTTCACATTAATATTATAAGGACTTCACATGTATATTATAATGACTTCACATGTATATTATAATGACTTCACATGTATATTATAAGGAATTCACATTATGTAAGTTCTATCATTGACTTTTGTCTAGATAAACCCAATTTTTAAACTGTATTAAATCAACGTCTTTCAATGTCCAAGGTCAATGTCACAAAAGCAAACAATTAATTACAGGTCTACGTAAGGATCAGACAGTTGAAAAACCTTAAACTTTTTGCAGAACATTTTCTCTTGACTAGTCTCCATGTGAATGTTCTGAAGGAATTTACTTCATTCTTTATTCTTTGATGGTGAAGAAAGATATAGAGGTAGCAAATTTGGTTGAATTATATAGAGAAAACTTTCCCGCCATTTTTCCCTTCACAATCCTTGATAAGTTATGATTCTCCATTGCTACCTTGAGAAATGAATATCATATGTTTGATTTGTACCACATATAAGTCTCAAATCAGAAATAAAAAGGTTTGCAAAAATTTTTGATGTATCAGCCCTGCCTGATTCTTGTGTGAACCTGTACTTAGGTATCAGTAGAATAGTCTGATTACCAGTAATTCACATGAGAACAAAGCCCTTTTACCTACAGTTAGATCTTATACCCTTTTTAAAGCGGAACAGAATGGCAGATGGACATGTGGACAAACGAAGTGCCAAACGTTAATCCATTTTCATAAATACAATATATTTCGTATTATTATATAGTCTGTTTATATTCCCACTCTCATTTTCTGAAAACTGTCACGTGACGAGTCATTGTCTCATCATATTGACCTGTGAGAGGCGATTTCATTAAATATCACTACCGCGAATACTCTTGCTTCCGGTTTACCATGAAATATCGAAAACGCGCGAAATTTATATCTGTTACTCATTAACGTCATTTCGTAAAAAGCAGCAAGGACCCTGAAGCTAAGCTCAAATTCTTGAATTTTGAGCCTATCTACGGATTTTGACTCTGAAACTTTCTTTTGACTCATTGCATGAATTCCATTACGTTCAGGATAATTCAGCGACAGAAAATGCTGATATTAACACGTCTTGAAACATATTCAAAGAAAATTCGATGTCAGCCATTTCGAAAAGGTACCTCTATAAATACTGATTAAGTCCATTATATAATAAAACAATTGTGGACTTTTCACTCGGAGAATATGGCGTGATATTTTCTGAATTTGAAAAATATTGACCTCGGCTGTCGCCTTGGTCAATATTTTCAAATTCAGAAAATATCACACCATATTCACCTCGTAAAAAGTCCATATTTGTATAATATTTCCACTACGCATTGGATTACATTATGAAATATATGTTTATGGAAATAATGATTAAATTATTACTTTTGACTAATTTTCAGTAAAAAATATAAATCCATGTTAAGGTATTCACCTTGTGTTAATGTAGATCTTCTCCCTGTCTTTTTTCAAGAATATGAAATTAATGATTATTAATTGGGTCTTTTCGAAATACAGAGTTACTTCCCATTTGTGCAGGTATCTGACGTCAACGCATTGTGAAGTCATCGAATTCTATGGAAGACAGCATGAAATTCAGGGAAACAGGGTTACATATATGACGTTTTCAAAGAAATTTAATGACGTCACAATGCTTTTACGTCAGATACCTGCACAAATCGAACGCAGGACTGCAGAATCGAAAAAAAAAGGAATTGCGATTTTAGGTTTCTGATTTCGGGTTTTGTGTTTGACTTTCATCCACTGTTACTGGGAACAGGAATCGACGCCCTGATATCTCTTTTTTAATTTTCTATCACACCTGTCATGCATATATAATCACCATCCTTATCAAAAATATGTTGGACTCCCTGAATACTCTGCAACCTGTTCATAGAAATTCTGTATGTAGAGATGATATTAGAACACATAATACTACTCATTAATGATAGAGAGAAGTTTTGAAATTTTTATCTAATGACGAGAATTACGAACATTTCCGGAAGTTTTGTAAGAATTTTTTGTGAAACAGGGCACTGACCTACATATTTTTCGATGTTTTGGTAATCACAGCTGTAAAGAATGTGAATTGATGATAAGGATCATACTCCTATTACATTTGATATATGACTGTAGACTGCTTGTAGCGCTTCACCGTTTGACTTGATGTACAAGGAATCTACTTCATTGTCGATTTAGACGTTCGGTTTTTCGTCTTGTAAAATTGACCCAATGTATGAATATATAAGAAACAATAAAACCTTTCAATAAAAAGATAAGAATTTAAAACAGTTATCTGTAATTACGCCTGCTCTGTTTTGGTGTTGGTTTTTTTTTTGTGATCTGTCTAATTAAGGTTTGATCACGAACTAATTTCTAATATGAGATTTTTTTTTAGTGATGTTGAAATTTAGATGAATCTTGATATGATTCTGATACAGTGCAGGATTTTCTACAAATAATCTACATGTAATTTGTTATTACATTGTTTAAATTGAGGATAACTGACAAGGGTTGGGTACCCGAGGCATGCATGTCTGGTCCATGCTGAAGAATTATCTGCCCTTAAATTATGCTGTTAAAGGGGTAGGGCCACGAAGCCCCTAAATCGGCCCTGTTTCTTAACATTTGAATTGATTGAATATTTTTTTTGTGATTTGATACATTGTAAAGTTCTTCACTAAATTATGTGTTGAGATTTTGTAAATAATGCATTTATCAGTAGTTTTAAGCCCTTTGAAAACCCCAAAATCGACCATTTTTCGTGAAATTGCTGCAAAACCTACATGTTTCTTTAAAATTAGCAGTGGCAACATGCATCGAGAAACATGAAAAAATTACAAATGAAAGAAAATCACTATATCTTCTTGTCATAAAAGTTTTATGTTTCTCGACGCATGTGGCCACATCGAAATTATCCACTATAGACACATTTTTTAGCATTTTTGACTATGTTTTATAAAATACGTCAAAATGTAGTCATTTGATGACGTCATAATACTTCCTATGGTGCCCTTTCATTAAAAGATGGAAACATTCATTATATCTTATATGATATATCATGTATTTCTCATTAAGTTAAAACTTTATTTTTAAGGAAAATTGCAGGGCCGTTTTAGGGGCTTCGTGGTTCTACCCCTTTGAAGACGTTTTAAAAACATTTGTTACCTCATTCTATTTTCTCTGCTTGGTGTCACATGCGATATATAGCTACGTTCCGTTATGCGGAACGTTCCAGAACCATCCCATTCTGATAATGGAACGAAACAGTTCTAGAATCACCATACCAACAGTGGGTGGAGGAAAACCTTGATATTGACAAAATCCAAAACTAGAATCGTTATTGATGTTGAAACAGTTCTATTTTTTCTTATTTTATCAAAAGTTCATAATGTCTTGTAACATCCATACCGAAAATTCCAATTACGACAAAACCTTCAAGCAATGTGTGTAGATCATAACCATGTCCGCCATATTGGAACAGCCTGGAACATCGGTCCTAGACGTGCCAGATTGGTTTCATGGAGAAATAGTAGTATAAAACGACATCACTGCGTGGAATCGAAACGTATGGTGCTGTGATTCCTTAGACAATTTTTTTAAAGTTAAACTTTACAAAACTTATGGGCCGTTGCAGTAGGGACATGCCTTATAAATTGATTCATATCGTCTAGGTTCATGAAAAGTCCATAGTTTTTGCAAACACTTCAATAGTTTGTCCACGACAGAAACTTTCTTGACCAAGCAGTGCATTTGAAGTGTTTGCGAAAAATATAGACTTTTCAGATACATGTATATAATAATAATCTAGGAACTGCCTATCAGTTATTCAGTCTCAAAGTCGTGAAGCAAGGCAAAACCATTAGAATTTCTATTGGAATAATTTGGAAACTCAGAATGAATAACATTCCGAAGTGAGACTAGGGCTGCGTTCCATTTGTCGGATCATTCCAGAACGATCCCATTCTGATAATGGAACGAAAATGATTCCAGAATGACTTCACCATAGCAACCATGGATAGATGAAAACCTCGATATTCACAAATCCAAAAATAAAGTTGAAATCAATGTTGAAATAGTTCTATTTTTACTTCTTTTATCAAATATTGATTATTTCTAGTGACATCCATACCAAAATTTCCAATTACAATAAAAATTTCCAGCACTGTAATGCGATCGTAACATCGTCCGCCATGTTGGAACAGCCTGGAACGTCAGTCCTAGACGTGCCAGACGATCCGATGCGATCCGCTTGAACGGCGCGTTCCATTACCAGAAACACCCGGAACAACCGGATCGATTCTGCAAATGGAACGCACCCTAGGTTTTCGGGGAGAACCAGCGTCTCCTGATTGCATGCAACACCCGTCGCAAACGATATAAACGATATTGACTTACTTATTAGGCATTGCCGTACTGCAAAGTCTCATCAGTTTTGGTTATTTCTTCATGTAAGAAATCACGAAAATTTCTTCTATACTCCCTAGTAGTTCTGCGCAATATCTAACGGTGTATTTATGGACATACTCCTTAAATTTTGCGCATTATCTTGCGGTTTATTTTTTATCATACTAAAACTTCTGCACAATATCTAGCAGTGTATTTCTGGACATACTCCCGAATACTTCTGCGCATTATCTTGCGGTTTATTTTTTATCATACTATAATTCTGCGCAATATCTAGCGGTGAATTTCTGGATATACTCCCTAATACTTCTGCGCAATATCTAGCGGTGTATTTCTGGACATACTCCCTAATATTTCTGCGCAATATCTAGCGCAGTATTTCTGGACAAACTCCTTACATTTTGCACATTATCTTGCGGTTTATTTTTTATCATACTAATACTTCTGCGCAATATCTAGCGGTGTATTTCTGGTCATACTCCTTAAATTTTGCGCATTATCTTGCGGTTTATTTTTTATCATACTAAAACTTCTGCGCAATATCTAGCGGTGTATTTCTGGACATACTCCTTAAATTTTGCGCATTATCTTGCGGTATATTTTTTATAATACTAAAACTTCTGCGCAATATCTAGCGGTGTATTTCTGGACATACTCCTTAAATTTTGCGCATTATCTTGCGGTATATTTTTTATCATACTAAAACTTCTGCGCAATATCTAGCGGTGTATTTCTGGATATACTCCCTAACACTTCTGCGCAATATTTAGCGGTGTATTTCTGGACATACTCCCTAATATTTCTGCGCAATATCTAGCGCAGTATTTCTGGACATACTCCTTTAATTTTGCGCATTATCTTGCGGTTTTTTTTTTCATACTAATACTTCTGCGCAATATCTAGCGGTGTATTTCTGGACATACTCCTTAAATTTTGCGCATTATCTTGCGGTTTATTTTTTATCATACTAATACTTCTGCGCAATATCTAGCACAATATTTTTTTGCACATTATTTCTAGTTATACTCCCTAGTAGTTCTGCGCAATATTTAGCGGTGTATTTCTGGACATACTCCTTAAATTTTGCGCATTATCTTGCGGTTTATTTTTTATCATACTAATACTTCTGTGCAATATCTAGCACAGTATATTTTTGCACAGTATTTCTAGTTATACTCCCTAGTAGTTCTGCGCAATATCTAGCGGTGTATTTCTGGACATACTCCTTAAATCTTGCACATTATTTTGCGGTATATTTTTTATCATACTAAAACTTCTGCGCAATATCTAGCGGTGTATTTCTGAAAATACTTCTGGACATACTCCTTAAATTTTGCGCATTATCTTGCAGTTTATTTTTTATCATACTAAAACTACTGCGCAATATCTAGCGGTGTATTTCTCGACATACTCCCTAATATTTCTGCGCAATATCTAGCGCAGTATTTCTGGACATACTCCTTAAATTTTTCGCATTATCTTGCAGTTTATTTTTTATCATACTAATACTTCTGCGCAATATCTAGCGGTGTATTTCTGGACATACTCCTTAAATTTTGCGCATTATCTTGCGGTTTATTTTTTATCATACTAATACTTCTGCGCAATATCTAGCGGTGTATTTCTGGACATACTCCTTAAATTTTGCGCATTATCTTGCGGTATATTTTTTATAATACTAAAACTTCTGCGCAATATCTAGCGGTGTATTTCTGGACATCCTCCTTAAATTTTGCGCATTATCTTGCGGTATATTTTTTATCATACTAATACTTCTGCGCAATATCTAGTGGTGTATTTCTGGACATACTCCCTAATATTTCTGCGCAATATCTAGCGCAGTATTTCTGGACATACTCCTTATACTTTGCACATTATCTTGCGGTTTATTTTTATTATACTAATACTTCTGGGCAATATCTAGCGGTGTATTTCTTGACATACTCCCTAATATTTCTGCGCAATATCTAGCGCAGTATTTCTGGACATACTCCTTCAATTTTGCGCATTATCTTGCGGTTTATTTTTTATCATACTAATACTTCTGCGCAATATCTAGCGGTGTATTTCTGGACATACTCCTTAAATTTTGCGCATTATCTTGCAATTTATTTTTTATCATACTAAAACTTCTGCGCAATATCTAGCGGTGTATTTCTGGACATACTCCTTAAATTTTGCACAATATCTTGCGGTTTATTTTTTATCATACTAATACTTCTGCGCAATATCTAGCGCAGTATTTCTGGACACACACCTTAAATTTTGCGCATTATCTTGCAGTTTATTTTTTATCATACTAATACTTCTGCGCAATATCTAGCGCAGTATTTCTGGACATACACCTTAAATTTTGCGCATTATCTTGCGGTTTATTTTTTATCATACTAATACTTCTGGGCAATATCTAGCGCAGTATTTCTGGACATACTCCTTAAATTTTGAGCTTACTTATACTTCTGCGCAATATCTAGCGGTGTATTTCTGGACATACTCCCTAATACTCCTTAAATTTTGTGCATTATCTTGCGGTTTATTTTTTATCATACTAATACTTCTGCGCAATATCTAGCGGTGTATTTCTGGACATACTCCTTAAATTTTGCACAATATCTTGCGGTTTATTTTTTATCATACTAATACTTCTGCGCAATATCTAGCGCAGTATTTCTGGACACACACCTTAAATTTTGCGCATTATCTTGCAGTTTATTTTTTATCATACTAATACTTCTGCGCAATATCTAGCGCAGTATTTCTGGACATACACCTTAAATTTTGCGCATTATCTTGCGGTATATTTTTTATCATACTAATACTTCTGGGCAATATCTAGTGCAGTATTTCTGGACATACTCCTTAAATTTTGAGCTTACTTATACTTCTGCGCAATATCTAGCGGTGTATTTCTGGACATACTCCCTAATACTTCTGCACAATATCTTGCGCAGTATTTCTGGACATACTCCCTAATACTTCTGATCAATATCTAGTGGCTTATTTCTGAACACCTCCCTATTATTTCTGCGCAATATCTAGCGGTGTATTTCTGTTCATACTCCTTAATACCTACTTCTGTGCAATATCTTGCGATGTATTTTTGGACATACTCCCTACTACTTCTACGCAATATCTAGCGATGTATTTCTGAACATCCTTAAATTTTGCGCATTATCTTGCGGTTTATTTTTGGTCATACTAATACTTCTGTGCAATATCTAGCGGTGTATTTCTGGACATACTCCTTAGATTTTGAGGAGAAAGGTCTACATACTTTTCTAATGTACAATGAAGAAGTATATAAGATGATAAACAGTATTCTGAATTAAGCGCAATATTGGAGAAAGGTCTACATACCTTTCTATTGAACAGCAAAGAAATTTAAGATGAGAAAACAGCTATCCTGAATAATGCGCAATTAGCAGAGAAAGGTCTACATACCTTTCTACTGTTCAGTAGAGCAGCATATGATGAAAAACAGTAATCCTTAATACGGCCAAAAAGTCGTGAAAGTCTATAAAACATACAATTAATTATAATACACAGCAGAAGAAATGAAAAATGGTATAAACACCAGTATCTTGGGTGTAGGAAAATAAATGGAGATCTCGAATGTTGTTATAATAATTTCTTAAATTCTTCTATAATGGAGTATGGTAATTTCCGTAAAGGATCATTATCTGAAAATAGCGCAATTAGCGGAAAAAGTCATATTACAGTAAATATCTAATATACATTGTACAAGAAATTCGGTATGGTAAACATCCATTCTAAGTAAAGCAGAATAAATGGAGAAGGTTTCATTTAAATTTCAAAAATTCAGATTAGTTTATTAATAGTTCAATTTCTTTTGATTAAATATAAATTCTTAAATTCTTTCTAGAAATGGAGGAAGCTTATTAGTAATAATTTGAAAAGTAGCACAATAATGATTAAAGTTATATAACAGCAATTCAACCAAGCATATTAAATATTTTTAATAGATTTCAGGGCAAAACCTTAGAAAAAAAAACCCCATAGAATCCCTAGGCATAAAGCCTAATTGACAGGACTACTAACATGACCCCTAGATAACTAGCATAGGTACTTAGGGTTAGATAAAGCCTGATGGACAGGACTAACATTACCCTAGAATACTTACATATTTACCTAAGGGTGAGATAAAGCCTTATGAACAGGACTACTCACCTAACCCTAGATAACTTACAGAGGTACCTCACGGTTAGATAAAGCCTAATGGACAGGACTATTAACATGACTCTAGATAACTTACAAAGGTACCTATAAGGGTTTGATAAAGCCTAATGGACAAGACTACTAACCTGACCCTAGATAACTTAAATAAGTATCTAAGGGTTAGATAAAGCCTAAAAGACAGGACTACTAACATGACCCTTAGATAACTTACATAGGTACCTAAGGGTTAGATAAAGCCTGATGGACAGGACTACTAGCCTTAACCTAGATAACTTACATAGGTACCTAAGGGATAGGTAAAGCCTAAAAGACAGGACTACTAACATGACCCTTAGATAACTTACATAGGTACCTAAGGGTTAGATAAAGCCTTATGGACAGGACTACTAACCTAAACCTAGATAACTTCAATAGGAATCTAAGGGTTAGATAAAGCCTACTAGACAGGACTACTACCCTTACCTTAGATAACTTACATAGGTACCTAAGGGTAAGATAAAGCCTAATGGACATGACTACTAACTGACCCTAGATAACTTACATAGGTACCTAAGGGTAAGATAAAGCCTAATGGACATGACTACTAACCTGACCCTAGATAACTTACATAGGTACCTAAGGGTAAGATAAAGCCTAATGGACATGACTACTAACCTGACCCTAGATAACTTAAATAGGTATCTAAGGGTTAAATAAAGCCTAATGGACAGAAATGCTAACCTTACCCTAGATAACTTTCATAGGTATCTAAGGGTTAGATAAAGCCTAATGGACAGGACTACTAACCTTACCCTAGATAACTTACATAGGTATCTAAGGGATAGATAAAGCCTAATGGACAGGACTGCTAACCTTACCCTAGATTACTTACATAGGTATCTAAGGGTTAGGTAAAGCCTAATGGACAGGACTACTAACCTTACCCTAGATAACTTACATAGGTATCTAAGGGTTAGGTAAAGCCTAATGGACAGGTCTGCTAACCTTACCCTAGATTACTTACATAGGTATCTAAGGGTTAGATAAAGCCTAATGGACAAGACTACTAACCTTACCCTAGATTACTTACATAGGTATCTAAGGGTTAGATAAAGCCTTATGGACATGACTACTAACCTTACGCTAGATAACTTACATAGGTATCTAAGGGATAGATAAAGCCTAATGGACAGGACTGCTAACCTGACCCTAGATAACTTACATAGGTATCTAAGGGTTAGATAAAGCCGAATGAACAGGACTACTAAGCTTACCCTAGATTACTTACATAGGTATCTAAGGGTTAGATAAAGCCTAATGAACAGGACTACTAACCTGACCCTAGATTACTTACATAGGTACCTAAGGGTTAGGTAAAGCCTAATGAACAGGACTACTAATCTTACCCTAGATAACTTACATAGGTATCTAAGGGTTAGATAAAGCCTAATGGACAGGACTATTAACCTTACACTAGATAACTTACATAGGTATCTAAGGGTTAGATAAAGCCTAATGGACAGGACTATTAACCTTACACTAGATTACTTACATAGGTATCTAAGGGTTAGATAAAGCCTAATGGACAGGACTGCTAACCTTACCCTAGATTACTTACATAGGTATCTAAGGGTTAGATAAAGCCTAATGGACAGGACTGCTAACCTTACCCTAGATTACTTACATAGGTATCTAAACATAGGTATCTAAGGGTTAGATAAAGCCTTATGGACATGACTACTAACCTTACGCTAGATAACTTACATAGGTATCTAAGGGTTAGATAAAGCCTAATGGACAGGACTGCTAACCTTACCCTAGATTACTTACATAGGTATCTAAGGGTTAGATAAAGCCTACTAGACAGGACTACTACCCTTACCTTAGATAACTTACATAGGTACCTAAGGGTAAGATAAAGCCTAATGGACATGACTACTAACTGACCCTAGATAACTTACATAGGTACCTAAGGGTAAGATAAAGCCTAATGGACATGACTACTAACCTGACCCTAGATAACTTACATAGGTACCTAAGGGTAAGATAAAGCCTAATGGACATGACTACTAACCTGACCCTAGATAACTTAAATAGGTATCTAAGGGTTAAAAAAAGCCTAATGGACAGAAATGCTAACCTTACCCTAGATATCTTACATAGGTATCTAAGGGTTAGATAAAGCCTAATGGACAGGACTACTTAGCTTACACTAGATAACTTACATAGGTATCTAAGGGTTAGATAAAGCCTAATGGACAGGACTGCTAACCTTACCCTAGATTACTTACATAGGTATCTAAGGGTTAGATAAAGCCTAATGGACAGGACTGCTAACCTTACCCTAGATAACTTACATAGGTACCTAAGGGTTAGATAAAGCCTAATGGACAGGACTACTAACCTTACCCTAGATAAGTTACATAGATATTTAAGGGTTAGATAAAGCCTTATGGACAGGACTACTAACCTTACCCTAGATAACTTACATAGGTACCTAAGGGTTAGATAAAGCCTAATGGACAGGACTACTAAGCTAACACTAGATAACTTACATAGGTATCTAAGGGTTAGAAAAAGCCTAATGGACATGACTACTAACCTGACCCTAGATAACTTACATAGGAACACAAGGGTTAGATAAAGCCTAATGGACAGGACTGCTAACCTTACCCTAGATTACTTACATAGGTATCTAAGGGTTAGATAAAGCCTAATGGACAGGACTGCTAACCTTACCCTAGATTACTTACATAGGTATCTAAGGGTTAGATAAAGCCTAATGGACAGGACTGCTAACCTTACCCTAGATTACTTACATAGGTATCTAAGGGTTAGATAAAGCCTAATGGACAGGACTGCTAACCTTACCCTAGATTACTTACATAGGTATCTAAACATAGGTATCTAAGGGTTAGATAAAGCCTTATGGACATGACTACTAACCTTACCCTAGATAACTTACATAGGTATCTAAGGGTTAGATAAAGCCTAATGGACAGGACTGCTAACCTGACCCTAGATTACTTACATAGGTATCTAAGGGTTAGATAAAGCCTTATGGACAGGACTGCTAACCTTACCCTAGATAACTTACATAGGTACCTAAGGGTTAGATAAAGCCTAATGGACAGGACTACTAACCTTACCCTAGATAACTTACATAGGTACCTAAGGGTTAGATAAAGCCTAATGGACAGGACTACTAAGCTAACACTATATAACTTACATAGGTATCTAAGGGTTAGATAAAGCCTAATGGACAGGACTGCTAACCTTACCCTAGATTACTTACATAGGTATCTAAGGGTTAGATAAAGCCTAATGGACAGGACTGCTAACCTTACCCTAGATTACTTACATAGGTATCTAAGGGTTAGATAAGGCCTAATGGACAGGACTGCTAACCTTACCCTAGATTACTTACATAGGTATCTAAGGGTTAGATAAAGCCTTATGGACAGGACTACTAACCTTACCCTAGATAACTTACATAGGTATCTAAGGGTTAGATAAAGCCTAATGGACAGGACTGCTAACCTTACCCTAGATTACTTACATAGGTATCTAAGGGTTAGATAAAGCCTAATGGACAGGACTACTAACCTTACCCTAGATAACTTACATAGGTACCTAAGGGTTAGATAAAGCCTAATGGACAGGACTACTAACCTTACCCTAGATAACTCACAGAGGTATCTAAGGGTTAGATAAAGCCTTATGGACAGGACTACTAACCTTACCCTAGATAACTTACATAGGTACCTATGGGTTAGATAAAGCCTAATGGACAAGACTAATAACCTTACACTAGATAACTTACATAGGTACCTAAGGGTTAGATAAAGCCTAATGGACAAGACTAATAACCTTTCCCTAGATAAGTTACATAGGTACCTAAGGGTTAGATAAAGCCTAATGGACAGGACTACTAACATTACCCTAGATAAGTTACATAGGTACCCAAGGGTTAGATAAAGCCTTATGGACAGGACTACTAACATGACCCTGGATAACTTACATAGGTACCTAAGGGTTAGATAAAGCCTAATGGACAGGACTACTAACCTTACCCTAGATAACTTACATAGGTACCTAAGGGTTAGATAAAGCCTAATGGACAGGACTACTAACCTTACCCTAGATAACTTACATAGGTATCTAAGGGTTAGATAAAGCCTAATGGACAGGACTACTAACCTTACCCTAGATAACTTACATAGGTATCTAAGGGATAGATAAAGCCTAATGGACAGGACTTCTAACCTTACCCTAGATAACTTACATAGGTATCTAAGGGTTAGATAAAGCCTAATGGACAGGACTACTAACCTTACCCTAGATAACTTACATAGGTACCTAAGGGTTAGATAAAGCCTAGTGGACAGGACTACTAACCTTACCCTAGAGGGAAGAGTCAGGTAAAACAGAGGAAATTCTATTTTTCAATTTTGTGTAGGATACATGCGAGCCTGTAAATAATTATGTTTCTGATGTTCTGATTGGACAATAATTACAAAATTGGTCTTTTAAGAATAGAAACATTTCTTGCTTTACATTAATACAGAAATAATTCCTGAAAACTCATTCATTAATATCTAAAAGCTGTAGAAATTATGCTATTTTAGAGGCAAAAATAACTGCTCCATTTCGTGCAGATTTTAGGGTGACCTTGAACTACACTTCCTGTCTTCAGATTCTAATGATAAAAAAGTTTTTAGTCTGACATATTTTTGACTCGCTAGCATTGACGGTTAATTTCATGTATAGATTGTAAGCATTGGAAATGTATACCGTATATCGGGTAATTTTCGCGTCGGGTAAATTTCGCGAAAACGACCCTAAAAAGATGTGTCTTTTTTTCGCTGAGTCTAATTTTCGCTAATCTATAAATACCAAAAATTAAAAATTGTACCAAGACTTATTCAATTGGAACTGAAATACGATCATATAATTGCGAACGTTTTCCTGCTGGATCTACGTATATACATGTACGTATACGTGTACGAAAATACAAATGAACAAGAATGTACATCATACAGTTCAATCGTTCAACGCATAAACGATACCGGCTCCTTTAAAGTCATTGCTTATATATATATATATATATTTTTTGTTTCCCATGCAAGTAGTCATATAGTTTTGTGGTCCAAAAAAGGCCTTTAGCCCCCAAATCATTGTTTAGATGTTGTTTCTCGTGAGAGATACACGTATAACCAAAACGTTATATGTCATAATTACAGAACGACAACAGGTGGTTTGAAATAAAAGCCGACGTGCATTCATAGCGATGATTGTTTGATTTACCATGTTTGCACTGGGTAATTAAAGTAATTAACACTATCTGTTATCTATAAACATCAATTATAATAATCATAATAATCTTAATCAGACGAGTACTCACTAATACCTCGGGACAGTTACATATAACTGAACCTCTTTAGAAGCGTTAAGTACTTTGTGTCTTTTTTTCGCTATGTCCATTTTTCGCGAATTGATGATGCTCGCCAACTTAGCGAAAATTAAACACACGCGAAAAATTCCCGATATACGGTATGTGAAATGCGACAAGATTTCGTTAACATTGCGGCCTATGGGAAAATGGACAAAAATGAATTACTGGACTCTCCCCTGTAGGTGCCCCATGCTAAGTATGTCACGCGAACTGAAATCGCACCAGTTTTGCCCATTGTATCAGGAATCGTTCATATCCACTAAATTAAGGTATTTTAATGTTCACTTTCAGTCATATACATGAAATCCACATTTCATAGACCCATAACACGTTCATTTCCTTGGATTTTCAGACCTTGTAACCCCCCCTTTTTTTTCTTTTTTTTTTAAGTATTTAAACGATTTATCTCTAAATTTGATATATATCGAATACAAAACGATTCACATAGGTGAATCTATCAAAGAAGGATATACTTTTTACAGTTTAAGTTTCATTTTAGGCAAATATAAAACAAAGGGAGAAAAAACGCGTTTTGCGAAATAAGGGGGGTGGGGTGCGTTTTTGTCTCATTACAAGTCGTTATATCAATATATTCATACTATTTTCTTTCCATTTAGTTGAATATAGATCATTATCATAGAAAAAGCAAAACTGTTTGGAATAAATGCTTAAAACTATTTTCCTGGCTGTTTTCACACTTTTTTTTTTTACTGATTTTTAACCCTTTTCAGGCATCCTGGAAAAAACTCATATAAATTCTATGGAAACACATTGAAGTTTTTCAACTTAGAATAAAGCTATAACAAGGCTGACAGAAAGAACTAACAGGTTATTTTATGTCCTTTGAGGAGAACAGGTCTGTTTTGAAAATGGAGAAGATGAAGATGTAATGAAATTTACCAATAATTGTGTGCCTAAAAATAACTCCAAACGCGCTTCATTTCAGCAGAATTTTTCGAAAACGAATGGAGATATTTGGCTCAAACTTGGTATGATGCATACAAAGGTCTTGATCTATGTGCCGGTACCAATATTTGGTTGAGATTAAAAGAGGGGGAAAGATATAGGGAAGAGTCAAGTCAAACAGAGGAAATTCTATTTTTCAATTTTGTGTAGGGTACATGCGAGCCTGTAAATAATTATGTTTCTGATGTTCTGATTGGACAATAATTACAAAATTGGTCTTTTTAGAATAGAAACATTTTTTGCTTTACATTAATACAGAAATAATTCCTGAAAACTCATTCATTGATATCTAAAAGCTGTAGAAATTATGCTATTTTAGAGGCAAAAATAACTGCTCCATTTCGTGCAGATTTTAGGGTGACCTTGAACTACACTTCCTGTCTTCAGATTCTAATGATAAAAAGTTTTTAGTCTGACATATTTTTGACTCGCTAGCATTGACGGTTAATTTCATGTATAGATTGTAAGCATTGGAAATGTATATGTGAAATGCGACAAGATTTCGTTAACATTGCGGCCTATGGGAAAATGGACAAAAATGAATTACTGGACTCTCCCCTAGATAACTTACATAGCTATAGGTATCTAAGGGTTAGATAAAGCCTAATGGACAGGACTACTAACCTTACCCTAGATAACTTACATAGGTATCTAAGGGTTAGATAAAGCCTAATGGACAGGACTACTAACATTACCCTAGATAACTTACTTATTTATCTAAAGGTTAGATAAAGCCTAATGGACAGGACTACTAACCTTACCCTAGATAACTTACATAGGTACCTAAGGGTTAGGTAAAGCCTAATGGACAGGACTACTAACATTACCCTAGATAACTTACATAGGTATCTAAGGGTTAGGTAAAGCCTAATGGACAGGAGTACTAATCTTACCCTAGATAACTTACATAGGTATCTAAGGGTTAGATAAAGCCTAATGGACAGGACTACTAACCTGACCCTAGATAACTTACATAGGTATCTAAGGGTTAGATAAAGCCTAATGGACAGGACTACTAACCTTACCCTAGATAACTTACATAGGTACCTAAGGGTTAGATAAAGCCTTATGGATAGGACTACTAACATTACCCTAGATAAGTTACATAGGTATCTAAGGGTTAGATAAAGCCTAATGGACAGGACTACTAACCTTACCCTAGATAACTTACATAGATACATAAGGGTTAGATAAAGCCTAATGGACAGGACTACTAACCTGACTCTAGATAACTGACACAAATAATTATTCGGGCCAAAATTCATCTCTATTTGGGGACAAATTCTGTAATAATTATTTGGGCCAAAATTTATCTCTATATAGGGAATAATTCTGGCACGAATAATAATTCGGGCCAAAATTTATCTCTGTATAGAGGTTTCTTAAAAACGAAATAAACCTTATTTGAATTTTTATTTCATTTTATTTATACTTTAATCTGTCACCAATATAGCAGTATGACGATTTAAAGCGCTTTTAAAATGACTAAGATTTATAGTCTGTTTTATTCTTAGTCAGTTTATATAAGCAATGTCTTCAGTATGTAAAAAAATTATTCAGGCCGCGGCACGAATAGTAGGATTATGCCTGTGTGTACTGGCTATTCTCATTTGAGATTCATGAGCGTGTATATTTGATATGCCGCTGTTTACTACTAAACAGCAGCATAGCAAATAGACACGTGCATGAATCTCAAACGAGATTATGCACTAGCACAAGGCTGTTTGGTAAAAATTATTGCGAAATTAGTGTTTTGACTTCCCAAGAAATGAAGTTCTCATCTTTATTGGTGGATTCAGAGAAAATTATGATTGCCTGGTGGGTTAATAGACCAGTGTTTGGTCCGGCGCCAGAGCTGGACCATTTAAAAATGGTTTTACTTCCACTGCACATACTCTGAAGAGGTGGCATACGGGCAATCACACAGTTTCTTGAATCCATTTCCAATGGAAGCAAGTATGCACATGATACTTAGCTGTTGACGGAAATGTCCGACTGCATAAGATAACGTCATGTTTATTTTTGATTGGAGGATCTTAAACGGGTTCCTTTAGCACGCTAATTTCAAAATATGCAGGAATGTTCCATTCATACGTTCATTTAAATACAGCAAGTTCACGCATACAGCGATATATATATATAGAACAGGTCACGTACACATGCACTTAGTAGCGCCAATCGATAATATTGTGAGTTATAAACTTGAAAATCGTTGTTTTTCTTGAAACAACGTATTGCCTATCTTATTACTATATTAGTAAAGTATCTAAGCAAACATCTTTGATTTTCATTTTAATAACTGCAACAGTTACTGGTTCAATTACATGTGTACCTGAAATAACTGAAGATGTGCATAGTAACCCCCCCCCCCCACTCTTCCGTGAAAATGACTGGTTACTTGCCTCTTCAAAATGATTGCTAATGCCGGACAAGCTTTTTTTAAAAAAAAAGCTAATACTTGTTTCCGGCAGTCATGACTGCCGGTATACTGTAATCAATCGTGACATACTTGCACGGATAAAATAACTCTTGGCGATATGATTGGTGGACAACTACAAAATATGCAAATATTCGTCAAGGTTATTCTGAATCTTTGCATAAGATGCTTCCATCAGGTCGGCTGAAGAGTCTAGATGACTTGACAAAGGAAAGTCATATCGTATCAGTGCATTTTCTTCCGAAAGACTTTGTACCGATACGTCCTACAACAAATCACAGATCCTCGGAAATTTCCGTCGCTTGAATCGGAAATAAAATCGGAAAAGCCCAGAAATGTGCGATTGGTCTAACAAGAATAAAAATCGTTTATTCCATTTGTTCCTTACTAGAATTTTACAACATTTAATGTCAGCTAACTGCCGGCAAGCTTTTTGTAAAAGCTAATACTTGTTTACACCTATTTTCAAGAAAGGCATTTTCTTTCTACTTTCGTTTTAGATTACAAACCGCATCTTCGATCTCGAAATAAGAGCTGGGTGATTTTTTTTTATTAAAAAAATAAGAGGAAAGGAAAATTTGATGAACGAAAAAGTGTGGAGCTTTATCACACTCTGCTTTATAACTTTGGTGAGGGGAAATTTCACTAAGTTCCACTCTTTTGATTTGAAACTAAGCCTTATAACTAAAGTGGTTTGTTTTGCTAGTGAAGCCAACTTAGTAAATTTGTTTCAGTGAATGGCGAGCTGAAAAATTTTGGATTTTGAACTTATATATGGGCCAGAATGTTTATTTCTGCAGCAAAGAGGGTCGGATTATTTCTTTTCAACATTTTCTGGGCCAAAATATTTATTTCCAAAAACTGCCAGCCCCCACCCCCCCTCCCTCAGGATTAAATGGTCGTCCCCTTAGGGTGTATGTCCAGAAATACTGCGCAAGATATTGCGCAGAAGAATTACTGAGTATTTCCAGTAATACACTGCTATAGATATTGTGCAAGATTAAAGGAGTATGTCCAGAAATACACAGCTAGATATTGTGCAGTAGAATTAGGGGTATGTCCAGAAATAAACCGCAAGATATTGCGCAAAAGATTTAGGGAGTAATATATGTCCAGAAATACACCGCTAGATATTGCGCAGTAGAATTAGAGAGTATGTCAAGAAATACACCGCAAGATATTGCGCAAAAGATTTAGGAAGTATGTCCAGAAATACACCGCTAGATATTGCGCAGAAGAATTAGGGAGTATGTCCAGAAATAAGCCGCAAGATATTGCGCAGAAGAATTAGGGAGAATGTCAAGAAATACACCGCTAGATATTGCGCAGTAGAATTAGAAAGTATGCCCAGAAATACACCGCTAGATATTGCCCAGAAGAATTGGGTAGTATGTCCAGAAATACACCGCTAGATATTGCGCAAGATTAAAGGAGTATGTCCAGAGATACATCTGGAAATAAGAAATAAGCCGCAAGATATTGCGCAGAAGAATTAGGGAGTAATGTCAAGAAATACACCGCTAGATATTGCGCAGAAGTATTAGTATGATAAAAAATAAACCGCAAGATAATGCGCAAAATTTAAGGAGTATGTAAGAATTATGGAGTATGTCCAGAAATACTGCGCAAGATATTGTGCAGAAGAATTAGGGAGAATGTCAAGAAATACACCGCTAGATATTGCGCAGTAGAATTAGAGAGTATGTCAAGAAATACACCGCTAGATATTGCGCAAGATTAAAGGAGTATGTCCAGAGATACACCGCTAGATATTGCGCAGAAGAATTGGGTAGTATGTCCAGAAATACACCGCTAGATATTGCGCAAGATTAAAGGGGTATGTCCAGAGATACACCTGAAAATAAGAAATAAGCCGCAAGATATTGCGCAGAAGAATTAGGGAGTATGTCAAGAAATACACCGCTAGATATTGCGCAGAAGTATAAGTATGATAAAAAATAAACCGCAAGATAATGCGCAAAATTTAAGGAGTATGTCCAGAAATACTGCGCAAGATATTGCGCAGAAGAATTATGGAGTATGTCCAGAAATACTGCGCAAGATATTGCGCAGAAGAATTAGGGAGCATTTATAGAAATACATCCCTGGAAACTCTGTGTAAGATCCTGAATTCATGCTTGTTTTTCCCCACTCTCCTTCCCAATCTATCTTCTTTTGATTTCCCCACCCACACCTCCCTTTTCAGTTAGTCAGATAGTTTCGTGATTTCTTACATGAAGTATGAACCTCAGTTTTGTCCAGTATCACTTAAATGATGAGAAAACAATCAACCCCCCGTAAGGAATCACAACATCATACGTTTCGATCCCATGCGGTAGGTGAACATTGTAATCGTAAAATGCAGCATTTCTATCGTGTATGGATACTACTATATACAATATGAACTACTGACGCTATTGAACAGAAAATAATTTTGACTTGAAATCGAACACTATCTACGGAAGCCCGTTAGTGCCAAATATGAATAAATAAAAAAAGAGGAAATGCGAAATATATTTAGGAAAATGCAAAATAAATTAAGGAAAATGAGAAATAAATTTAGAAAAACGAGAAATAAATTAAGGAAAACGAGAAATATATTTAGAAAAACGAGAAATAAATTAAGGAAAATGAGAAATATATTTAGAAAAACGAGAAATAAATTAAGGAAAATGAGAAATATATTTAAAAAAAACGAGAAAAATATTAAGGAAAATGAGAAATATATTTAGGAAAATGAGAAATATATTTAGAAAAACGAGAAAAATATTTAGGAAAATGAAAAATATATTTAGGAAAAAATGAAAAATATATTTAGGAAAATGAGAAATAGATTTACAGAAAGTGAAAATATAAATGAGGGAGTGGACAGGGTGAAATGGGGGGGACGAAGGGGAGGGACAGGGGCGGAAGGTGGGAGGGAGGGCAGGGGTTGGAAGAAGGGAGTGGCGGGAGGGAGGGTAAAGGGGAGGGAGGAGGAATTCAGGGGATGGGAGCAGGAAGCTAAGGGGCGGGATGGAGAGGAAGGGGCGGAAGGTGTACTGTTCACTCCCCATAGATATAAATGGAAACCACAAAAGAAATACGATATGTATATAAACATTAAATTCCCCCACTACACTCTCCGTTTACCAATCCCAGAATATTAATGAGATTATCAGGAGATAAATACCTTCTTGTATTTCTTCCACTTCTTCCCCGACCCCCGCTGCTTTTACGAGAGAAATAAACGATTGGTACTGGTCAAGGCGCATCATAAACTAAACAGTTTTCGAAATGGATGTTTGCAAGAGCTACAATGCCAAATCTTTGCCCGTATACATAGGTCTGGATTCATTTCTCGTGTAAAAGCAGCGGGAGTTGCGGGGAAGTGGAATAAATACAAGGAAGTCTTTATATCTTGATAAATAGATACTGTAATTCATTACTCATTAATGTTTCGGTAATGGCAAGGTCAAGCTTTACTTATTGGTTGTGGTTTCCCTGTTTTTATATCTCCACCTTCTGTAAATATATTTCTCGTTTTTGCTAAATATATTTTTCATTTTCCTTAATATTTTTCTCGTTTTTTCCTAAATATATTTCTCATTTTCCTAAATATTTTTCTCTTTTTTCTAAATATATTTCTCATTTTCCTAAATATTTTTCTCATTTTCCTAAATATTTTTCTCGTTTTTCTAAATATATTTCTCATTTTCCTTAATTTATTTCTCGTTTTTCTAAATATATTTCTCATTTTCCTTAATTTATTTCTCGTTTTTCTAAATTTATTTCTCGTTTTCCTTAATTTATTTCGCATTTTCCTAAATATATTTCGCATTTCCTCCATTTTTATTTATTCATATTTGGCACTAACGGGCTTCCGTAACTATCACTATTTGACGTGTTTGATGGATGAAGGCTTATACACTATAATGTCCAAGGGAAACGATATGCAGAAGGCAAAATATCCATAAGTATAGAACGTCTATAAGCTACGCGAAGAAGCACTTGTGCAATCAATTCTCGACCTTAACATAACAACGCCCTCTTTTCTGAGTGCGAATGGTTCACGTGCCAGACATACTTCTGAGGTGGAGGCCATTCAACCTATGACCTACATCCAACCATTAAATTTAAATGGTGGCAGGTGATACTTTTTAAATACAGATACAAATGTATTTACTATTGATAATTTAATGTTACAACTTTTAAACGTATATTTTGGACTTAACTTATTGCGACAAACTACAGTGTATAATCAGCACTTATTAAAAATGCCTGTACATTGACAGGGAATAGAGTCTAAACCAGCGGACTCCTAACACCTGAAAAACATTGAAAAATATTTTTTTTTATTTCTTTATTTATCAGGTCACTATTATAAGAAGGATGGTAAAATCCTACTGGTTCATAATTTATCATTGCGTCATTCGGTGATTCTTCAAATAGGTTGACAGAGAGACATTTCTCACCTATTCGGTATTCATTTTTTATAGGATTATATTACAAACGCCCTAAAGCAAATTTTTGAAACGTTTTACGTTGGTTAATATATTGCTGCATACATGTACTACAATTAAATTTGGCCTTGATTTTTACAAATAACAGAATGTTAACTATCAATATCTAAAAATCATCAAGATACCTTGAAATAAAATAACACATTTCAAAATGTTATAATTTTATCTCAGTTCATAAACAAAGAGGCGAAGTTCATGTATTCAGTTTATGAATTACATAATAATGATTATATAACTGCTGGAGTATAGAGTCACAACATGATATAAAGTTGATCGTAATGACAATGACCAGAGTACTAAGTCATTATGTATCATGGTGTATTCACACGTTTTGAAAACATCTAGAAAGTCTTCATGGATGTTAAATTGAATGAGGTGACGAAAAAGCTAGCAAGTATTGACATTTTGGAGAAAAGGGTGAATTCTCTAGACACTAAAATAGCGAAATTTGATGGTGACATACGTCAATTACAGGCTGAAGTTGCTGAGTGCGTAAAGCAGTCAAAGAATGCTGTTGATTCTGTGTGTGAACGAACTGAATTTGTTGAATTTGAGCTGAAAAACATGTCTGATAGAATAAAGCACCTTGAGGATCAGAATAAAGCCATGAAGTTTGATATCATTGATATGAAAGCTAGGTCCATGAGGGACAATTTGCTGTTTTCCGGGATAGCTGAGACCCCTGGGGAGACCCCCAATACCACTGAGAGCATCTTGCGTAAATTTCTTGTTGATAACCTGCATATGGACACTGGTCAAGTGAACGATATTAAGTTTGATCGGGTGCACCGCTTGAATGGTTCTACCTCGCCCAGGGTTATCATAGCGAAGTTTGGTGATTATAAGCAGAGGGAGATGGTCAGGCACCGATCCAAGGAGTTACGTGGTACCCGCTTTTATATTAATGAGCACTTTCCGGCCGAGGTTAACGATCAACGTCGGGAGCTTATCCAGGTGATGAAGGAGGAGCGCAGGAAGGGCAAGACGTGTCGTCTCGTGTACAACAAGTTGTATATAGACAATGTGCTGTACAGGCCGGGTGTTCGAGCTTCGGGCTCTCATTCCCGTAACCAGGATGCATAGGAAGGCGCGGAGGCAGGACAGTCAACGTCACGTTTACATATAGCTTCGTGGAATGTGAATCGCGGTGCTGTCCGTAAACTTCTAGACCCTGATTTTTGTAACATTCTTGTAAATTTTGATGTTATATTTTTGTCAGAATGTTGGCAAGTCGATGATGAGTTAGAATTGAACCCTATCTTGTCCAATTACTCATATCTATCATTCCCCCGCCAGAAAGGCAAAGGAGGTGGCCTTATTGTTTTGTATAAACATGCTATTTTTAGTAATTTTGAATTTATTAAAAATGTTGCTGACAGTATTTTGTGGTTTAAGATCACAAATTCTCAGGGTAAAGATATTTACTTGTGCTTTTCTTACGTACCTCATGAATATAACACATATTATGATGTTTATAATGTTGATTTTTATGAATGTCTAATGAGTGATGTGGCAGAATTCACGGACAAAGGGGTTGTCATTATTACAGGGGACTTGAATAGTCGTTGTGGGTTGGGTAGGGATTTTATTGAATCTGATGTTTTGTCCAGAGACTTGATTGACAGCCTTTCATCTGTTTTTTCATACGTAAGTGATGTTGAATTGGTTACTCGGAGATCTGAGGACAAAGTAACTAATTCATTTGGTCGTAAGCTACTAGATTTTTGTATATCTACCGGTGTGCGGATCTGCAATGGTAGAGTAACGGGTGACCAGGGGGGTAGATGCACATTTTATAATCATCTTGGGACTAGTCTTATTGATTATATTTTGATAGGGAAGGATGATTTTGAATTTATTTCACATATGAACGTAAATGACTTTAACGAATGGTCTGATCATGCACTTATTGATTTTACACTGAATGTATTACAGAATGTTGGTATCGATAATGTAACGAATAATGATATTAATTCTAATTTTGAGTATATCTGTAAATGGAATGAAGATGAAATAGAAAATATGCGTATTAATTTGAATGAGAAATTGCCTGAATTACAAAGTATTGTTGATGAAATGCAGTCATCTATTGTGAACACAGACGAAGGTGTAAACAAATTTGTTGATGTTGTGAATGATGTTTTTAATTCATTTTGTTTGAAAAAGAGATCTTCGAGATCACATGTAAAACCTGTTAATAACAAACCATGGTTTGACTCTAGATGTAAAAGTTTATATATGGATTATAAGAGTGCACTTCGTATTTTTAATTCTGATAGATCTAACTTTAACAGAGCAAATCTTGTTGAATGTAAAAGGATCTATAAGCGTCATTGTAATAAAATGAGAAAACAATACTTACGTTATGAAGGGAATAGACTGAATTTTGTAAGAAAGCATAACCCAAAAGAGTTTCATAGAATTTTTAAAAGAAATAGAAATGTACAAAGTTCCTTATCAGCTGAAGAATTTTATTCACACTTTAAAAACATTTGTAATATTGAACATACTGAATATGTTGGTGACCAAGCAGAACCTAGTGATGATATTTTTAGTGAATTGAATATACCAATTAATGAAAACGAAGTTAGTGATGTTTTGAAAAATTTAAAAAATGGTAAAGCAACTGGTATTGATAATCTTTTGAATGAATATTTCCACAAATTTAGAAATGATTTTGTGCCTTTACTTTGTGTACTTTTTAACTGTATATTTGACTCTGGTTGTTTTCCATCAGAATGGTCTAAGGGAATATTAATTCCTCTTCACAAGAAAGGTAATCCAAATGTTACAAATAATTATAGAGGTATCACTATTATAAGTAACTTAGCAAAGATTTTCACCTCTGTATTGAATAATAGATTGTTAAAATGGTCCACTGAAAATGATGTTATCACAGACTCTCAATTTGGTTTCAGGCCTGGTTTTAGTACATCTGATGCAATATTTGCTTTACATTCATTGATATCAATATTTCTAAATGTTAAGAAAAAATTATTTTGTTGTTTTGTGGATTACAAAAAAGCTTTTGACTCTGTGAATAGGTTTAAATTATTTTTTAAGTTAGCTAGAAGTGGTATTACTGGTAAATTCTTGAAAATTGTCAAAAGTTTATATTCTGATGTTAAGGCTTGTGTTCGATATAAAAATTCAATGTCTGATTTTTTCTCTTGTACAAACGGTCTCATGCAAGGCGAAGCCTTGTCACCATTCCTATTCTCATTGTACATTAATGATTTTGAGATGGATCTTATAAATAACTTATGTGAACCTGTTTATTTGCAAGAATATCATTGTTTCTGTTAATGTATGCGGATGATACAGTTTTATTATCTGAGAGCCGTGATGGTCTGCAAAAAATACTAAATCAACTGAAAATTTATTCTGATAATTGGGATATTTCTGTAAATGTTGAAAAAACTAAGATTGTTGTTTTTAGGAATGCAGGTAGATTGAGTAGAGATGACAAGTGGTTTTATGAAGGTTCTGAAATTGAAGTTGTTTCATCTTTTAATTATTTAGGTGTAACTTTAAATTATAATGGTAAATTCAATAAAACTCAAAATGTTATTGCTATGCAGGGTAGAAAATGTATGTTTAGTATTTTGAGAACGTGTAATGAAAATTGTTTAAATATTGAAAGCAAACTTAACGTTTTTGATTCATATGTAGCATGTGTTCTTAATTATGGTTGTGAAATATGGGGGTTTAATCAGGGTAAAGATGTTGAAAAGGTACATGTAAATTTTTGTAAAAGAATTTTAAAGGTAAAAAATAGTACACCAAACTACATGGTTTACTCTGAACTTGGTAGACTACCATTACATATCATTCGTAAAGTAAGAATTGTTAAATATTGGTTGAAGATTTTGGCAAGTGAAAATTGTATTTTGAATTCCCTACTTCATGAAATGTCTTTGAATCCATTTTCTAATAGTTGGTTGGCAAGTGTTCAAAATATTTTATGTTCAACTGGTTTTGGTGATGTTTGGGTAGACAAATATGTCCAGAATGTAAACTCTTTTTTAGCCTCTTTAAAACAGAGACTTATTGATATTTTTCTACAAGAAAGAGATGCATTTTTCCTAGTTTCTCCAAAATGCTTCTTATTCAGATATTTGACTGACACATTCACATTGCAGTATTACCTTCGAAAATCTATTCCTGAAAATTTGATATGTTTCCTGTCTAAATTTAGATTATCATCTCATACATTATCTATTGAGCAGGGTCGTTATAGAAGAATTGAAAGACAAAACCGTGTTTGTTCATTTTGTAATTTAGTTGAGGATGAGTATCATTTTATTTTAGTTTGTCCTTTGTATAATGATTTAAGAAGACAATATATTAAGCCTTTCTATTCAACTCGTCCCTCTATGTTCAAACTAGTTCAATTATTTTCCATACAAAACAGAAAACAATTATGTAATTTAGCTAAATATTTGAAATGTGCTTGTGAGCTCAGATCCACCATGTTGTAATTTCTTTGTTTTTTTCCATCTACATACATGTCTTTCCTCCTATTGTTCGATCACTCTATATTATTATTACTATTGTGAATTTATATATATGTCTCATGCATATAAACTATGTGGTTTTTTGCTAATAAACTATACTATACTATCACGTTTTTTATAAAAGTTAATAAGGTAAGTCTTTTTGAGAAGATCGTTTGTTTTTTTTTTTTTTAGTTACAAATGGTCTCGCATGGATTCAACCGTCGAAAACAAAGTTTAACCGTAAAAGGGTTTCAGACACTACCATTTGAAAATCTGTATATATATATTACTTGCATATATATAATGTGACAATTTTCTTTTATAGAGTCTGATGTTGTTATTGTGGGATACACAAGTAAACAGTATGTAAATATGTCCCATATACAGATTGAGCGCGCTACTTCAATCTGCCAGTTGCTACGGTTGCTTAAAAAAGAACTTAATTCATATTTATTTACTTGTGTATGATAGGTGGATGACAAATATGGATAATGCATGACCATATCCCCGTATACAACACAAAATCGATAATTCAGAAAATTAGAAACCGAAGGCATACAAAATCAGGATAAACAGGAACCAAAGCAAACAAACAAAAACCTCCACCATATGAAAAGAAGCGAACTCCCGATATGGGAGTGAGACCAAGTGCCCAGGAAGAGTAAGCATCTCCTGCTTGCATGCAACTCACTCCCATATCGGGGGTTCGCTTCTTTTCATGTGGTGGAGGTTTTTGTTTGTTTGCTTTGGTTCCTGTATTATCCTGATTTTGTATGCCTTCGGTTTCTGATTTTCTGAATTATCAATTTTGTGCTGTATACAGGGGTATGGTCATTATCCATATTTGTCATAATTTACATTTATGTATTATATGCGTGTTTGGTTAAATATGATTAAGAATTAAGTGCTTAAATGGATATAACAAAAAATGTAATAAAATTTTGGAATTAAGATCTAGATATTTTAAATTCGGCTAGTCGGCACCTCAAAGACTTGACAAATCGTCACCGAGCGCTTGTATATAATTACGTCATCATTATTTTTCGACAACAGGGGGCGTGACTATAGTCAAGAATATGATCATTTAGTTCCGAAGGTTTTCGTTTCTTGTGTCCCATAGGATTATGTGAGGTACTATCTACCCCGAGGGTTCACACGATAATGTTATAGACTCTTCACACGATAATGTAGTAAACACTTTCGGAATTTTCTTCTATAATATTTTCTTCTGTCCCACGGGATAATGTGAGGATTATCTAACCCGGGGGTTCGTACGATAATTCAAGAATTGGTATTATCGATAAACCAGAAATTTACAAAACATGTTATTTTTCCTTCATAATACTGACTTTCAGTGTACATTATGGTTTTGATTTTAAGATGTAAATCTCCGATCCCCCCCCCCCCCCTTTGAAAATTGATAAATGGAGTTCCGGAGAGTCTCAAGTTATGTATTTGTGAACTTTGTGAATTTTCATAAGTACTTTCAAGCGAAGGAATGGTTTTCGGCAAGCAGAACAGAAATATTTCCACCAAAAAGTATGAGAATTATAACATTTATTAAAATTTCAAATATAAAAAATGCATCATGAAGGACTCATAAAATTCATAATGAGCAGCAATCCCCCATCCTTACGCTCACGTATACCGACTTTTTGATCTCATTGATTGTGCCTAGTACATACCACACATTATTCTTAGAAGTTTAGGATTAATTATGTTAAGAAGCTAATACTACTGTCAAAGATTCCCAACTTATATGATACAACTGTGAATGAAAATCAAACACAAGAAACAAGATAGGTTCCGCGGTAAAAATTCTTACGAATTTTTGGGAAAATGCAATGGAAAACATTTTCTCCCATATGCACAGACTTATCCTCATAAAAAGTGCAAAATGAAAAATCGATCATCCACAGGGGCGATAAGCTACACGTGCGACGTTGACTATGACGTCATAAAAGACTGACGCGCTGTGTCGCTTCAGCCTTGATCGAAAGATTGTAGAAAAGTCGGCAAGCCTCGTCATTGTACTATTAGTTACACGGTTAGTTAGTGACCTGATACGGAAAAATACATGGTGTGAAAAGAAAACCCGTATCGGGCGAGGCCTCAAGGTCCATCGCTATCTCTGTCTTCTAAGTGTTATCTAAAATTTCGCTCCTTTGCCACTTAAGGAGGCCGAGTTCGGTTTCATATCTCAAAAACTATAATAGAAAAACTGATTATTTTTACACGAATTATTACTTTCTTAATTATTCACATTCTGACTGATTTCTAGAAAAATCGACCGATTGGTATAGTTGTAGGGGGGCGTCTCAAAATAACGCCTATTTTATTATGGGGGTATATGGGAATTAATCGATTTTTTCTATAAAATGCCAATTTTCAAGAATACTATAATAGAGATTTGATCGAAATTGCAATATACTATTACTTTATGAATGATTAACACAATATATCAACAAGAAAAAAATTGACCGATTGTTATGCAATAGGAGGGCATTTCAAAGTATGAAAATCTATCAAAACTGTAAAACTTTGATAGAAAATGTTGAAAGTGGCAAGAAAAAATAAAGAATTTTCCTCAAAATGCTGTACCAGTATTCGATATTTGTAAACCCTCATTTCTAGCTTCAAATTTATGAAACACAAAAGCAAAAAAAAAAAAAAAGAAAAATATGTGAGGAAGGGTGGGGGTAATCTCAAAATTGATAAATCAAATGTGAGCCTGATAAGGGTCTTCATGAGTCATCATAACTGAAAAACCATAATAGAAATATAAATCCCTTTATTACTTTATATGACGTTCTAAATCAAATGGTAATCATTTTGCGAGATTTTCAGAAAAAAAAATCCGTCTAGATAACTTCCAGGGGCCGTTTCAAAATAATGCGTAATTTACTTTGACGTCACGTACCGAAAATAACGTTCGCCCATACCGCAATGTGCAAAAGAGCAGTTATGCTGCAAGACAGGGATGCTGCATTTAATATTTGATTTTTTTCTTTAAATTGAATAAAGGAGAAGGGCCACTAACCATCAAAATCGGCCCTGCTGCCGTTTTTGCAGAAAGTTTGTGTATTCATAATACAACATTTCTAGTTTCTAAAAATGTAAGCTTTATGAAAATCTGACAAAAGGTAAGCGTTTCATGACCCGGCGAAGTTGGCATTGTGAAACGTCAAAAAGCGCTTTCTTTCACCATGACGTCATGACGTAAACTGATAATTTACAACAACAGATTTTAACCTAAAACTCTACACTAAAAGTATAACTGTTCTATTTTTGTTGACGTCAAATCAATTCAGAGGATAAAGATATATACATATAACGTTTTTAAAGAATATATTTGGATTTCAGTGTTAAATAAATCGGGAAAAGATCTCCGAGAGATATCAGAAGCATCTGAATTGCAAGGAAACACTATCTTCGCTCTCAAATGACGTTCGACAAATTATTCATCTTTGAATTCTAGATTCTTATGGAAAGCGGTTACATATATACACATTTGACACATGCACTTTTTCAGGGAAGGGACAGGGATCTCAATAAATTAAAGTAGGTGTATACTCTGAAAGGAGATACATAGAAAAAGAGAATTCATGATTTTGACATTTCTAATGCCTTTACAATAGAAAGTAGGCGACGGCTTTTCTCACAGTAGGTAGTGACTTTTCGCCAGCTTCCAGCTTATGGGGGGGGGGGGGGTCATTATATACGTTTCAGGATAAGCAAGTTAGAATTTTCCCTGTTTTTAGTGAGATAAGGTTACATGCCCAAATCAGATTCAGGAGCGAATCCAGAAACTCAAATGCCGGATGCACATACAACTTTTTATTGGGAAGAATTCCAACAAAATGCAGAAGGACTGAGAGTTCGGACGGGAACTGTTATCATCAATTTTTTGTACAGACTGCTCTTACAATATTTATGAACGCAATAATTATCTGAAAAATTCAAAACGATGGAATTTAGGACAAAGGAGAGGATAAGGTTCATACGCATTCGCGTTACCAAATTTTGAAAAAAAGGGGGAGAAAGGGCAAGCTGTAAGCGACTGTGATCGTGATTTTTTTAATTCAAAATATAATGCCCTTATTAAAAAAAAGAAAAAAAGAAAAAAGAAACCGGATTTTAATGTCTTACATTTGTCTCAAATACCAATCCTAAAATATCGGTAAAATCAGTAATTTGGAAATGGGGTCGGGGCCCGTGCTATTCGGAAGACTATCGACGTTTGAGAATATTTTGAGAGGTACTAATATAAAAGTAAAATGACATTTTATACAATCAAAAGTTCCGAATTCAATGTTAAATCAAATAATTTTCTTTTAAATATGATTTTATTTCTCATGCTTACAACAATATAGCAAATTAACAGTAAATTTGCTACTTTTCACTGATTTCAGTGATAATTCCATCTATATATGTGATTGGGATATTTAAAAGGCACAATTGGGAAATAGAATACTATTTTTCATTGGAAATTGGGCCGAATAAAGGCCCCAAAAGGGGTCCAAAAATCCCTGAATATTATCTGAAATGGACGCACATGTAGCTAGGGTGTTTTCGATGTCGACGCCTAGTCGCCAACGTCAGGAGCGGATCCAGAACCTCAAATACAAGGGACACATTCTCTTTTATGAGGATGACTTGTAAAGTCCAAGTAAGGGAGTTTCCCTCATTTATTGTTGGGGGAGGGGAAGGGAATCGGCCAGAGAAAATTTTGAGAAAGTGAAGCAAATTGATGGCTCTTGAGCGTATACACTTGAGCTGCATTTGAAAGGGATCAAGATCAACGTATCTAAGATAAAGGAAACATCCGATATGCCGATATTAATATAACATTAATGCTGTATTCTTTTTAAAATCCACGTACGCTTATGTACAGCTTTTCATCTGTCCCAATCGACTGTGCGCACGTTGTTAGCGCGAATTTCTACGCCTGGGAAAATTTTAAAACAAGAGGCCCAAGGGGGCCACATCGCTCACCTGAGTTGCAGACAAAGGGTTAAAAGTCACAAAAATACTTCTACAGATCAAAGCCCTTGACAGCCATATTTGTTGACCTATCGACAAGAAAAACACAAACTTGGCAGAGGACCTTGAGTACTTGCTTGCTGCAAGGTTTCGTGAAATTCTGTGCAACGGTTGCAGAGGAGATTTCGAAAATGTGTCAGCCAATCAGAGTCCTTGGCGGCCATATTTGTTGACCGATCAGCACAAAATACACAATCTTGGTAGAGGACCTTGAGTACTTTATTCCTGTAAAGTTTCATGAAATTCTGTGCAGTGGTTTTTTTGCAGAGAAGATGTTGAAAATGTGTTAGCCAATCAGAGCCCTCGGCGGCCATATTTGTTGACCGACGGCACGAAAAACAAAAAAACGTGGCAGAGGACCTTGAATACTTCCTTCCTGTAAAGTTTCATGAAATTCTGTGCAGCAGTTGCAGAGGAGATGTCGAAAATGAGTCAGCCAATCAGAGCCCTCAGCAGCCATATTTGTTGAACAATCGGCACTAAAAATAAAAACTTGGCAGAGGACCTTGAGTACTTCCTTCCTCCAAAGTTTCATGAAATTCTGTGCAGTGGTTAAAGAGGAGATGTCGAAAATGTGTCGGCCAATCAGAGCCCTCGGCGGCTATATTTGTTGAATGATCGGTACGAAAAACACAAACTTAGTAGAGGACCTTGAGTACTTCCTTCATGTAAAGTTTCATGAAATTCTGTGCAGCAGTTGCAGAGGGGATGTCGAAAATGTGTCAGCCAATCAGAGCCCTCGGCGGCCATATTTGTTGACCGATCGGCAAGAAAAACACAAACTTGGTAGAGGACCTTGAGTACTTCCTTCCTGTAAAGTTTCATGAAATTCTGTGCAGCGGTTGCAGAGGAGATGTTGAAAATGTGTCAGCCAATCAGAGCCCTCGGCGGCCATATTTGTTGACTGATCGGCAAGAAAAACACAAACTTGGTAGAGGACCTTGAGTACTTCCTTCCTGTAAAGTTTCATGAAATTCTGAGCAGCGGTTGCAGAGGAGATGTCGAAAATGTGTCAGCCAATCAGAGCCTTCGGCAGCCATATTTGTTGACTGATCGGCACAAAAAACACAAACTTGGTAGAGGACCTTGAGTACTTCCTTCATGTAAAGTTTCATGAAATTCTGTGCAGCGGTTGCAGAGGAGATGTTGAAAATGTGTCAGCCAATCAGAGCCCTCGGCGGCCATATTTGTTGACCGATCGGCAAGAAAAACACAAACTTGGTAGAGGACCTTGAGTACTTCCTTCCTGTAAAGTTTCATGAAATTCTGAGCAGCGGTTGCAGAGGAGATGTCGAAAATGTGTCAGCCAATCAGAGCCTTCGGCAGCCATATTTGTTGACTGATCGGCACAAAAAACACAAACTTGGTAGAGGACCTTGAGTACTTCCTTCCTGTAAAGTTTCATGAAATTCTGTGCAGCGGTTGCAGAGGAGATGTCGAAAATGTGTCAGCCAATCAGAGCCCTCGGCGGACATATTTGTTGACCAATCGGCACAAAAAACACAAACTTGGTAGAGGGCATTGAGTACTTGCTTCCTGTGAAGTTTCGAGAAATTCTGTGCAGCGGTTGCAGAGGAGATGTCGAAAATGTTAAAAGTTTACGCCGGACGGACGGACGACGACGACGACGACGACGACGGACGGACGGACGGACGGACGGACGACGGACGGCGCGCTATGACAATAGCTCACTTGAGCTTCGCTCAGGTGAGCTAAAAATCAAAAAGATCATTATTGAGTGTTTTGGGCTATATCACTGATATCACTTTTATTATTTATTACGTCCTTATGTAGACCCCACATTTTTGGGGAAATGGCGGGGTCTATTTATCTCTTCTCCCTTCTTTTTTGTGGACGTTTTTGCGTACAAATGTACGCCTGGCCACGCCCGTGAAATCTCCGTCTTCACAAATCTGTAAAATTTGTTTTTATCTATAACATGGGATGTTTTTTTAATTAAAGTGCCGGTATGAACAATTATAATATTTGTCAGTGACAAGCATATTCAGTTTGAATTTCGTCTTTCGTTACTCTGCGATCGGAGAGTACATGTATGTATATATATCCTATATTTATCATGACCATTAACTGTCCTTACTTCTCACAATTAAATTCTGAATTCCATGTCTACATGGATATACATGGATATATTCTCTACGAGAGCAAACAGGAAATAAGTTTAACAGGAGCTTGAAACAAACAAACAAAAACACACACAAAATAAATAAATAAATAAATAAATAATGAAAAGATATGAAATAAAACTAGTAACTCCGAGTCGAGCGAGAAACCCCTCTTTCCACCCAGCATTCCACTTGGTACAAGGAAGATTTATCCCATGGTTCGTTTATTTTCATTTGTTTTCCTAACACAACTGTGAAATCATCGAAATAAAAACAAAATAAAGAAGTTTACTAAACCATGTGCTGAAAATAAAATCAACAATGTAACATTATTGTGTAATGGTCAAGCATTATTCATCTACCTTTTTCATGTCGCCTGAAACGCAAGAGCGACATAAAGAGATCACTTTGCACGGCGTCCGTCTGTCTGTAGGTCATACTTTCATATACATGTATTTCGCTAGAACAAATAAACTTGATACACATCAGAGATCTTTTAAATTTTGCAGGAATTGTATAGCATGATGAAACTCGGCATCCCTTGAAGGTCAAGGTCACTTTAAAGGTCAAGTTCACGTACTTATAGGGAGAGGGCGTTTATAATGTTGTTCTAACTTTTCCCCAATCCTTTTTTAATGTCTTTGAAAATAAAATATGTTTAAACTCAAAGTAGGATCTTAGAACAAGCAACATGCCTGTTCTTGAACAATACTTGCTAATATAGACTGACCTGTCATGCTTTACTGGTAACAGTTTTGCCCCTCGCCCCTCCCAAATATTGTGCATTTTACGCAAATATTCATTTCTAGTTCCATGTTCGTTAATAAAAATCAGAGGGAAAGAAAAACGTAAATGGCGCGTTAAAACCGAGAGGCCAACATTTATTTTATGATATAAACGTAATTCCCTATGGGGAGGATTCATTCCGTAAACGGAGGCGTTTTAAATTTTGACGTTCCAGTTCAATAAATGAACGTCATTCAACTCGCTCGTTCTCGATAATGCGCGAAGTATTCTGTATAATGGATACACTCTTTGAACAAGGCAGGGTTGAAACTAAAATTACCTCGCTCAAAGTTTCCAAATGAAGACATTTTGTTTAATATTATTAACATTTCGCTGCAAAGTACGAAAGTTTAAAAAAAATGGAGAAAAATCCTTATAATCAAAGATAATTAAAGATACCAAACTTTTGATATATCTTACCCAATATATCGTTTAATCGTTAAACTTAAATTTTCTTTCCCGGTTTCATCAATACAAAACTTGTCAAAATCCGCAAAAAAAGAAACAAATTAGAGGAATTCGTACACCGAAACTACAGAAGGACACGCAACGATCGGTAAAACGACTCCTTTTACCCCTACTGCAATCAGATGGTTAAAAGTAAAATATCGTAACATTTTAAAGGTTTTCGTATAGAGCACAAGCAGGTACGTAGATGAAAATTCGTTTTTATTGAGAATATGTCAAAATTGTTTATCTAAAATAAAAATTAGGAACGTACCCGCCTGTGTTGTTAGCGAAAAACTGCAAAGAATGTATGAAAATTAACGAAAAATACGGATATTACCGTACCGTCACCAGTTTCTGACGTCGTAAATGACGTCATGGCACGCAAAGGTTCACAAACTTTTTACCGTTGACAAATACCGATGTTGATAGATAGATTTACATCAAAATGATTCAAAATTATATCTTTTTAAAAAGTCACTAAATGCAGGGCCGTAAATCACGGTTAGTGGACCTTCTCCTTTAGAAGATAAAGATATATACAATGTCTTAATTAGAGAATGTATATTTGGATTTGAGTGTAAAATAAAACGGGAAAAGATTCCCCGAGAGACGTCAAAAGCAGCTAGAACGCAACGAAACATAATATATAAGTAATAAATCATTCTTTTCGTAAATTTCAAATATCTCTAAAAGATGACGATGACATACATTTGATATCATCACATGAAGTTGAGAGAGAGAGAGAGAGAGAGAGAGAGAGAGAGAGAGAGAGAGAGAGTTCTTGTTTTCTTTTTTTTTCTAAAGGTTTCGTTTCGTTTCGATTTGTTACGTTTCGTTTCGAATTGTTTCGTTTCGCTTCGTTTCGCACTTTACAGGGACCCAAATATCAGTCGTTATGAATTTTATGAAAAAAATTGTACATAAACGAATTACATGTTCTTTTTATCCACAACATGGAAAGAGAGTTAAACAATTGCAATGGATATTTGTTACTGGTTAATTTACTTTGAATATCATCCATTTTAGATCGTCTTTTGGTATTCATTTACTGAAGAAACTTATTTTGCGACCGGAGAGTTCCCTCATCTAAATATGCATTATTGTATATAACCTTTATCTGTATCATTTCTCATTAATTCTGAATTTCATGTTTACATGCATACATTTACCATGAATGCAAACATAGAACATTGTAGAACGGGCACATGAAACCAAAAAAAAAAAAAAAAAAAAAAAAAAAAAAAAAAAAAAGGGGGGGGGGGGGGGGGGGGGTCGGACTCAGTGACTCCGATTCGAGAATTGTTTTTCAGTGAAACATAAAAATTCTGGTACAAGCATGATATATTTATACTTTTGACTTTATTTTTCTTATAAACACAAAGGTCTACGATAGTTTATCATCGGGATGAAATGAAAATAACCAAGTTTAAAAATGATGTATTGAAATTATGAACAAAGTAAATCTAAATCCCTGTTCAAGCATTATTCGCCCTTTTCATTATAACAATTTCTGGTGTCAGTCTTGCACCACCCCCCCCCCCCCCAATTTATTTTATTTTATTTATAACATGTATCAATATTATTTTTTGTGCGATTGTGTGTGAAAAAAAACTCACATCTAGCTCCATTAATCAATTTAGAGATACGGAAACAAGAAAAAGAGAGAGAAAAAGTAAACGTAAGCGTTTTCAATTTTGACGTTCCAGGTCAAGAAATGAACGTCAATCATCTCGCTCGTTCTCGATAATGCGTGCAATTACCTGTAGAATGATTACATCTTTGAACAAAACAGATTTGATACTAAAATTCACTCGCTCAAAGTTTTCAAACAGAGAAAGTTTATTCGATAACATTTCCGTGCAAAGTACGAAGGTTTACAAAATTGAAGAAAAATTCTTATAATCAAAGATAATTCGAGATACTAAACATGAAATTTCTAATCCATGATATCGTTAAAATCTGCAAGAAATATCCTGTTAGATCGTCGAACAAAAAGTTTCCTGTTTGATTTTGTTCCCAAGCAACAAGCGGGTTGAATTTCGGATGGTGACGTTATAAATATGAAACGTTTACGGCGATATCCCGGAGGTTTCATTTACTTGATATTTTTGAATATATTAAGTAAACGATAAATCTTACAAACTATTCATTACTATAGGATTGTAGATGATAATTTTCTGGTTTCATCGATACCAAACTTGTTGAAATCCATCAAGAAACAAGCGAATAAGATCGCCATGCGCGTAACCATGCGCAATACTCTATAACTCGTACCGAACTCGGCCTCGTTAATTACAAAACATAGATATAAATAGCGCCATCCTGAATAACTGCTATGTACACTGCATTCTATTGACCCCCAAAGCCTGCCAAACATGATAATTTCTTGTGGAATCTGCCATTACAATATAGAAACATATCGAACACTTAAATAATACAACAATCAACTTAAATATTCTATTTGTATGTTAGTTTGATTTGTACCTCCAATTAAGAACAAATGAAAGTCTTTGGTTTTTTTGCGAGATTGTGACTTTTTGAAATTGATATTTTCAGATGTTTTGTGAAATCCTTATTGCATTGATAGCTGTTTTGCTGACTGCTGTATTCAGGTACAGAAGAAGGAGAGTAACACGTCCATTCGAACACTCGTATGTTGTTATCACGGGATGTGACACTGGATTCGGAAGAGTCGCCGCAGAAAAGTTTGATAGCCTTGGAATGCACGTGTTTGCCGGCTGCCTATTAGAGAAAAGTATCCAGGAGCTTAAGGATACTTGTTCGGATAAACTATATCCGGCACTTTTAGATATTACAAAGCAGGATGATATCGACAATCTCTTGACAACATTGAATGGGAAGCTTCCACATGGCTCGGGTATTTTTTACATATCATTATTTTGTTTTCCAAAATTATTTCCATATCCATGATATTTTTTCGTTTCAACTTTCCGAAACTTCCATCTCACCATAATCCTTGTTACAAATCAATAGTCTGGTAAATATGTCTTTTCAATCTAAGTGGTTCATCGAACTTGGTTTTTGATCAATGATGTATGTCATTATTATAATCAAAACGAATTATCTCGTTTTTCTTGAAGCAACCAAGTTTGTATACGACTATTTAGACTGAGTATTCAAATTTACAAAATATACCTATGTTACCCCTCTTTATGACAAACGTGAGGATTTCAATTTCACCAATACAAACTTCCCCTTCATGTCTAGCAACATTCCCTCTTCCACTTCATATGGCGTATAATTTCACAACTAATACGCTATGCAAGAGAATGTTTTGAATACGAGAACTTCATATTGAGGACAAAGAGGCTCAAGGTTATTCAAGATGTCACTGAGGAAGTTCTACAGGTCGCTATTCAACAAATATAACACATTTCGACATCTGCCGTTCAAGAATTATGAAGGAACATTTTTGAGTACGACCTCTACAATTGATCATCTTTTACCTATTTGGACAGTTACCAGATTTGACACCTTTCTACTTGGCATTCGCGGCTGGTGTTACATGTAGCCAAATGTTTAACGTCTTCCAATTCATAGCATCATTTTAGAGCAGATAGATTTACAGCATGGACCAGACATGCACGTTTCGGGTAATAAACCCTCGTCAGTGATCCTCAATCTAAACAATGTAATATGATCAAAATATGTGCAAATTATGTCCTAAATATACCGAAAGACATAGCAAAATGGCTGGGATATGATGCTACAGGACCAAGGACGCTCCTTCCTCCCGGAATCCTGGTCTTGCCTCCATTCGAGGGTTCATGATCGCGTTGTTAAAGGAAACTTACACAACTTTGCCGTATTCCCCTGGATATTTGATTCATAAACTACAATAGCTACTTCGTTGCTGGTGCACCTTTTGCATACATTTCATGTATAATCTGCTGAATTCATTTCCTGTAAGGTCATTTCTTGTTTTTATTCTGTTTTGAGTCCTTTTGAAATTTAGAAAGCTACCAGCCAGCCAGGTAGAAAAACAAACAAGTAAATAAAACAAAGTTGAAATTTCATATTATATGACTATGTGATATATGACAGAAACCTGTTTCATTTGATTATTCACAGATTTTTGTCTGCAAAAGAATGATAGATAATAAAACATCTTGAATCATTGAATTACTTCTACATTTTTACATGAATATAAAAGATCACATAATTTCTCTTTAATTTTTGTAAAATACTCATTCAAATCTTTGTAGAAAACACTTATATTTGGTGACAATTCTATATTTTATTTTCGTTTTGGTTTATGACTTTGGGCTCAAAACCTACTAGCACGAGGACGCAAAACAGAAAATAACAAAGAAATCGCCTTAACCGTCTTTTATTCACGGCGACTTATTTCGCGAACATGAGTGAGGTGACTGGTTCGCGACATTTTATATTCGCGACATCGTATGAAAATATCTTTCTGCATATGTGTCTCTGCGTTTTATTTTCACGAATAAAAAGACGCCCGCGAACGAAAGACGGTTAACAGTCATCTTTTGCTAGAAGATAGCATGACTCCGCAAAAGGACAGATATGAGAAAGAGCCAAAGCAAAACTTGTACATGTTCTGTACTGAAACAGCGTAAAACATCCAAAGGATCGAACATAAGACAAATACTTTGACAAATAATAGAGGCATCGAGATACGCATTTATACGCACACTAAACTGTCATACAGATAAAACTAGACACACCGAAATATGAAAGAAGAATAACACATTAAGGTCATTCCTTAAACAATTCATTTTGGTACATTTTTTTTCTAAAACTTTGAGTAGCATATATTTAATTATGGAGTCATTGAGTTTCTTTACAACTTTTGATATTGCTTCAAATACAGATTTATATATTTTTGTACCTCCTACTCTGACGGAATCTCAGCATTCTGCCATTTCCTTATCTAAGCGAATTTACATAATTGACTGTCAATTAATTTCTGACGTATACGTTTTCTCAAGATCGTAACAACCTGACATCAATGGAATATAATTTTGAACTAGAAAAAAAGGAAAGGCTACCTTACCCTGCACAATTTCAAGAAATATTTTAAAAAAAATTCTGCGGAGCAATGAAAAGTTATCTTTCATGTTTCTCTACCATTGTACACGTCGAAGCATTCATTGCCAAATGAATGAGAATTTCTTTCTGAAGAATTTTTCGTATTTTAGAAGATGAAGTAAATTGATGTGTATGTGTGTGTCCGATAATTCGGTCATTTATGTACCCAATCGAGAAGGTATACTTAGGCTTATGAAAAGCACTTTGGCTTGAAGCATTACTGATGGGAATTTAATATTCGAAACACTTGTCTGGTGCAAATAGATTGGTTTGAAATTTTCTTCGAGAAGGTATAGAGTTAGAACACTTTCATATGAACACTTATTTTCTGTAGCAGTGTGGAGCAGTTAAACTTGTTCCCCATGACATTGGATGTTTGTAAGTGTATTAATTACTTCTTTCCAGCTCTGTCGCCCGATAGAAGCTTTGTTTTGACACAATATTATCTTAGCACCATCCCTCCAATGCTATTTTGAAGATAGATCTTGTTAGGTACTTCTTTGATGTTTATTATTTGGATATGCTACTGTATCGAACGTACAGGAAACTTGGAAACGCGTACTCTTTGTTAAGTAAATAAACACATTTAAATTCTGAAAATTAAACCAGATGGCGCTAGTGAAATGTATTTTGGCGGGTATGAAAAGCACTTTCAAATTGGTTGGAAGCATCACTGATGAAAAATTAATATTTGAAACACGTGTCTGCTGCATAATAAATTGGTTTGAAATTTTCTTCAAGAAGGTATAGATTTTGAACCCTGCCGCATAATTGATGCAGATGGTAAAAAATTATTTTAAAAACAAGATGGAGATTTTGCTGGAAATGTTTTAATAAAACAGTTTTCTTTTGAAGAAAAAGGTTCGAAATTAAAGGATGATTCTCCTGCGCGAGGTTTTCAGTGTCAGAGACAGTCCCTCTGCTATAGCGGTTGTTTCGGTAGTCATCACATGCGTTGTCATATTAGTATATAAACAATGTAACAATCAACATGATCAATGAAGTCAAAACGGAAAGTCGTTAGTATCATACGGTGAATTCTTCAGTATGTAAAATTGAAAATTTTATATGCTTTTGTTATCATATATTTCGCCTCGGGAAATAGGTCTGGTCTAGGGGAACCAGAATCGTGCTAACTCCCTCAATGGTATACTTTAACTGTTTTATTATACCGTAACAAACATTATACCGAAACAAACATATCTCTTAGGTTCACATGGTTCCAATGGACATTTTAATGATTTTAATGAATTTTTGATTGTTTAATTTTATTGCGGATTAATTTATGTGCTAAGCGGATAGGAGGCGGATTAATATGCTCCCGTATTAATAGCGTCATCCGATCAACCTTCAACGGCGCTGATTGGCTGATACCCCCAAGAAGCTCCACCCCATTTTGAAACTAACTCCCTAGGAAAATAGTCCTCTCAACTAACGCAACCCTTTGCAGGGAAATAGCCTTATCAGGCGATTTTCAGGCATTTACTTAAATTTTATGAAAAGAAGGGAGGAGATCTCCAACAAGACACCGTTGCAGCATCAACAGTAAAACACCAAAACACCCGATGCAAAAACACAAAAGACGAGTACAGCACGAGACGGAAAAGAGACACACGACATGTAAACATCAAACACGAAAGACTACACATAAACCGACGAGACCAATAGGTAATCGGTGCCGACTTTGGACGGCCATCTGTCACGCAAGTAGCAAATGCTGTGGTTATCCTGGATTACGTGCGCACAACCCTCTCACTTCTCAAATTACCCAGAGGTCTCGAAGAACGTACAATTGTGGTGTAAAACAACCTCCTCACTGTAAGATGACATCACACAAACAAGACCGCGAAACGCAGAGGCCCCAGAGACACAGATGAATATGTAAATGGATATAAAAAGAGGGCATGCGTAATACAGTCCGTGCTCTGCCGGCTGTAGCGAGCTCATGTATGTAATCACCCGAGGAGTCCGACTGACATTCAGAGAGGACAGGTGGTCGGGGCCCTGTCTTCTCTAAAGAGGTTTGGACAGGGCCCGTCATGGAGTCCCGTCGTCACAGTCAGTCAGAGTGCAAGTCTCAAGGATGCGCTTGTACAAGACTGTAGATTGGTCAAGTACCAAGCCTAGTGTCCGTCTGGTGACATTAGGATCATATCCACGGTATAAAAGGCGTTTGATGATTCTGACGCATTTTCGATGGTTATGCTGTCTACCTTTGATCCTTTTTATTTTGTTTATCATATCACCATAAAAGACAGGTTGTGTAATGCCCATAGTAATGTACTCCGTTGCATGTATAGATCCGAATTTTAAAAGAAGTTGACTGTAATTCTTGTAAAATTTCCAGAAAGTCTTAACTAGTTTATGAAAGCGGAAACCTTGACCTAAAAGTTTTTTGGTAATTTGTAAATTTCTACTGTGAAAATCCAAAATATCAGTACATGCTCTAGCGTACCGGATGAGCTGTGCTATGTAAATGCCATATGACGGTAATCTTGGAACATCACCGTCAAGTCAAGGGAAATTTACTATGTTGAATCCAAAATCATCCCTTTTGTCATATACACTTGTATGAATCTTTCCGTTTACAATTTTGATATTTAGGTCCAAAAAGGGTGTTTCTGTATTTGAAAGGCTTGCCTTGTTAAGGGTTAATTCTTGTGGATAAATTTCATTCTTATATAATTCAAAAGCAGGATTGTCAATGGTTAGAATATCATCCAGATACCTAGAAGTATTATTGAAACATTTCAGCTCGTCAAATTTTCTTTGCTTTTGAAGATTTTTGATAAATTCTTTTTCATAAGTGTATAAAAATAAATCTGCAACAAGAGGCGCACAGTTAGTACCCATAGGAATTCCTACAACCTGCTTGTATAGATCCTCACCAAATCTAACATGAGTTTCTTTTTATATAGGAAAAATCAGTAGAGGTATAATAAATGCTTATTACTGTAGCAAAATCCTCCAGCTACCGAGGGTACACAGAGGTATTCATAGACGTACAACAGTTGAATCTCACTTTTACTAGATGATATCACCAACAAAAATTAACAGTTACGGAGCCAGGTGACACAATAATAAGGATAAGAAAAATTCGGCATACAAAAAATCAGTCCGTGCTCTGCTGGCAGAAGCAATATTCACGTCTTCAAAATCATAGCATCATTTAGGAATAGATAAATTTGCAATAATGACCAGTTATGCATGTTTCGGGTACATAATCCTCGTCATTGATCCTCAAACAATGAAATATGGCCAAATATGTATAAAGTTTTGTCAAAAAATACCGAAAGTCGTAGCAGGATTTTAGGGATATGATGCTAAGGTCATTACCAATAAACCGAAAAGTTCGACAATCTTTAAATAGGACAACGCCCGTCATAGAGTCATTTACCTTACTGAGAATGACTCTTCATGTAAATCCACGACAAAAAATAAAATACTGATTGGTTGATTTAACGTATCCAATGTACAAATGGAGATCTCGCTGACATCTCTTCCGTTCAAAATTATCTCGGTTATCTTTGGCTGGGTCTCGATAGTTTCTGTGGCTTAGATAACGATTGGCATGTTGACCTTTGATGTTGGAAACCAATTTTGATGTTGGATTATGGAATATTTCGGTAAAGATATGCCGTAATTCTAGCTATGAGTTAAAGAAGATCCTGACGATAATCCCAACAGCACTCACAATAGAGCACAAAATTGAGGATCGACTATATAACACACTTGATATTTATTTGTACAAAGAATACTTTAAATGTCTTGAATTTGTTTCAATCCTCATTTCGGTTTCGTTTTCTTATTCACTGTGTTTATTTTCAGGTTTAACTGGACTTATAAACAATGCAGGAGTGCTAGGTGTCTGCGGATTGTTAGAAAGCTTGGGAAGTGATCAGTACATTCAAGCATTTCAGGTAAATGTGTTTGGAATGATAGATGTTACCAAAGCACTCCTACCCTTACTAAGGATAGGCAAAGGACGCATAGTCATTACCTCTAGTTATGCTGGAAAGTTCGGAGCTCCCTTCATGGGACCCTATTTCTCTACGAAACATGCAGTTGAAAGCTACTCGGAGTCACTGAGGTAAGCTTCTCACGCACGTCGTTCTACTTTACTTCAATATAGAAAATTTGTGCTTTCTGTCGGTTGTTTATGGATCATCCAATTCATTATAATAAGACGGAGAAACTGGACAATGAAAATTCGATTTTTATGATCACCAAGCCCGTACAATTCATTATGTATCATGCCTTGATTGTTTATAAACGTTAAAATTGTTCTCGTTATCTCCCATTGTTCGTTGACGTGGTCATTTTGCGTGCTGGTTTTGTTGTTGTTGTTGTTGCAAGCCATTGCGTTCCGATTAGATCCTAGCGTCGACTCGTTTGTGCTTTTCTCCGAAACGTGCATGTCTGGTTCATGCAAATTAATATGTTCTTAAAATGATGCAACTGAATTTGAGGACATTTAAAAATATCCATATTAAGATAAGATATGATAATATATATTATATTCTTCAGTTAACCGTCCATTCAATCACTCATACATTTTTGTTATGTTTTGGAATTTCAGGAGAGAGCTGTACCACGACAGCGTTTCTGTTCACGTAGTCGTACCTGGAGCATTTCGAACACCAGTTCTCAATTTAAAACGATTTGAAGAGGATTTAACTGAACATTTTCATAAAATGTCAACTGAGTCAAAAGAGTATTATGGAATGGACATGATCAAAATGAGTACGTAAACAATTCAGGGTTTTTATTAAATGTTTAAATAAAGAAAAACCGAAGTGCTTAAACTCTGCTGCCAGAAAGAGGCCCGATAGATTAAAATTGATAAAAAAAGGAGAGGATGTCCAGCATGACTTGGTTGCTGCACACATCAAAGCACCAAGCACCTGATGTGAAAACACGGAGTTAACAAGCACATCAAGAGACAAACGACACAGAAACATGAAACACAAAAGACTACACATAAACAAACGAGACCAATGAGCAATATGTGCCGACTTAGGACAGCCATCTGCCACGCCAGTAGCAAATGTTGTAGTTATCTGGATTACGTGCGCACAACCCTCCCACTTTTCCGGTTACCCAAAGGAGTTAAAAAGGATCCTGACGACAATTTCAACAGAACTCACAATAGAGCACAAAATTAAGCATCGAGGGACCCCAAGCAAGCTAGAGGTGGGACCAGGTGCCCGGGAGGAGTAAGCATCCCCTGTTGGCTAGCCGCACCCGCCGTCGATGTTAAAGCACGAAAATGAAAACAATGTATAAAATTCATGCACTGTCTGACGTTATGTCTACATTGTATGTAGAAAGTGCTATGGCGACAATGTTAGGGAATTATATTCAAAACACTTACTGTCAAAGGTATCGAAGAACGCACAATTGTAGTGTAATTGCTTAGTGTCGATGGTCTTTTTCCATTTCTCTTTCTTACTCCTTTGTTTTACTCAAGTGCTATTATGATATGCAATGAAACGACACTACAGGAAATTTGGAGCCGTGCACTTTCTGTAAAGCAAATGCACAAATTTTGATTCTAACAATAAAACCAGAGGACACTACTGAAATGAATGTAGCGGCTTATGAAAAGCACTTTGGCTGGAAGCATCACTGATGCGGATTCGATACCCCAAAGACGTGTATGGTGCATAATAAATTGGTTTTGAAATTTTCTTCGAGAAGTTAAAACGTTGGAACCCTTCCGTATTTATTACTATCATAGTTAGAAATATCTAAAGGACAGATAAAGATTCGGTTTTCAAGGATTTTATTTGCCTTGCCATAGCGTATTAAAAATTCTATGTTTAACATTTTGATAATAGTTCTAAATGCTCTGAGCAGAAAAAAACCAAAATATGTTATATCTTAACCTTCATTCATTCCGTTTTTCTAGTTTGAAAAGTATCATTCATAAAGAGAGTTTTGAAGTTAGAAATCTGCTGTAGAGCAGACGATATTTAATGAAACAAGAAGGAAAAGAAAAGTTTAGTCTACCACTTAGTGCTTCAAAATATTTTGTATATAACATGTACAGTTTGGCATGATTTGAAGGAAAGATTGCTTATTACACGAGACACTGATTAATACATGAATTCAGCAATTCGAGTAATATGTAAGTTTTAGTCACGTTTAACAAAAAAATTATCAGTTCTGAAGTCATGTTAATTTGCTACTTGTGTGGCAAATGGCCGTCCAAAGTCGGTCCCGGTTGCCCATTGGTATCGTTGTTGTCGTTTGTGTTTGATGTTTATATGTCGTATGTCTCTTTTTCGTCTCTTCGTGTGCTGGTCTTTATGTTTTCACATCGGGTGTTTTGGTGTTTCGCTGTTGGTGTTGCAACAGGGTCTGGTTGGAGATCCTCTCCTTCTTTTGAATTTGAAGACTTTTAATATTCTAAAAATCGAACCATGCTTTTATGCTTCGAAATGCATTGATGTTTAACATTTTTTCAGTTAATAAGTATGTGGTCAATCTGGAGGCCAGTAGAGACCCAGACTTTGGTAAAGTGGTGAACGCTTATCAACACGCTCTGACGTCATCATACCCAAAGATTCGCTACAAAGTTGGAATCGATTGTAAGATCCTGTTAGCAATGGTACACTATTTACCGGAGTGGTTAACGGACCTCATCATAGCTTCACAGTTTCCTGTCCCAGCAGGTGCACACAAATCTTAAAGGATACCAGTAGTGAAATTCTAAACCATTTTATACTTATATAGTGAATGTTATTCCTGTTTTCATGAAACCATTAATACTAATGAAGTTAATGATTTACCGGTTTTCATGTCAAGGGTAATATACTTGTCAATATAGTTATAGACTATCCTACATGTTAAGCTCATAATTATGTAAGAATTCAGCATAAACAGTGCAAAATAGAAATCTTTGGAACATATAACGCATTTGCTTTGTATATTGACTTTGTCACATTGACTATCAGAGTTTATGTATCTTGCTTATGGAAAAAAAGAATGCATAACTTATGACCGCTTTGTGAAATTTCAAAATGAATCCTGTCATATCTCTTTGATAATTAAAAAGAAAATTAAACGAATGTTTACAATGTTTTTCCACGTTAAACGTTTGTGGTATTATAGGGAGGGGCATAAATAAGATTACACGTCTTCAAATTCATAGCGTTATTTCAGAAAAGATTTGCGGAGTGGTCCATACATGCATGTCTGGATTCTTAACCCATGTCAGTGATCCTCAATGCACAAACAATGAAATATGGTCAACGATTGTGAATGTTAAGTCCAAAAGCTACCGAAAGACGAGTATAAGTACACGGGACTCGAGAAAAACAGATATGTTGAGTCTACGTTTACTTTGTTGGCAGATTTTGCTGGTCCCATTCGTACAAAGCAAAACGATCCAATCAGCGTATAATTTATATTATGACCTTATAACAAACTACACAGCGGACATCCGACCCGTCAACGATGATACAGAAGTTATGTATGTGAATACGTCATTTTATTTGAACGCCATTTTGAACGAACTGACGGGTCAGCTGACAACTGCATTGTCCATACGCTTGGTATGGAATAACGTACTATTCACCTGGAATCCTAATGATTACGAAGGACTATATAAAATGGAAGTTTCTAAAACAAAGATCTGGACTCCAAATTTGGTGCTCATTTCTTCAAGTCAAAAAACTCAGTCACTGGGTAAGGATAGCGACAAGGTCAGTGTATATGATGCTAAGGAGGGGATCTCCAATAAGACTCGGTTGCAGCAACCAGAACAAAACTTCAAAACAACCCAAGTGAAAACACGGAAATTACATACACAACAAAAGACGTAAAAAGGACAAGGAATACCGAATACGACATCAAAACATCAAACACAAAAGACTACACATAAACAAACAATATACTTCTACAAATTAGCAATCGGTAACGACTTAGGAATGCCACCTACCACGTTATTAGCAAAAGGTTTGGTTGTCAGGATCACATGCACACAAGCCTCCCATATTTCCGGTTTTTCAGAGGTCTAGAAGATCGCTAATTGTTGTGTATGATATCCTCACTTTAAGATGACCACACAAACAAAACAGCAAAACTAATGAACCCAAGCAGATCTGCTACAATACGTGAAGAAGAAAATAAAGTTAGAATACTACGTAAAAATTCCTAACTAAAACAGAACAATCAAACGAATTTGCAACAAAGGAAAATAGCTACCTTATGTCAACCAATGAACTTCCGATGAGATAAAAGGATTCTTTTTAAATATCTTAAAACGATTCTTTACGATGATGTTAGGTAGCAACACTGAAATAAAGAGTTAATAAAAGTTTGAATGATTTCTTACGTTTACATATTACTTTTTCGCCCTGAAACATATTGATTATGAATAGAATTAATTAACTTCAAATGCTTGAAATAATAATGGCAGACAGCATGCTCATTAACAATTCCATATAAACTTTAACCAAAATGAAAGAAAATTCAAAGTAAGAGGATTAACAAACGCACATAGCTGGCGTTCCTTTGTATATTTCTTGTACCAACCTTAATCGTCTTCAAATTAAATAGCATCATTTACGAACAGATGAATTTGCAGAATGTACCAGACATGCACGTTTCGGGTACTTAACCCTCGTCAGTGATCCTCAGTCTAAACAATGTAATATGGCCAAAAGGTGTGAAAGTTAGGATGTTTAAAAAACCGTAAGACGTAGCAGGATGGGCGGGATATGATAATAAAGGACCCAAGTTTTAAAAATTGCAAGAAATTTTGATGACAGACATTTTCGAATGTGTTGAAGAAACGATCAACCAAAATTGATAGAACTTGGATACATGTGCCCTCGGGGACTCCTTGTCAACAAGCAGTGACACTCAACACGTGTTACAAATCTTTAACGTCTTCAAATTCAATAGCACCTTTTAAGAACATATGAATTTGCAGCATGGATCAGACATGCACGTTCCGGGTACTTAACCCTCGTCAGTGATCCTCAGTCTAAACAATGTAATATGGCCAAAGAGTGTGAAAGTTAGTACGTTTAAAAAACCGTAAGACGTAGCAGGATGGGCGGGATATGACAATAAAGGACCCAAGTTTTAAAAATTGCAAGAAATTTTGATGACAGACATTTTCGAATGTGTTGAAGAAACGATCAACCGAAATTGATAGAACTTGGATACATGTGCCCTCTCGGGGACTCCTTGTCAACCAGCAGTGACACTCAACAAGTGTTACAAATCTTCAAATTCAATAGCACCTTTTCAGAACATATGAATTTGCAGCATGGACCAGACATGCACGTTCCGGGTACTTAACCCTCGTCAGTGATCCTCAGTCTAAACAATGTAATATGGCCAAAGAGTGTGAAAATTAGTATGTCGAAAAGCCGCGAGACGTAAAATGGGTGAATGAAAGTGAAATACTTAATCCAAAATCAGAGTTCATAAGTCACAATGAAAAGAATCACAAATTCGTGAGACATATACTCGTCTTCCACCGCAACGCCATAGGTTCCTTCCACTACTTTTCACTCTCAATATGACCTTGCCTTCACCCCGTAGGTCCCATGTATTTTTCAAATTAATTAAAAAGGAAATTACATAAATTCAGATTGAAGATAGGGATAAAGTTAGAATAACTGTTCTAAATCATGGCGCCAAAATTTAAAAGTATTCGCATTTGTTGTTTTCCGACGTCATCAAACTACAATGACGTGACGTCATAATAGGGCCGCCGACAGAAATCCTGTCGAAGCTGGGGACCCCTGAATCCAAGGGTACTTTGTAATGAAGCGTCTGGCGGAATGCGATAAAACCCTTGGTGCACCAAGATGACATATGCTATGAGAAAAGAAAGAAGGACAAACAGATCGAGACAAAAACCAAGCCCAAAAAGAAACACTTAGCGATCTCAAGAATCAAGTGCACGTACGGAATGCATTGAACATGTTGAAGGTGACATTTAAAAGCGATCATTTTATCTAAAATCGTCTTTCTTTTTCACCATATACAATTAAGAGAATGTCAACACGTCAGTCAAAATTAAACACTTAAAGGTCAATGAAACGTGTTTTTCATGCAGCGATTCTGCAAGTCTGCTACACGAGAGCTAATTTTAAAATTATGAAGTGATCTCTCACACAGGGACTAAATGGACACTGCACAGAATTTCACGAAACACAATGTTTATTTGTATATTTTATGAATATCTTGTTTTTATTTAAAAAAATATTCTTCAATATTAAAAGCCCTTCTGGCTCACTCACCCGAGAAGGCCTTCGTCAATTTTTACAACGTGCACGTGATTCACACATACGCATATCGTTTGACGGATCATATACACATTTGTTTTAGAGATTATTCAGATGGAAAATATAAGCTCCTTGCATTTTACGTATAAGACGATTTTTGGTTATGATTTAATTTATGTATAGAAATTGTAGATGGATTTAAGTAGAAGTTACAGCTTATACTGCTTTAACGTGAAAATTCGTTATAGAATGTTAAGCTAAATAAACAATAAAGAGGTTCAGGATCCTTGTCTCTCGTGCCTTGTTGGAGGTTCCTCCCGTTCATTTTATAAAAAATCATACAAAATTTTGATTAATTTCGAAATATATATGGCTCAAGGAAACATATATTTTTAATGTCTTTCACTAATTATATTTTGCGACAAAATTCATTGTCTCTATATAGAAGGGAAATCTACTATGACGATATATCTGTTCATAAAGTTGAACCGGGAATGTTTAAGACTGGAATACTCAATTCATTTGTAACTCCAGAATACACGACAGAACTCTTCCGACACATGCTACCCAAATCACAAGAGTTCTATGGAGAATGAATAATAGCCACAATTGAGTGGTAATCAATCAGCATCCCAAATGGAAGTAGATGAAGGGAGGTAATCAATCAGCATCCCAAATGAAAGTAGATGAAGGGAGGTAATCAATCAGCATCCCAAATGAAAGTAGATGAAGGGAGGTAATCAATCAGCATCCCAAATGAAAGTAGATAAAGGGAGGTAATCAATCAGCATCCCAAATGAAAGTAGATAAAGGTAGGTAATCAATCAGCATCCCAAATGAAAGTAGATAAAGGTAGGTAATCAATCAGCATCCCAAATGAAAGTAGATAAAGGTAGGTAATCAATCAGCATCCCAAATGAAAGTAGATAAAGGGAGGTAATCAATCAGCATCCCAAATGAAAGTAGATGAAGGGAGGTAATCAATCAGCATCCCTAATGAAAGTAGATAAAGGGAGGTAATCAATCAGCATCCCAAATGAAAGTAGATAAAGGTAGGTGATCAATCAGCATCCCAAATGAAAGTAGATAAAGGGAGGTAATCAATCAGCATCCCAAATGAAAGTAGATAAAGGGAGGTAATCAATCAGCATCCCAAATGAAAGTAGATGAAGGGAGGTAATCAATGAGCATCCCAAATGAAAGTAGATAAAGGGAGGTAATCAATCAGCATCCCAAATGAAAGTAGATAAAGGGAGGTAATCAATCAGCATCCCAAATGAAAGTAGATAAAGGGAGGTAATCAATCAGCATCCCAAATGAAAGTAGATGAAGGGAGGTAATCAATCAGCATCCCAAATGAAAGTAGATGAAGGGAAGTAATCAATCAGCATCCCAAATGAAAGTAGATGAAGGGAGGTAATCAATCAGCATCCCAAATGAAAGTAGATGAAGGGAGGTAATCAATCAGCATCCCAAATGAAAGTAGATGAAGGGAGGTAATCAATGAGCATCCCAAATGAAAGTAGATGAAGGGAGGTAATCAATCAGCATCCCAAAATGAAAGTAGATGAAGGGAGGTAATCAATCAGCATCCCAAAATGAAAGTAGATGAAGGGAGGGGATCTCGAATAAGACCACGTTACAGCACCAACAGCAAAACACCAAAACACCCGATTCGAAAACACAAAGACGAGCATACTAAGAGACCAAAAAGAGACATACGACATATAAACATCAAAGACAAAAGACTATGCATAAACCAACGGGTAACTGGTGCCGATTTTGGACGGCCATTTGCCACATAGGTAGCAAATTTTGTGGTTATCCTGGATTCCGTGCACAAAACCCTCTCATTTCGTCTATTACCCAGAGGTCTCGAAGAATGTACAATTGTGGTGTAAAACAACCTACTCACTGTTACATGACCAAGCACAAAAAAGACCGCAAGACTCGAGGGCCTAAGCAACCAAATGAATATGTAGATGGATATAAAAAGAGGGCGTACGTAATACAATCCGTGCTCTGCCGACGCGAGCTCATGTAATTAATCACCCGAGGAGTCCGACCGAAATTCAGATAGGAAAGGTAGTCGGGGCCCTGTATTCTCTAAAGAGGTTTGGACAGGGACCGTTATTGAGTCCTGTCGTCAAAGTCAGTCAGAGTGCAAGAAAGGGGGGGGGATCTCCAACAAGTCTCAAGAATGCGCTGGACAAGAATGTAGATTGGTAAAGTACCACGCCTAGTGTCCGTCTGGTGACATAAGGATCATATCCAAGGTATAAAATGGATTTGATTATTCTGACGCAGCTCGATGGTTATGCTGTTTGCCTTTTATCCTTGTAATTTGGTTTATCATATCACCATAAAAGGCAGGTTGTGTAATGCCCAAAGTAATGTGTGAATAGATCCGAATTTTAAAAGAAGTTGACTGTAATTTTTGTAAAATTTCCAGAAAGTCTTAACTAGTTTATGAAAGCGGAAACCTTGACCTAAAAGTTTCTTGGTAGTTTGTATATTTCTACTGTAAAATTCCAAAATATCAGTACAAAATCACTTTGGCTAGAAGCATCACTGATAAGGATCTAATATCTGAAACAAGTGTCTGGTGCATAATACATTGGTTTAAAATTTTCTTCAAGAAGAAATGGAGATGGATCACTTCCGAATTATTGCATATATAATTCATCTTGGGATGCTGAGTTGAACCCATGCTCAACATATTTCGATTTAGACGGTTCAATTTCGATTTCATTTCGACAGAATTGAGATGTTGTTGATCATCTACTTATAAATAAGAACAATCTTAAAACACTGCATTTAATACATTCAATGAGTTTGATCTGTTCTGTACGACCGTTTCTTACGAGCAGAACATGCACCTAATATGATCGTCATTGGAGAGTACCTTTTGCTTCTTTGGACAATGTTTTGTTGTTTAGTTCTTTTTATTAGCTCACCTGGACGATGTTGAGATGAGCTTATGCTATACTCCCAGCGTCCGAGTCCCCGTCCGCGTTTGCGTCCGTGTCCGTTTAATGTTTTTAGGTAGTTCAGTATCTGACAAAGTACTTATGCTACAGTAACCAATCGTACAGAGTTTATGTCAAAAGCACTTTGGCGGGAAGTATCACTGATGAGGATTTAACATTCAAAACACGTGTCTGGTGCTTGATACATTGGTTTAAAATTTTCTTCAAGAAGAAATGGAGTTGGATCACTTCCGAATTATTGCATATATGATACATCTTGGGATGCTGAGGTGAACCCATGCATCGGATGCTGCATCTGACCTACAATTTTCAGTTCAGAGATTAGCGTTCATCTGGTTTAAGTCTTTGGGGGTAGCTCAGTATCTGACAAGGTAATGAAGCTACAGTAACCAAACTAGCACAAGTGATTCATCTTGGGAAATTGAGGTGAACCCATGTATCGGATGCAGCATCTGACATACTTTTTCTGCTTGAATGATTTTTGCTTTTAAGTGCTACATGTATCAAACATGCATATTGGATGTATCTTTGCTTAAACGTTCATAAATGAGATAAAGAAGATCCTCCCGACAATCTCAACATCACTCACAACAGAGCACTAAATTGAACATCGACAGACCCCTATCAAGCTAGAGGTGAGGCAAGGTTCCTAGGAGGAGAAGCATCCCGGCTAGCCGCAACGGCCGTCAATGTACACACACGAAAGTGAAAACAATATCTACAAAACATGCAATGTCTGAGGTTATTTCTATACAGAAAGTGTCATGGTGACTATGTCAGGAAAAAGCATTCAAGGCACTTACTGTCAAACCATCACCTATTTTCCTGTTTGAGTGATTTTGCTTTTAAAGCCAATAAGTAAAGAAGGTGTTTTAAAGGCCGGGGTTTTTTTTACCGAGTGGTAATTAATATGCAAACCTGAGTGATCTTAGCTTGGTAGGCGTGATAAACGCGGCGTCTACTGACCACTGATATTCCTAGAGACGCAAGCGGTGTGTGACATCATACCGACAGTTATACTTAACAATGATAATAAGATATACCACAATTTTACCTATTTGAAGCTGTCAATCAAACACTGAGAGTGTTACAAAGGCAACATAGGACCAATCAGATTGCGAATAGAGATGTTAACTCTACCATGCCTACATTGGTCACATGTCTTCTTTTATAGTCCCCACCCGGCCTTTATTTGAATTTAGCTGACATGCTGCCTCAATGTGAGTTTTTCTGGTCTCGTACGAGTATGTTAATTTTTTTTTTTTGTAATTAGCTCACCTAAGCGAAGCTTAAGTGAGCTATTGTCATAGCGCACCGTCCGTCGTCCGTCCGGCGTAAAATTTTTACATTTTCGATTTCAACTCTGCAACCGCTGCACGGAATCTCACGAAACCTTTCAAGAAGCAAGTACTTAAGGAGGCTCAATAATCGTTTGATGTCATCATATTCCCAACGAAAATACTGGTTCGAATAGTACCGAGTGCGGTTTCGGCCTTTAAACTCCGCCGTAATTCGCTTGTTTCTTGACGGATTTCGACAAGTTTGGTATCGATGGAACCAGAAAATTATCATCTACAATCTGAGTGTAATAGATATATAGTGAAATGTTAGTATATTGTCCCTGTAGTATGATCATATCAGAGTTTATCTTTCCTTGTTAAATGGACACATGTTTTCACACCGTTTACATGTCATTTGATGATTCTTTTTTACGAATGTGAAGACGCAATATTTGCACAATATTTGGTGAGTGTCACTGCTGGTAAATTGGTACGAAATTTTCTTCAATAATGACAAATATGGACAATGACCATATCCAAGCACACAGTACAAAATCGATAATTCAGAAAATCATCAACAGAAGGCATAAAAAATCAGGTATAGATCGAAAGGTGTAGATTTGGAACACTTCCAAAGTGGATCATGTAGCATCATATAACTTCCATCCTGCCCGGTCATTCGATATTTTTGGACATAGCTTTCACAGTCTTTGGCCATATTACATTGTTTGGATTGAGGATCCCTGACGAGGTTGAAGTACCCGAAACGTACATATCTGGTCCATGCTGCAAATTCATCTGTTCGTAAATGATGCTATTGAATTTAAAGACATAAGGTTAATGATATACATACCACATAATATTAGATATTCATACAGTCCAAGAGAATATTGAAAACAGTAATTTTACTAAAAATAATAATATAACTTAAATTGGAGTTATGTTTCTTGGAAATTTATCTCTTTCCATTCCTCTAAGCAGTAATACTGTTAAGATAGTCAGTTCGCTCTGACTTATACCAGTGAATTCGGGGAGAAATGAAAAATTATTTAAAACATCAGGATTTTTTTTTCCTCAACATGTTTGAAGAGAATGTGATATCAGATAGAAGAAAATTTGAAAAATAGGTTCCAAATGGACATTATTTTCACTTTTCAGTAGAAAAATTGGTACATATTTATTGAATTTGTTGTTAAATGAAAAAAATTGAGTGATAAAAGCTGAACTTGTAGCTTTAAAACGTTGCTTTGTCTATATTACAGAAAGATGTAATATAAAGGGGCAACATTACTGTTTTCATTAATATCAGGGATAATTGTTAACAGTAATATTACAGTTCTAAGTAATATTACTATTTCTAGTATTCTCCTGGAGTGTCATACATGTAGAAGTATATAATTTGTCTTTGTCTTTTTTTTTCACTTTGAATTTTTTCCTCATGTATAAGTCAGTGAAAATCAAATAAACAATCACCATCAAAATTCAAATCAGTTAAAGATCAGTTAAAAATCAGTTAAATATCAGTTGTCCATCAATAATCCAAAATTCGCGGATTACCTGAGCAGTATCTATCCTTCGGAGCTTGAAGTCAAAGAAACTACAGAGACAAATAATTCAGCATCCTATTTGGACATAATATTGTCCTACGACACTGATGGTCACATGAACACCTCACTCTATGACAAACGTGACGACTCCAATTTCAGCATTACAAACTTTCCTTTTCTGAGTAGCAACATCCCTTCATCGCCTGCTTATGGTGTGTTCATATCTCAGTTGATACGCTATGCCAGAGCAAGTACCAAATATACGGATTTTGTTCTGAAAGCTAGGCGTCTTTCACATAAGCTTCTCAGTCAGGGATAAGTTTGTGACCGACTAACATCGTCACTGAGGAAGTTCTACGGTCGATATGGGGAACTCGTCATACACTATGGTGCCGCACTCTCCAGAATGGTGGATGATATTCTGTCATAGACCATTTGAACCATCCAACCAAAGATTGTACTCTATGTCTTCCGAAATGGAAGTAACCGGATGTGACAGTTCTACCGAACTGAAGCGGCGGGTGTTACATGCAAGCAGGAGATGCTTACTCTTCCTGGGCACCTGGTCTCACTCCCATATCGGGAGTTCGCTTGTTTTCATATGGTGGAGGTTTTTGTTTGTTTGCTTTGGTTCCTGTTCTATTCCTGATTTTGTATGCCTTCGGTTTCTGATGTTCTGAATTATCGATTTTGTGCTGTAAACAGGGATATGGTCATTATCCATATTTGTTATTCAAATCATTTAACGCAATTGTCAAAAAATTTAAATGTTAAACAAATGACATAAGATGCTCTGCAATTAAATTGACGATTCAAAAAATCATTTTTATGATGCGTCAGATGCGAGAATGTTATTTGTTTTTCTAATATTGATTAATTATTTTGTTTGTTTGCAGGTATGAGGCGACCAGTCATTTTCGAGTTTAGAGTTTAAGCCCGCTGAATCGTTAATTATATCAACTGATCAATGTGAACAATAATTCACCTTGATAAGATTCCCCTCGTTTTAACTTTTTGTCAGGTATGTACAAAGTTCGTAGGGTGACAATCATCTCATTTTAGTAAAGCTCCTATAGAAAATGTTTTACCGAAACTGACAAGGCATAGAGATAACTGAAATATGGAGGTCACCAAATAAAATGGGGTTATTGTGTATCCGTAGCCAGCTAGACACGGGTACGAAATTATTAAGAAATATTGCAGCTATCCCTATTAAGTGCATATGTTGCTCAATCTTTAAAAGGTCTTTCCGAGAGACATTGTATTTTCATAAGAACACTCCATACACAAAACACGGAGGAATGAATACACAGAACTAAGTGTAGAAGTAACACATTCGTAGTCATAACCTATTAAAGTAGTTGAGTTCTCATTTTCGACGTTCGAGTAAATGAATAAGCGCGCATGTATTTTATGTATAAATGCCCTTGCATTGACACTCTCAAATCTTCATGACGAAGGACAAAAAAATAATTAAAAAAAACAATTTGGGTGATTCAGACGACCCCCAACCCCACCCCTGATTGTCAACACTACACCTTTTATCTTTATATTTTGGTCGAAATATCAAATGACCTCACTTTCAAAAGAGACAACACATATGGAAATAATAATCTGAGCACATGTATATACAGGTATTACCACGTATGAAAATGATTATAACAGGGCCACACAAATTTTAAATGATCAAATAAATAGTAAAATAAAATACAGTCGTACTACGGTCATGGGATGAAAACTAGGATATGAAAACTTTTACAACCATATTGAGTCTTTGCGGAATACAGTGATTTACCCTTACAGACGTCATCTGACGTAAAACCATCGTGACGTTATGTAAATGGTAAGGTAACGTCGATTTTATACCGTCGTCTCCCAGACTTTAAGGACTGTTTCCATAGAATGTGATGCCGTCATAATCCGTCAACGTCAGATACCGTCTCAAATGGGAAGTTACTTTGGCTTTCGAAAATAGGAAATATCTCCATGCGGAAATATATCTCAGATATGACCTTTATTATTATGTTTTACAATGTACACTTTAATAAGATGATTAGAAAAAAAATAAATTGTAAGTAAAATTGGAATCAGAGAATCAGCGAGTAAAAGATATTTTTGTCCTGTCGATGAATGATATTTTTTTCTGCTGATACGAAACGCTTATTTACACCGTACCTTGCACAAACCTAACAGTGTCGAATACGTACCTCAAAAATACATTTCATCATCAATGTTAAGCCCCTGTCACACCTACACGTTCTCTCGAGACGTTCTTACTACGTCCTTGAAGTCCTTGAAATTTTTCATGAACGTAGTGAGAACGTGACATTTGTCACCCGGAAGGACTCTCCGAAAGAATAAACGACGACTCCGATACGTGCGCAACAACCTTTAGCGTCCGTAACACGTTAGTAGCGCGTCCTTCCCGTCTTTAATACGTTTAGTCAAGTTTGCACTACGATCGGACCCAAGTTCACACGACGACGAAGGTGTCTGTGTTGCGATCGTACGGGGTTATTACTACGTTCTCGATGTCCTTACTGCGTTCATGCTGCGATCATGACACGTTCAAAGGATAAATTGTTTTTACGAGGTCTATTTTGATTTTTTAGACCCCTAAGACCAAGAACGTGGTAAGGACGGCAGAGACGTGACGATCTCCATATGATTATATGTACAAGTTTTAGCCGTTCGTACTACGACCCTACCACGTTCGCGACACGTTTCTAATACGTCCATGAAGTTCTCAATACGTTCGCAAGTAGTCTTTAACACGTTCTGTCATCAGCGCGTCCTCACTACGACTGTTTTGAACAGTTCAAAACGGTCGTGGTGGCTCGGCGTATGGGCACATTCGCCGGCGTCCTTACTACGACCTCAATACGTATCAGCGAGTTCTTACTACGTTCCCCGCGTCCTTACTACGTTCACGCCACGTTTCGTACAATTTTGGCGGTCGTAGTGCGAACGCCATGCCAGAACGTGTAGGTGTGACAGGGGCTTTATTTATTTAAAGCTCCGCGGAAAACCCAATGCCAATGACACGTCCAATAATTACCTGAATGTTTTAGTCGGAGCCAACCATACTAAAAAGTAAGTACAACGAAATTCAGTTGTGTTGATAGCAATAGAAAAAGATGGGTTGGTTAATTGAGAATGTATACATTACTTTCTCCTACCTCTTATTTGTAAGCTAAAGTTACATGTTCAAAAAATAACAGATTTACATATACCGATGTTCTTGTTTGATATTTTGTTATACATACCCTTCATTTATTCATAAACCCCGTTTTTTACGAAAAATACGACTCAATGATCAATGTTTTCAAATTGGTTTTGATTTCGAAGTGAACATTTTAAACGATGACGAAAACCCACTATTTACTGACTTCGCGTTCTACACCTCATTACCTTATAAATGTGAAGGGCTTTATTCAAACGTACCTTCCGTCAACTGTATTTTGTAGATGTGAAAAATATACTTGTTCACTGAAGCTGAACATATGTCTACTTTATTTGTGGTTGACACTTTTACTATTTCAACGATAATCATTTATTCACTTTTAATATAGATAACTTCTTTATGTTGTTTCACAATAAGCTCTCCCAATTTCAAACTGAAAAATAAGGAGCATGAAAAACCTGTAACAGGTTTTTACAAAGACCTTTTAAAATGAATCAAACATAATTGAGAAATCGGGAGAATGAATCCTAAAATAAAACATGTAGGTGCAATCTCATTTTAAAAAAGAAAGCAATATTGGGGGTATATTTTGCAGATAAATAGTCCTGAACAATATTGTTTCAGAGAAATTTATTTTTTATTTGTTTCATCATTATTCATTTACATGGAATGAAAGTAGAAGACAGCAAAAATTTTATCAGTAGATGAAAGTCAAACACCAAACCCGAAATAATGAATGTGACTGTGTCTGAAAATCAATTGGGCATTCTAATTAAAAAAGGGAGGAGACCTCCAACAAGACCCCCTTGCAGCATCAACAGCAAAAATCCAAAACATCCGATGCAAAAACACAAAAAACGAGTACAGCACGAGACGGAAAAGAGACACACGACATGTAAACATCAAACACAAAAGACTACACATAAACCGACCACCTATGAGGATTTTTTTTCCAATACTACGTAAGTGTTCCAACTCTATACCTTCTGGAAAAAAACCATTTTTATGCATCAGACTCGTATTTCGAATACGAAATTCTCAACAGTGATACATCCAGGCAGAGTGATTTTCAGGAGCCTTGAAAATCTATTTCAGTGGTGCCCTCTGGTTTTATTATTTGAATTTATATTAGTGCATTTACTTTACAATAACTGCGCAGCCCCATAATACATGCATGGAACATTAAAATTGGTTTGAAATTGTCTTTAAGAAGACTAAGATTTGGACCATTTCCATAACTTTAAACAGAAGCAAAAGTGAATTCCCAATTAACATGAGGTCAGGTATCTGAGGAAACTAAGCAGCTCTTGTTTTCTAACAATACCAGTCACTTAGGCTGTGCAGTAAAAAGTCATTTCCGTTTTGTTTTGATTGATTCGGAGTTTTGGATGGTTCAAATCTCAAATATCAGCAAACATAGAAGACAACGACTAGCTATAATGTTTAACATTTTCATTGTATCGTCCGTAAAATATATGTATTTACAACGACAAAATCAGTCGCTCACTAATGCTCAGTAGTGTTTTTATGTCCTCGGAATCAAAGATTCATTTACCTGTCCGTCTGTTTGTCTGTCTGTTTGTCTGTATGTCTGTTTGTCCGAAAACTTTAACATTTGGCAAAACATTTGAAAAGAAAGTTATAGAGCTTTCATATATCACATGTGTAATTTTGTGAAAAGACCTTTCCATTGATACAAAAAAAAATTTGTTAAAGATGTTCGATAGTTCTTACATGCTACAGAAAATTTACATTTTCTGTTGCGTTGATATTTTAAAATGCGTGCGTATAATGTTTTAATTCTATTTAGCCTTGAAATTAACTGAAGATCACTTGATTACAAATTTGTATGCAGGAATACTTTTTCATTATCATTTGACACGATAATAGGGAAACAACGTTTCTAAAATAAGCAGTATAGGAAACTATTAAATAGAGGTTGCTTAACGAATGGTTTTTGATTAGTTTTCATGGGAAAATGCTGAATTTCTCCAAACTTTTATTATGGATTCTCTGTAAAAACCTAAAACAGCTGGCCACGACATGTCATGGATTTTGATGAAACTTTCTGTAATTACATACTTAATGTAAAAACAATGAAAACAAACCATATTGTTATATTTGAATCACGAATGCCATGGTAACGAGGTCAATCTATTTGACACCCCCATATATATGAGAAATAAGACATATTGTGGCATTCTGTTGCCATGGAAACCATGGTCGAAATTTACTTTATGAACACAAAACTTTTCTTTGTAAGTTCAACTCTAACAAGAATTACTTTTTCGGGGGAGGGGGTTATAAGGTAGTTGTTGATATTCAGTCAAATTATGTGAAAATTTAGCAAAAATAAGGTCTAATTTTAGGGTCATTTTTGGCCTGTTTTTGATTATTTTGAAGGTTGAAAACCATTATTTGATGAATATCATGGGTATTTAACATCATCTTGCCAAAATAAATGTCCATAGCTGGAAAAATCAAGAAATAAAATTTATGGTGAAACTCACCATTTTGTCATGAATGCCAATCAATATCCGTTGCTATAGCAACTTGGAATCAATATTACCATATACCGTATATTTTAAAACATTGTTTTTCCTCATGTTTGAGTCCCATGATTATGAAATAGCATACCTGTATACAAATGACATTTATCATTATCAATTGACCTTCAAATTATTTCAAGGTCATCTGACCAAATCTCAAGGTCATTTTAACTTTAGACTAAAATTTAGACAAAAATCAGGATTTCCAATTAATTTAAATTGATTTCTCCAACTTATTTCATTAGATATTTTGATTTTTAATATTTGCAGTTGAACAGCCGATCAAAAGGAGTAGAATTCATCACAATTTTGTTAAATTGTATTTCACTTTCATGTATATCATACTTTCAAAAGAGCATAAAATTGATAGTTTCTAAAATTTTCTCGTAAAATATGTGACTTTTATTTGGGTCTTCAATGGACTTTGATAATTTTGATACTCAACCCAACAAATAACACATTCATCATACTTTCACCGACAATTGATTGTTTACCAAGGTTCCATACGGTTTACTGTTAATCATGTCTTTTTTAAGTGAAAATCCACAAAATTTGGCCTGAAAATAGCAAATATTTTTCAATGACCTTGAAAATTGAGCAAATGATCTGGGCATTTTCTTAAGGTCATGATAGCATCAAATGGTCTTTAATACATCTACATGCCAAGTTTTGTAACGATAGCAGGCATACATATTCAGAAATTAGCTTTTTACTTATGACAGGTATTTACACCATCGTACCAAATGTTGCCATGGTAACCCATTTCAAAGGCATATAAACAGAAAAATCTCACTTCTACATAAATTTCCTTCGATTCTTATGAAGTCCTAGGTTAATTCTCTTCAGGAAATAGTCAACTGTATTTCAAATCTTGTGCAATTTCATTATTACTCATGTCAAAAGTAAGTGAAATATAGGTGAAATAAGGCCTAAATTGGTCGAAAATGACTCATTTTGAATAAGCACAGAAAGAAGGAGCATCGAAAAATCAAATTGCATTAACTTAAGAGGATTTAAATAATCTTTTCAGATAATTACATATACATTCAATATTTGTTTCCATGGTAACGGGATGCATAAAAATGCCTTGTTTAAAGGTGTTTTTATACAAAACCTTGGTTACCATGGCAACGGAACGTCAGAGAAAAAAAAATGGAAGGTCAATTCGTTCTTAGGACATTATATTAACCTTGTACACAAAAAAATATCCAAAATCTGAGACATGTCGTGGCAAAACATGTCCGATTTTTTTAGGTTTTTACATAGAATCCATATTATAACCTTATTGTTTCCAGTTACGTATATTTTTTATGCCTTTATGATATCAAAGCATTTACCTTAGAAAAGCACCTTTTTCTGCTTTATTTTCACCTATTTTGACTTAATATTATGAGTTATCTCATCATCCCCTCTCCATCAAAGTGTTTGTTTCAATTCCGATTTGAACTTTCAGAAAAATTTTGCTATTATGAAATAAATTCAGGCTATGGTCTTAATGGCAACAGAATGTCTCATGATGCCTGTTTTCTCATATCAAGCACCAATTTCGGACGATTTCCGAATTTGACAGGTGTTGCAATGAAACAGGAGACGCTGACTCTCCCCGGCCACCTGGTCTCACTTCTGAATATTATTTATTTCATATTTCGCAACTGTTCCAATGAAAATTTGAATGGCTTTGACAAAACCTTCTCGACTTTAAGCCTGAAAAATAAACATCGAAAAAGAACTGATTAGTACTTATTTTATCCATATTTATAAGGTTACAAAAAGAGTGACCTCGTTACCATGGTAACCATAACAATTTGTTATCGTTATATTTTACAGTAGGTATGATAAATGACAGAAAGATTAATAGAAATATTTGACATGCAGTGGGTACCTGTTATATATTCTTACAGAGAATCATTATAATATGTTTTCAGATGATTTTGGAAATATTTGTAGCGTTGTCCGTTGTTCTGCTTACTATTGTATTCAACTACAGACGGAAAAGACTAACGCGTGCATTTGAAAACTCTTATGTTATTATCACCGGATGTGATTCTGGTTTCGGTAGACTGGCTGCTGAAAGATTTCACCGTCTTGGAATGCACGTGTTCGCTGGCTGTCTGTTAGACAAAAGTGTGAAGGAGCTCAAAGAATCTAGTACAGATAGGTTGGTTCCGTTTCAACTGGATATAAGAAAGCTATCGGACATCGAGAATCTCCTGCAACGAATCAAGAGAAACATTCCAGATGGACAAGGTATATCATCATAAAGTTGTTTAATTTCTTTAATTTTGTACCTCTTCAGCAGGGCGTTTTATCCTGCATTGTTGGGAATCAAATTCACGGGAAGATAGTTTGACAGCTAGAATAACAAACATGTTAAGATTTTCTGTCTAAGTGCTCTGGAGAATAATTATATATTTGGAGCTTTAAAGTACCATGACTTGCAGGTAGAAGAATCTATCTAATCATTGGCACTTTAATTATCATGAAACAAATAAGCACACAGAAAACAAACAAAATACAATATACCAATGAATAATTTTACCCCAATATAAAAAATCTAAAGAATATCTCTACATAATAGGGGTTGAATTTATGAACACATACTTTTAGGTATGCATCAGGTGGTGCGAATTTATTTTTCCATGACTTATTGTTCAGGATCTATTACTCTTTTATGCAGGATTGACTGGATTGATAAACAATGCTGGTATATCAGGATCATGCGGATTGATAGAGAGTTTGGGAAGCGATCAGTACTTATCGACATTTAGGGTGAACTTCTTTGGAATGGTGGATGTAACCAAGACACTAATGCCTCTACTCAGAAAAGGAAAAGGACGTATAATAAACACCTCCAGTGTGGGTGGGAAGTTAGCAGCACCTTTTACAACACCTTACCTCACGACTAAATATGCTATTGAGAGTTATTCAGACTCGCTAAGGTGAACGTTTGGATTTTCTCTCTAATAAATACTATCAAATGTCTAGAACAATGTTGAAATAAATATAAGTTCTCCAGTACATCATATATATGTATTCGAAGAAATACTATCTGATCAGGAATCCTTCAGCCACAATTCGGGAAATCCAAATAGTAAATGTATGAAGAGCTAAATTCCTGATATGCCCTGAAATAAAATTCTTAGAATTTTAATTTGGGTATTTTTTTTTAAATATAAGAGCATAATCTCAGAATAACTTTTCAGTCTCCGTATAATAGTCTTTTCCTATTGTTTTCCAATAGTTTACAACTTCTATCATATACATTTTTGTATTCTTATTAAGAAGGGAGTTATACCATGATGACATATCTGTTCACATAATTGAGCCAGGAATGTTTAAGACAGGAATACTCAATAAAGGCAGTTTAGAAGTATGCTCAATAAAAAACTTTGAAAATCTGCCTTCTGAATCAAAGGAATTCTACGGGATAGATATGATCACCAAAAGTAAGTACCCTAGATACAGATGTTAAACGTCTTCAAATTCATTACATTTAGCATCATTTAAAATCGGATAAATTTGCAGCATGAACCAGACATTCAAGCTTCGGGTATTTCCTTGTCTGTAATCTTCATTCTCAACAATGAAATATGGCCAAAATCTGAAAAAAAGTATGTTAACTAACATTATTAGTAACTGTTCTTATTTCATTCAGAAAAATGTTTCTAATAGCGAGAGTGATTGAAAGTCAAATACAAACGAAAGGAGGGAATCTCTAACAACACTCGGTTGCAGCACCCAAAGCAAAAGCCCAAAACACCCACTGCAAGACACAGAGCACACACCCATAGAAAGAGACACAAAAGGGTCAAAATAATACCAACTCACACCATAGAAACACGAAACACAGGAGACCACACATAAATAAACGAAACACATAATTACATTCCTAGATCACAGTTAGAAGACTTAATCAGCAGGATCAGGTAAAATGAAAATCCAACAAAATTACTCAAACATTTTCAAAAAGACAGAACTTTGAAAAGGAAAACAGTTACAAATACAATATTTGATATATATTACCACTTATACCAACTTTACTAAACTGCACACATGTATAATGAGATTGATACCTATGAATTAAGACTTGAAAATCATATAACCAGAACGACGCCGAGGTCAATATATGATCAAGATTGCAATTGTTCTACAAATTCAATAACACAATTCAAAAACAGATAAATTTGCAACATTCACCAGACATGTACGTTTCGGATACTTAACTCTCGTCAGTGATCCTCAAATCTAAACAATGTAATATGGTTAAAAAAAGATCCATGTTTTAGAAATTTTAAGAAATTTTGATGAGACATGCGTGGCTGTAAGGTGCCCAAGAATGTGCAAGTAAAGCTTAATATTACGTTGCTTGTTGAAGATTAATTGGATTTAAATGATTTTTTTATTTATTTGGAGTCATATGAACACTTTACTGTTTTGACTGCTGACTTTGTCCAAACAGAATATCAAAGTAGACAATTTTGGATCGTTGAAAAAATGTTCAAGGTTTTTAAGGTTAAAACTCCTAATATTTCGAAAGTATGTTGACCGATTAGCTTTAAATTTTGCAAGATAGTCATTGTTGAAAGAAGCTTTCTGAAGCTAGCTATATATAAAATTTCCTATTTCTGCCTGGAGTATTATATCTTAAAGAAAGGAGGGGATCTCCAACAACACCTAGTTGCAGCATCAACAGCAACCTCCCAAAACACCCACTGTAAAACACAAAAATGACACGCACAGAAAGAGACGCAGTAGTACAATGAACGTCAATCACAGAAAAACATAAAACACAAATGACTACACATAAACCAACGAGACCAATGGACCTTAAAAGATCGAACGTCGTTTAATTTTCATAATGGGGGCATAGGTCACTGACTTTAAATTCTCCAAAACTTTTTTTCTAGATTGGGAAATGTAAGACAATTTTTTGAAGATCTTTCGGTTGGTATAAAGAACCTAAAACAACAAACATGACCATATATAGTCTTGGAGTATAAAATGTCCTCCTCAAAAATGTGTTTCAAAATAAAGGACTTAGTCAATATTCTCACTTTAAGTCAAAATATCATTCTGATTAAATTTCATACATAATTTTTCCCTACATTACTTTTTTACTCTTTTATAATATTCAAATAGTATATTAAACATAATTATAAAATCAAATGAAACATTCATGCTTACCCACTTCATCGTAGAAAATTTTGTTAATCAAATTGAAAACCTATTCATTCTCATCACATAATTTCGGAATATGAAGCTCAACATTGCTTACCTTGTTTCCTCTGAAAGGCCATAAACTTGTTTTTGAGGCTGTTTTGCTTACTGAAAATTGCCATTTTCATCATTTTTGATTGGTCCGTTTTCTGTTTTGCTTACATCTACAAGCTTAAATTTTATTAAATGTCATATTCATAAAGATGTCCTAAATATATTTTAAGCTAAAACTGAACTTTTTTTCTTGATTATATGAACAATTGAATATGCAACATTTGATCATTTTGCATATGACTAAATTGTAGGGGGTCAAAATAATGCACTTCCCGTGAAGTATCAACTGGGGACTTTTCTCTGACATTGTCGCCATAGTACTTTCTATATAGACATAACCTCAGACAACTCGTGTACTTTATTTATTGATTTCATTCTCGTGCATGAACATCGACGGCGGTTGCGGCTAGCTAACAGGGGATGTTTACTCCTCCCGGTCACCTGGTCCCACCTCTGGCTTGCTAGGGGTTCGTCGATGCTCAGTTTGGTGCTCTATTGTGAGCGTTGTTGAGATTATCGACAGGATCTTATAGAACTTATTTTAATTTGTGTTTTAGCATTAAATCAAGTCTAAATAAAACCTAGGCAACGCAAAGCGTAGTATCTCATAGCACGAATACACGTCAATGTGCTCACTCAGGCTGTGTAAAAGGATTTTTACTATTAGCATTTCCAGTCAATGACCTTGACTTTTGACCTATGAATTTGAAAAACTATAGGGTTCTTCCTCTAGTCATAAGCTGAAAAGGTATAAAGTTTAGTGAAGATCCAATCAAAACTGCGTCCTCTAGGCTATATACAAGGATTTAAAACTCTTTCAAACTGTGACCATGACCTTTGACCTATGACCTTGACAATCAACAGGTTTCTTTCTCTTATCATAAGAAGTAAGTGTATGAAGTTTGGTAAATGCGACCTCTAGGCTTTATACAAAAATTTTAATCAATCTGAGACCCTGACTTTTGACCTATGTCCAATCAAAACTGCTACCTCTAGGTTGTATATAAAAGTGTAAAGCACACACACACAAACTAACACATGAACGACGACGTTACTATATCCCCCTGCAGCTATAAGCATTTAAGCAATTTCAAATTTAAGACCTTGCAATTTGGCGTATGACCTTGAAAATCCATACACTTCTTCCTGTTGCCATAAGGTATAAGTGCATGAATTTTGGTAAAGATCCCATCTAAACTGAGTCCTTGTACACAATATTTTAGCCATTTCCATTCTGTGACCTTAACCTTTGATCCATGATCTTGAAAATCAATAGGGATTTTCCTCTTGTCATAAGGAATAAGTTTATGAAGATCGGAAAAGATCTGATCAAAACTGTGTCCTATGGGCTGTATACAATGTGTGACGTGCTGTATACAAGGATTTTAGCCATTTCCAATCTTTGATCTTGACCTTTGACCTGAAACCTTGAAAATCAATAGGGTTATTTATTTTTGTCATAAGGAATAAGTGCATGAAGTTTGGTCAAGATCCGATAAAATTGTGTCCTCTAGGCTGTTTCAAGGATTATATCCCTTTCCAATCTTTGGCCTTGACCTTTGATATATGACCTGAAAATGAATAGGATTCTTTCTCTTGTCATAAGAAAGAACTGTATGAATTTTGGTCAAGATCCGATCAAAACTGCGTCCTCTAGGCTGTATACAAAGTGTGACGTACATACTTACACACGTACACTCTTACACACTCACTTACACATGAACGAAGGCGTAACTATATCCCCTTGCAAATATGTTGTGAGAGGATAAAAATTCTTTTGCAATTACATGTTCTTTGATTTCAGTCTACTTTGGCATAATATGACTGGACCACAGGGCTTTATCACGCTAATGCCGGTTGCTCTATTAACTATATGTAAATGTAAAAAGTAAGTAGAGCAACCGGTATTAGCATGATAAATCCCTGTGGACCGTACTAATACTGATATTATCACTTTTATCTTTTCAATGTAGCTATCAAAAATATTGATACGGGGATCGCTGATGCTGATACTAACTTTGGTAAAGTAGTTGATGCATATCAACATGCTCTGACGTCACCATATCCAAAGATTCGTTACAAAGTTGGCATCCATTCATGGATATTAATACCCATGGCTAACTACCTACCTGAATGGCTGATGGACATGATCATTGGTTTACAGTTTCCTAAGCCAGCAAGAACAATGGAAAAGTAAAAAAGAAGACGTAACACAAGGACAATATTACTTAATGAAGACAACGTGATGTATGACAAATATCGATGATATTATACATGTTATACACAGTACTGTAATCATTATGTGTTTAATTCTTTTAAAAATTAGAATATCGTATACTTGTGTCATTGTTTTAAATCACTCATGAGTATCTCGTTCTCCAAGTTACATAAAGATGGGTTTATATATTTATTTGATAGGTTCTGCAGCATCATATCCCACCAATCCTACTACGTCTTTCTGTCTCTTGCTGTGCTTGTCTACTCTGTCATTTTCGCTTAAGGTGCTTTGCCGTGAGCACTGCAATCGAGTCTGGTTGGAGATTTCCTCCTTTCTTCGTTAGCGATACCGATCACTTAAGCGGTGTTCTTTCAATATTCTTTATTAAATCTAAAGTCGTAAAAATTATTGACTTTAGAAATATGCATGTGTGGCCGACAGAGCTAGAAAGAAGTAATTATTACACTTTAAATATTCAATCAAAGGGAGAAATTTTAATTGTCCATTTTACAGCAGAAAAAAGGTGTTTATAATAGTTCAACATAAAGCCAAAGTTTGAATAAAAAAACCACTGTAAGTAGGCATATGAAAATACAAAACAAACCAAAAGTATGAAGCTCCTTAATACCGGGGCACTCTTTCACGACAAGAAAAAAGAAAAGAAAAAAAACGGACGGAAACGATACCATCACACCATCGAACCATGCTGTACACATGTATGAAAAGATAGTGTTAGCGCTTGTGGTGTATGCCACTTATATGAATTATTACAGCGCTAAATAAATTCCAAATTTTTCTTATTTTTTTCATATACTGAAAATATATGTACTGCGATCGTGGGATAGATTCGTTCAAAACCTCTTCCAACTGCATGGAATTGATTGAGAGATTGTATTGCGTCAGTGAAATGCACTTTAATTTGCATCTTTAGATGATAAACAAATAACTGAAATCTATGACAAATATGGATAATGACCATATCCCTGTATACAGCACAGAATCGATAATTCAGAAAATCAGAAACCGAAGGCTTACAAAATCAGGATAAAACAGGAACCAAAGCAAACAAACAAAACCTCCACCATATGAAAAGAAGCGAACTCCTGATATGGGAGTGAGATTAGGTGCCCAGGAAGATTAAGCATCTCCTGCTTGCATGCAACACCCGCCGCTTCAATTCGGTTTTAAGATTTGGCTTTTAATTTCATATAAACAAAATGATGATTTATTACTATAAACAGAAAAAAATATACTTAACGTTGAGTTCATTGAGTCTTTATGTGAAAAATATTTCGCCTTAAGGTAGAGTATACCTCAGGTCAGAGTTGCTGAAAATTTCTTGCCTGGATACCCTATTTTTTCTTTTCAGAATATTGTTCAGATTCTCGAACTAATATAGTTTTGGGAAATGAAACTTTTATAATAAATAACAATGAACACTCTCTATCCACAAATTTTCGGCCACTCGGCCTTTATCAAGTGGAAAAGCACGAATACAAAAGAATTCTACGTAATATCCATAACTGCTGGTAAACAAAGCCCAGCGTAAAATGAACAAGGTATGACGTCACCCATTCCAATCAACAATGCGTAAAGCGCCAATACGACGTTACATAAAACCGCTAAATCTGCGTACCGTTATCGAATGTAAATAATTTAGAAAAGAGTTCATTTAAGTTGTACCATTAATGAAATTGTAAGATTTATGAATAACATATAGAAATTCAGGAGGTTAGAGACAGGCACGGCCCCCACCGCCGTCCTTTCTAACAACTATAAATCTAGTAAGTCATATCTAATAAAGTAAATAAATAAATAAATAAATAAATAATTAAAAATCTTTATATTTAAATATATATAAAAAGTCACATAACTTTTATAGTTACATTTCATCACCCTTTCAAAGTAAGTTTTATAGTTACATTTCATCACCCCTTCAAAGGGATTTTTCTTACTTTTCCCATACGGTCCAATGCGGCTGAAGTTCTCGGTGTAATCATGAAACCACTAATTATATTTTGCTTGTATATCAGGTTTAACATAAGCTTTGAATATATGGAAATGAAAGTATTGTAAAAGTTGTTATTTAGGAAATATGAGCATCTGAGACCTGAGGGATGCTCTACCTTAATGGCTAATGATAATTGGGTTTTTTTCTGCTAGTTTGTAGAACTGAAAGGAAAGCATTGCAACATAACATCAGTATTGTTCTGAGCTCCAACCAAACAGTGTCTAGTACGTATAAATGTGTATTCTAAAAATACATTACATCATCCATTTAAGTTATTTAAAGCTCCGCAGAAATATATCAAGCAAATCAATGCCTACGTTGTACACACGTATCATAACCTGGATGTTTTTGTCTGGGTCATCCATTCGAAAAAGTAAGTACAAAGAAATTCATTTATGTTTGTTACTCTATCATGTCTGTAGATATCATTAGAGAAAATTGATTAATTGAGAATGTATACATTACTTTTACCAACTCCTTATTTGTTACAGTTTCATATTCTTTAAATACACCTTTTCTTGAACTTAAAAAAAAACGACGGTTCGACTAAACTTTCTATGGTGACATCTACCCCCTACATGCGAGATATTTTTCTTCAGAGTATGTACACATACAAGTTAAATATGTCAACTTATGCAACTTAACTTAAGTTATCTTATCTTATCTTGCATGTCAATATAATTATCTTGCATGTTAACATAATATGTACTAAAATATCTCGCATGTAGGGGGCAGAAGTATGCCACCATAACTTTCAATGTTCTCAAAGTTAAAATTTCTTACGACAAACGCTCTATTTACTGACTTTACGTTCTATGCCTCTTTACCTTATGAAATATTCGAGATGACTGTAAAGGGCATACAATACTGTTTTGGTTCAACTGTACCTTAGGTTAGTTGTGTCTTGTACTTTAAGAGAATACTCGTTCATTGAAGCAGAACATTTTATATCCAAATATCAACAAAGAAGTCAACGATGATGAAATTATTATTGTTAAATGACAACAGAAATACATGGTCGATACGTTGACTATCCTTATAATAATAATTTATTGAAACTAAACATGCTAAATGTGTTGATAACTTCTTTCTGTTGTTTCTCAATAAGCTCTCCAATTTCAAAATGAAAAACGAAGAACATGAAAAAACTGTAAGGGGTTTAACAAAGACTTAAGATAAACTATTGATGTCTCAAACATATACTAGAAATCGGCTCAATGTATTCTTAAATGACAAAGGTGTGGAGTTCCGACCCTTTTGGAGGTTCAACCTGATTTAAAAAAGAAAACTGATTTGGAGGTACATATTGCTGATAAACCGTCATGAATAATATTGTTTATATAATGCAATGTAACTTATACATTAACATCATTTTCATTCAATTACATGCACTAAAAGTAGTTCGTTCAATAAGAGACGACAGTATGACTTTTTCTTTCACTTGCCTATAAATTGTTTTAAAGATATAATATGTCACAGAAAATCTACATTTTCTATAGTTTGGATATTTGGATATTTTAGACATGCATAAAATATACGATTTTTCAAATCACTTGTGACAGTCTACAGTATTTTTTTTTCAGATGGTTTTGGAAATCTTTGTAGCGTTGTCCATTGTTCTGCTTACAATAGCATTCAACTACAGGCGAAAAAGGCTTACGCATCAATTTGAACACTCCTTTATCGTTATCACGGGATGTGACTCTGGTTTCGGTAGACTGGCTGCTGAAAGATTTGACCGTCTTGGAATGCACGTGTTCGCTGGCTGTCTGTTAGACAAAAGTGTTAAGGAGCTTAAAGAATCAAGCACAGATAAGCTTGTTCCGATTCAACTAGATATAACAAAGCTATCTGACATCGAGAATCTCCTACAACTAATAAAGAATAACCTTCCAGATGGACGAGGTCAAGTATAATATTTCACTTTGTACCTTTTCTATAGGGTGTTTAGCCTGTTTTGCGGGAAATCAATCACAAGAATAACCTTTGAAATAACGGGAAAATAGTGTGACAGCTAGAATGGCAAAGGGTCGAAATGTCTATCTTTGTCTAGTTTGTAGGTCAAATGTATTATTTTTTTTTTCTCATAAGTATGATAATTTTAAAAGTATCAATATGTTCATGAGTATCTAGCTTTTCTTACTTACCTTGAAACAAATGAGCAACAGAAAACAAATAAGATACAACATACCGTACAGGAATTTGCATCCCCATCAGAAAGTCGAAAGAAAACATTTTGATAAATGGGGATGTATTTACGAACACATTGTTTCAAGTTTGCATTAGGTGGTGCCAATCGTAACTTATTTCATTTCCTTGATTTAATGTTTAAGATTCTTTCTTCTTTTATGTAGGATTAACTGGACTGATAAACAATGCTGGAATATCAGGATCTTGTGGCCTGATAGAGGGTTTAGGAAGCGATCAGTTCTTATCGACATTTAGGGTGAACTTCTTTGGGATGGTGGACGTTACAAAAACTCTCATGCCTCTGCTCAGAAAAGGAAAAGGACGAATAGTAAACACCTCCAGCATGGGTGGGAAGTTCGCTGCTCCTTTTACAACACCTTACTTCACGACAAAATATGCTATCGAGAGTTATTCAGACTCTCTAAGGTAAACAATTAGATATCGTTTTTGGTAGAATCTTTTCGATTTTAAGAACAATATAGAATTTTACCTTGTAAAGTACATGCTATTTGCATTCCGCGAATGAAGAATTATGTACCGATTTGAGCTCCGGATAGAGAAATTTCAGTAGAAGGTGGAATCAAATGGTGCTTGATAATGTTTTCACATATTGAAATCTTTAAATTTTACTTCTTAATGCAAACGAATAGGTAAACGTCATGTTTATGCATGAAATGGCGTCGTCAGCTTATCTTGGAAATCAAAAAGCAAAATAAATAGTGATAGATTATGCGGTAAGATCTAATACTTTTGGAGTTTTTTTAGCCAAATCCTTGAGTTCTATCAACAAATAATAAGCATGTTCTTATCTAAAACTCAAAATATATTCCAAAGCTACCGAGGTTTCCAAGGCACATGTAGCCAAGTGCGATCAACTTCGGTTAATCGTTTCTTCAAACGCATTTGAAAATTTCGGTTCACAAAATTTTCTCGAAATTTCTGAAAAAGTTGGTCCTGTAGCATCATATCCTAACATCCCCATCCTCTATTACGTCTTTATGTTTCTTTTAGACATAACTTTTACAGTCTTTGGCCATATTTCATTGTTTTGATTGATAATCACTGCCGATGTTTAAGTACGCGAAACGTGTATGTCTTGTCTATGCTGCAAAGGAGAAGGGCCACTAACCATCAAAATCGGCCCTCTTGCCGTTTTTGAAGAAAATTTACGTATATATAATACAGCATTTCTAGTTTCTAAAAATGTAAGTTTTATGAAAATCTGACAAAAGGTAAGCGTTTCATGACCCGGCGAAGTTGGCATTGTGAAACGTCAAAATGCGCTTTCTTTCACCATGACGTCATGACGTAAAATGATAATTTACAACAACAGATTTTAACCTAAAACTCTGCACTAAAATTATTGTTGAAGTCAAATTAATTCAGAGGATAAAGTTGATACCTATAATGTTTTTAAGGAATATATTTGGATTTCAGTGTTAAATAAATCGGGAAAAATCCGAGAGATATCAGAAGCATCTGAATCGCAATGAAACTGTATCTTTGCTCTCAAATGACGTCGCGTCAAATTATTCATCTTTGAATTCTAGATTCTTATGGAAAGCGGTTACATATATACACATTTGACACATGCAACTTTTTTGTAGCGGAAGGGGCTGGGATCTCGATAAACTTTAAAGTAGGTGAATACTCTGAAGGAAGATACATAGAAAAAGAAAATTCTTGATTTTGACAATTTTAATGCCTTTACAATCCCTTTACGTAGGCGACGGCTTTTCTCACAGTAGGTGGTGACTCTTGGCCAGCTTCCAGCTTATGAGGAGGGGGTTCATTATATACGTTTCAGAATAAGCAAGTTAGAATTTTCTCTGACTTTAATGAGATCAGGTTACATGTCCAAATCAGATTCAGGAGCGGATCCAGAAACTCATGCAACTTTTTATTGGGATGAATTACAACACAATGCAGAAGGACTGAAAGTCCGGACGGGAACTTATATCATCAATGTTTTTCTATAGACTGCTCTTACACTATCTAAAAACGCAATAATTATCTGAAAAATTCAAAACAATGCATTTTAGGACAAATGAGAGGGTAAGGTTCATTACGCATTCGTGTGACCAAATTTTGAAAAAAAGGGGAGAAAGGGCAAGCTGTAAGCGACTGTGATCGTCATTTTGTTCGCCGAGAGGGCTTCACATGAAGTTGAGAGAGAGAGAGAGAGAGAGAGAGAGAGAGAGAGGGATAGAGATCCATCACATAAGAATTATTCTATATACATCTTTTTCGTTAAGTTGTTCATATTCAAAATATAATGCCCTTATTCAAAAATGTCTCAAATCCTCTTCCTCCTTTTACCTCATTTACACCCATCTTAAAACATAATGGACGTACATTTTCGATGTCGACGCTTAGTCGCCAACAACAGGAGCGGACCCAGGGACACATTTTTTTTATGAGGATGACTTGTAAAGCCCAAGTAAAGGACAATATGGAAGAAAGTTTCCCTCTTTCATTGTTGGGGGATAGGGGATCGGTCAGAGAAAATTTTGAGAAAGTGAAGCAAATTGGTGGCTCTTGAGCGTATTTGAGCCGCATTTAAAAGGGATCAAGAGCACGAAACGTACATGTATCTAAGATAAAGGAAATTTCAGATATGCCGATATGAACATAAAATTAATTATGTATTCTTTTTTAAATTCACACACGCTTATGTACAGCCCTACATCTGTCCCAATCGATCGTGCGCACATTGTTAGCGCGAATTTCTACGCCTGAGAAAATAAAGAAAAAAAATTCAAAACGATCATTATTGATCGTTTTTTGGCTATATCACTGATATCACCTTTGTTATTTATTACGTCCTTTAAGTAGACCCCACATCTTTGGGGGAATGGCGGGGTCTATTTATCTCTTATCCCTTCTTTTTTGAGAAAAAAATGTGGACGTTTTTGCGTACGAATGTACGCCTGGCTACGCCCGTGAAATTCCGTCTTCACAAATCTGTAGAATTTATATATTCTTTATTGTTTTTATCTATAACATGGGATGTTTTTTTTTTAATTAAAGTGTCGGTATGAACAATTAAAATATTTGTCAGTGACAAGCATATTTAGTTTGAATTTCGTCTTTTTGTTGTCGGTTACCGAAGTTACTCTGCGATCGGAAAGTACATGTATATATCCTTTATTTATTATGACCTTTAACTGTCCTCACTTCTCACTATTAAATTCTGAATTTCATGTCTACATGGATATATTCTCTACGAAAGCAAACAGGAAATAAGCTTAATAGGAGCTTGAAAAAAAACCCCAAACAAACAAACAAAAACACAAACAATAAATAAATAGATAATTAAACAAATAAATAAATAAAATAAATAAATAAATAAAAGATGAAAATATATGAAATAAAACTAGTAACTCCGAGTCGAGCGAGAAAACCCTCTTTCCATCCAGTATTCGACTTTGGACAAGGAAGATTAATCCCATGATTCGTTTATTTTCATTTGTTTTCCTTACGCACTTGTGAAATCATCGAAATAAAATCAAATTAAAGAAGCTTATAAAATTATGTGCTGAAAAAAAAATCAACAATGTAACATTATTGTGTAATGGTCAAGCATTATTCATCGACCTTTTCTTTTCATGTCGCCTGAAACGCAAGAGCAACATAAAGAGATCACTTTGCACGGCGTCCGTCTGTCTGTAGGTCATACTTTCATATACATGTATTTCGCTAGGACAAATAAACTTGATACACATCAGGCGTCTTTTAAATTTTGCAGGAATTGTATAGCATGATGAAACTCGGCATCTAATGAAGGTCAAGTTCACTTTAAAGTTCAAGTTCACGTACTGAGGGAGAGGGCGTCTATAATGTTGGTATATTTTTTGCCCAATACCACTTTCATGTTTTGGAAAATAAAACATGTTTAAACTAAATTTAGGATCAAACATACAACAAGCAACATACCTGTTCTTGAACAATATTTGCTAGTATATAGACTGACCTGTCATGCTTTACTGGTAACAGTTGTGCTTTTACGCAAATATTCATTTCTAGTTCCATGTTCGTTAATAAAAATCAGAGGGAAAGAAAAACGCAAACGGCGTGTTTAAAAACCGAGAGGCCAACATTTTTTGGACTTTATGTGTTTATTGTAATTTATGATATAAACATAATTCCCTATGGGGAGGATTCATTCCGTAAACTGAGGCGTTTAAAATTTTGACGTTCCAGTTCAATAAATTAACGTCATTCAACTCGCTCGTTCTCGATAATGTATGAAGTATTCTATATATTGGATACATCTTTGAACAAAGCAGGGTTGAAACTAAAATTAACTCGCTCAAAGTTTTCTAATAAAGACATTTTGTTTGATATTATTAACATTTCGCTGCAAAGTACGAAATTAAAAAAAAGTTAAGAAAAATCCTTATAATCAAAGATAATTAAAAATACCAAACTTTTGATATATCTTACCCAATTTATCGTTTAATCGTTAAACTTAAATTTTCTTTCCCGGTTTCACCAATACAAAACTTGTCAAAATCCGCCCAGAAACAAATTAGAGAATTTTGTACACCGAAACTTTAGAAGGACACGCAGCGATCGGTAAAAAGACTCCTGTGACCCCTACTGCAACCAGAGGGTAAAAAGTAAAATATCGTAACATTTTAAAGGTTTTCATATAGAGCACAAGGAGGTACGTAGATGAAAATTCGTTTATATTGAGAATATGTCAAAATTGTTAATCTAAAATAAAAATTAGGAACGTACCCGCCTGTGTTGTTAGCGAAAAACTGCAAAAAATGTATGAAAATTAACGAAAAATGCGGATATTACCGTACCGTCACCAGTTTCTGACGTCATAAATGACGTCATGGAACGCACAGGTTCCCAAACTTTTTACCATTGACAAATACCGATGTAGATAGGTAGATTTACATCAAAATGATTCAAAATTATATCTTTTCAAAAAGTCACTAAATACAGGGCCGTAAATCACGGTTAGTGGACCTTCTCCTTTATTTGTTCATAAATAATGCTACTAATTTGAAGATTTGTTATATCCAGTTCATTTGTAAAGAGGAGCCAGATCATCCCTACTACAACTTCTTATATTTTATTCTTGGTTAGGAGGGAACTATACCATGATGACATATCTGTTCACGTTATTGAACCAGGGATGTTTAAAACAGGAATCTTAAATAAAGACAGTTCAGAAGAATGTTCTAAGAAAAACTTTCAAACTCTGCCTCCTGAATCAAAGGAATTCTACGGGATTGAAATGATCACCAAAAGTAAGTACCCAAGATAATCCGTCGAATACTTTTACTCAAGGAATCGCAGTAATATGAGTGACTGATTGTTTGTGTACAAAACCGCAAACACCATTTAAACAATCAATGGACATACCAAAGCAGTAAATTTTGAAAAAAAGGGGCAGAACTATGATATATACTTAAATTCGATGACATATCATTTAGAATATCTACCACACATATTTGTGAGAATTTAATATTGGAAACACGTGTATGGTGCATGGAAATTGGTTTGGAATTTTCTTCAAGAAAGTATAGAGTTGGAACCCTTCGACATTCTTGTCACAATGATGATGACTACAACTTCAAATATAGACATGAAAATCATACTTGCACAATGAATCCAGACGTCAATATTATTCGCTTAAGATTATAAATAATGGTTTGTGTTGAAATAGTTTTAGAAAAATAACATAAAGTTAAGAAATAATCCTATAGAACCTATAGGTGCTCTCTACTATAAAATCATTTGATTGACAACGTTTGTATCTGTTACATATGAATATCAATATTTGTCTTTGCTTTATATTAGTTATAAAGAATATGGATACTGGGACGGCTGATGCTGATACCAACCTTGGTAAGGTAGTCGACGCATATCAACATGCTCTGACGTCACCATATCCAAAGATTCGTTACAAAGTTGGCATCCATTCCTGGATATTGATACCTATGGCTAACTACCTACCAGAATGGCTGATGGACATGATCATAGGTTTACAGTTTCCAAAGCCAGCTGGGACAATAAAGAGTTAAAAATCAAGCCATGTAAAACAAATGATTGAATGATATAACATATTAAAAAAAAATAAATATCTATGATATTACATAGTGCTTTATACATGTGAGTATGTATACATAACACAAAGAAAGGGGGTCTCCAACAACACTCTGTTGTAGTACCGACTTTAAACTCAAAATCACATAATGCAAAAACAGATACCCAATTGAGCAGATACCCGAAAGAAAGAGAGACAAAAGAGACAAGGAAAACCAATTCACATCATAGGAACATGAAACACAGAAGAAAACACATATACCTTAGAGACCAATGAGTAACTGATGTCGACTTAGGACGGTCATCGGAGACGCAAGTAGCAGATGGTCTGGTTATCCTGATTACGTGCACACAGCCCTTCCACTTTTCCGATTACCCAGAGGTCTCGACGAACGCATAATTGTGGTGTAAAATAATAATCTCACTGAAAAATGAACATACAAACAGACAGCATGACGCGAGAGCCCAATAAATACGCATGAGGCATACGAAATACAGCCCATGCTCTACCAGTTGTAACAAGTTCATCTATGTGATCAACCGGGGAATCTAACTGACATTCAGAGAGGACAGGTGGTCGGGGGCCTGTCCCCTCTAAAGAGATTTGGACAGGGCCCGTCAAGGAGTCCTGTCCTGTCGTCTTAGTCAGAGTGCAATTCTGAAAAATGCGCTGGTGCAAGGCTGTATATTGGTCCAGTACCAAGCCAAGCGTCCGTCCGGTGACAGAATGATTGTATCCATGGTATAAAAGACGATTGAAGATTCTAACACAATTTCGATGGTAATTCGATCTACCTTTGATCCTTCTTATTTTGTTAATTACGTCACAATAAAACGATGGTCGTGAAATACGCAAAGGTACATAATTTGTTGCTTGTATGAATCCGAATTTCAAAAGAATTTGACAATTTATTAAGTAGAATTTCAAGAAAGTTTTTACTAGTTTGTGAAAGCGAAAACCTTGACCGAAAAGTCTCTTGGTAATCTGTAAATTTCTACTATTAAAATCCAAAACATATGTATATGCTCTAGCATACCGGATGAGCTGCGAAATGTATAAACCGTATGATAGTAATCTTGGAACATCATCGTAAAACCAGGGAAAATATACTATGTTTAATCCAAAATCATCTTTTTTTGTAAAACACACTGGTGTGAATCTCTCCATTAACAATTTTGGTCTTTAGGTCTATAAATGGTGTCTCAGTGTTTGAAACGTTTGCCTTGTTCCGAGCCAATCCTTGTTAATAAATAGCATTTTTATATTTTCAAAAATAGATTGTCGATAGTGAGAATATCATCCAGGTACCTAGAAGTACCAATAGAGCTGTTCGAATAAGCGACGTAAACCTACCAACGAACTTCGTACTACGTATTGGTACATAAGGAAACAAAATAAGGGGTGGTTTCAAACGGACATTATTAAACATGCTAAAGAATATATCTCACTTCAATGCATCGATAGATAAAATCAAGCTGTATTCATAGAGTTGTGATGAACCAAAGACGGACTGACAGACAAAAATAAACAAAATACCCATAACCTTTGATTGCGGGGTATGATAAGTTGTTAAGGCATCTTTACTACAAAAATTTGAATAATAATAATAATAATAATAATAATAAGCTTTATTTAAAGAAGGTGACTCGTTTAGCAGTATACTATTCTTCCACGAGGCCTTCATAAATGCAACAACAAGAAGAAATATATACACAATATATACAATATACATCACATGGAATGACAGTTATTTTCAGACATTAGTATTGTTTCTCTTTTCCTTTAAGTATTTTAACAAAGAATTTTTGAACGTTGGGAGTGAGTTAGACAGGCGGATATGAGTGGGGAGTTCATTCAAAAGTATGACACCACTATATTGTAGGGAACGCTTGTAAAACTCGGTCTTATGTCGTGGAATACTTAGGTGTCTGTCAGTAATAGACCGTAACTGATAATTTGAATTGGATGTTTCAGAGAATAGGTCTAATAAGTAAGAGGGAGCTTGGTTATTAAATATTTTAAATAATAAAACTCCTTTGTTAAAAATACATCTGTCATATATATTCAGCCAGTCTAACTCATCAAATAGAGGTTGGGATGGTGTATCAGGTGGTGCATCCATGATTACGCGTGCTGCACTTTTCTGTAATTTCAGAATGCGGTCTAGATGGGATTTAGAAGCATTGCCGTAAATAGTTAGGCAGTAATCGATGCTTGGAAGTATATAGGCATTATAGTAGAGTACTCTATGTTGAAGTCCTAAATATTTTTTAATTCTTCGCAATAATGCGATCTTCTGGGTGATAGCTTTACATACTTCATCAATGTGTTTATCAAACTGTAGATAGTTATCTATGTACACACCTAACAATTTATCTGATGTGAGATTGTCGATCAGTTTATCATTAACTTTTAAGGAAAGAGTTGTAGTTGGGAGCCTAGAGATCTTCTGACGAGCACCGACTAGAATACATTTAGTTTTACTTTCGTTTATGACCATTCGGTTTTCCTTACACCAAGCACTAATGTGGTCCATATCTTCATTCATATCACGTTCGATTTCTAACAAATTATTGTTAGCTTTATGGAGAGTGGCATCGTCCGCGAAAAGATCAAGTCTTGAATTTTTTACATGAAGCGGTAGATCATTAATATATAGGAGAAAAAGAACTGGACCTAGAACTGACCCTTGCGGAACTCCACATGTAATAGCTGAGAGATTTGATGAAACATTTCCAATATGTACAGTTTGTGTCCTATTTGATAAGTACGATTCGAGCCAATTCAAAGTTTCGTTTGTAAAGTTATAGTATTTCATTTTATCTATTAGAATTTTGTGATTGACAAGATCGAACGCTTTTCTGAAATCTAAGAGAGAAACTCCTGTCATGTTGCCATTGTCAATGTCGGTTATCCATTTCTCCGTTAGTTTGGTTAGCGCCGTTTGACATGAATGGGATTTTCGAAATCCTGATTGCTCTTTCATCAATAAATCGTTTTCCTTTAAATAGTCGTACATCTGTGTGGTTATGTGTCTTTCAAAAAGTTTAGATATAGTTGGTAGAATAGATATGGGTCGATAATTACTGGGATCGGATTTATCTCCTTTTTTGTAGATAGGGGTAACTTTTGCCGTTTTTAGTTTTTCAGGAAATACGCCAGTAAAAATACTCATATTTATCATACTTGTTATAGGTTTTGTAATGATTCCAGCTGCTATCTTAAGTATTCTCGGACCAAGTGTATCTATACCAGCTGATTTGTTAACATTAAGTTTATTAAGTAAGTTGAAGACTTCTTCTTCCGTAGCAGGTTGAATTTCAAATAATTGGGAGGGTAACAATTTAGATTCCGTAAAGCATTTTAATTTATCAAACGTGTTTATAGGTTCATTGAAAGAATCTGTTATGATATTATCTGATAGTTCTGTATAAAATTTATTGAAAAGATTTACAATTTCTGATGTAGACTCGGCGGTAGTTTGGCCATCATTTAGTTTATTTGGTAAAGAGTGACTTCCCTTTGGTATTAACTGTTTCATACTTCTCCAAATATCGCCGGTATTGTGATTATTTTCCACGGCCACGCTATAGTAGTTAATTTTTGCTTCCTTAATCAATTCAATAACTTTATTGCGCCATTTTTTAAAATTTTGGATGTCTTTTTTATGGTGAAAGTAATCGCGATTATATCTGGCTTCGTTTATTTCAGGTGTTAACCATACAGGTTTTGTTTGTGTTTTCACACGCTTTGTGACGAGTTTAGCATGTCTATCAAGAATTTGCAAGAATATATCATAGAACAAATCTAGAGCATCGTTAACATTTTCCTTTTCATTTACTTTGAAAAAAGGAGCGCTGCAAAGGTCTTGTAGAAACTTTTTCTCATCAAAATTTTTAAAATCCCTGTAGATAATTTCTAAATGTTTTTTCTTCTTTTCTAATTTTGGTAAACGACGCGTGAAACATACTGGATAGTGATCTGACATGGCTATACAGGGTACATTAACTTCCTGTATATTGTCAGGCCGGTTAGTATATACATGGTCAATTAAGGTGGAAGAATTGACAGTTACCCGCGTAGATGTTTTTATAATATGTGATAGATTAAAGCTCTCAAGAGCTGTCGTCCAGTATGACGGGGGGTCTTTTTTGAGATCGATATTATAATCCCCCATTAGGATAATCTCATTATCTTCGCATGATATTGCATTATCAATTTCCGATGCAAACGCGTCAACCCAGGATGTCGGAGCGGAGGGGGGTCTATATACTGAGCATAGAAGTAGCGGCTTGCTGTTTGTTAATTGTATTTCGACCCATATTGTTTCAATATTATCGGACTCGAGATCACACCTCCTTTTATAGTTAATGGTATTGGATATATACAATAGAATACCACCACCTGATCTACCATCCCTATCTTTGCGTTCAAATTCAAATCCAGGAATATTCAAAAAATCATTATTTACAGATACGTCAAGAAAAGTTTCGCATAATCCAAGAATATTTACACTACATTTACTTTCAAGTAATAACTTAATTTCATCAAGTTTGGGAAGCACATGACAAATATTAAGATTAGAAAAACGAAGTCCTTTTTGTACCAGGCCAAAGTTTTCAGAGTTAATGATAGATTTAACGTAGGATACGTCATTTTTAGGGGGCGAAGCCGGTTTTAAGTTTGGCCGTACATTTGAATGTGAATTTACCATGTGTGTTAACGTTATTTCATTCTCGTCTGTTTCGAAAAGATAGGGGGCTTTTAATCACCATCAAATTGGGTCTTTGATAGGGGTTTCTGGAGGACGTCCCTCACTCCCAAACAGAAATTATCTTGCAGTGAATGACCGTTTTGTTGGCTGCAGAAAGTACTGAAATTTAATTTCAGCCTTTTAACGAAAGCTTGGAATTTGAATCTAAAATTTTGTAACAGATCAAGGGCGAATATAGGATTTCACTTGGGGGGAGGGTGTTAGGACAATCAAAGTGGACCTAGGATGGAGGCTTCTGGGGGACGTCTTCCCTCCTAAACAGAAATTATCTTGCGGAGAATGACAGAAAGTACTGAAATGAAATGTTAGCCTTTTCAACAAAAGCTTGGAATAATAGTAGTTGATCAACTAATCTAGGACAGAAAACTTTACGCCAAGTTCGCTGATAATGCTGCTAAATTTACCCTTTTGATTAATTATATTACGATATTTTGTAACATTAGTTAATAATGTGTTTTGAGACCATCCCTTATTTTGTTCCTTTACGCACCTATACGTAGTACGAAGTTCGTTGGTAGGTTTACGTCGCTTATTCGAACAGCTCTAATGAAACATTTTAAATCCTCGTGTGTTCTTTACTTTTGAAAATTCTTTATAATTTAATTTTCGTACCTGTATAAAAACATATCCCCAATAAGAGGCGCACAACTACTACCCTTTGGGATTATTACAACCTGTCATAGAGATTCTCACCAACTCTTACATACATGTTGTCTAAGAGGAAGGACACGACACTACACAGGTCACTACATGTCCATGATTTGTATGATTTGTATTCTGCAGCGGAGAAGAAACTCTTTGATTCAGATGTAGAGATGTAAGATTTCCCATGAAGTCACATGACGTCTCGACTATATGCTGTAATACAAACTCACGGTCAGTGTATATGTGTAAGTTATATTTACTACAAAATACTTTAGCATTTAGTTTCTGGTCAACCACGCAATCACATTTGCCAAACTGAAGCAAGTGGATACAATGTAACCATAATGTCGACCTATATTATTTTATAGATTTTAAAATGTATATTTCCCATACAAAATTTAACAAAGTCCCTCCGTCGATGCTCAATTTGGTACTCTATTATAAGCGCTGTTGAGATTGTCGTCAGGATCTTTTTTTATCTCATTTAAGCATGAACAGTGTTCATGTTTGGCGATAGTATTCTAAGTCTAATTATGTACGATGTTAACTCTAAGAAAAATATTTCTTCTGTCAAAGAAACATAAAATACGAGAGAGTTTTCATAAGAAGATATTGCCAATTTATTTGTTCTTAAATGATGCTTTTCAATTTGAAGACGTTTACATTGATACCACTTGGTGAGTGTCACTGCTGGTGGACCAGGAGTCCCCGAGGGCACATGTAGCCAAGTTCGATCAATTTCGGTTGATCGTTTCTTCAACGCAATCTAAATTTCTGTTATCAAAATGTCTTGAAATTTCTAAAAAGTGGGTCCTGTAGCATCATATCCCACCCATCCTGCTACGTCTTTCAGTACCCTTTTTCGACATAGTAACTTTCATACTTTTTGGCATATTACATTGTTTAGATTTAGGATTTAGGATCACTGATGAGGGTTAAGTACCCGAAACGTGCATGTCTGGTCCACGTTGCCAATTTATTTGTTCTTAAATGATGCTTTTCAATTTGAAGACGTTTACATTGATACCACTTGGTGAGTGTCACTGCTGGTGGACCAGGAGTCCCCGAGGGCACATGTAGCCAAGTTCGATCAATTTCGGTTGATCGTTTCTTCAACGCAATCTAAATTTCTGTTATCAAAATTTCTTGAAATTTCTAAAAAGTGGGTCCTGTAGCATCATATCCCACCCATCCTGCTACGTCTTTCGGTACCCTTTTTCGACATAGTAACTTTCATACTTTTTGGCATATTACATTGTTTAGATTTAGGATTTAGGATCACTGATGAGGGTTAAGTACCCGAAACGTGCATGTCTGGTCCACGTTGCCAATTTATTTGTTCTTAAATGATGCTTTTCAATTTGAAGACGTTTACATTGAAGAAGAATTTATAGAAAGTATTTAAAGCTAGTGAAAGCACAACCACAAATTCAGAATCCATTAAGCATTCAAATTACAGAATTGTCAAATCAAAAATTATGCAAAGGAGTTAAGTCAATTCAAACGGTGTAGATATAAAAATAAATCCTAATAGACTATTTCTAGATCATGTTACAAGCACAAAAAGTCCGAGTCAACAGTTTTACATTATGACGTAACTGTTAAAATCATTGCCATCAAGTCGTAACAATGAAAAAGTGCACAAAAATGGCTTGACCTCGGACATTTTCCGTCATTTTGTTAGTCATCTGAGAGGCACTTCAGCTCAAAATAATAATAATGAAAATGATTCGATGGATGAAATTATGTACCCGAAACGTGCATGTCAGGTCCATGCTGCAAATTTATCTTGTTTTAAATTATGCTATCGAATTTGAAGACGTTTAACATTTGAACTACTTGGTGAGTGTCACTGCTGGTGGACCAGGACTCCCCGAGGGCACATGTAGCCAAGTTCGATCAACTTCTGTTGATTGTCTGTCTCTTCAAAGCATTCGAAATTTTCTGATACAAAATTTCTTGAAATTTCTAAAACGTGGATCCTGTAGAATCATATCCCACCAATTCTGCTACGTCTTTCGGTACTCTTTTGGACATTATAATTTTTACACTTTTTGGCCATATTGCATTGTTTAGACTGAGGATCACTGACAAGGGTTAAGTACCCGAAACGTGGATGTCTGGACCATGCTGCAAATTTATCTGGTTTTAAATGATGCTTTCGAATTTGAAGACGTTTAAAATTCAAACACAAAAACCAAAATACGTAACTATTAAAAATAGACCGTTTTGGACGAAAAACGAAAAAAAGAAAACTTCATCATGACTATACACAACAACTATGCAAATTCGTATTATCCATTAGTCATAAGCGATAATGATCAGTTATCAGATGATGTTCATAAAACAAACAACATTGAATTTCGCTAGTTAATATTGCACTCGGTAAAGATAAACTAAAGCATACAGTAACCGTATATACAAAACGTATAGTGTGCATATAGAAAACGTATAGAATACATTAGGAATCAGTTTATCGCCATCTGCGCGATAACATATGTCAAAGAAGTGGTGTAAAGTTATGACGTCAAACTACATGCGTTCATATTATCAGAAATAATATTACAAATAACAGTATAAAAGTATCAGAAAATAATTTACCAAATGTGCACATACCTCTTAAAAATCACACATGGCTTAAACTTTGCAGTCACCTTTAACTTTAACGAGTTGGAAGATGTCTTTAGAGGTATATGTAAATATATGGCGAAAACGTTTAAGGCAAAGAATATGTCCAACATTTGTTCGAAAATAATGGGATCCACGAAACTAGCGAGATCGATCCTCCGATTTGCTGTATTGATTGCGTTGTAATCATACACGTATTACAGAGAGGAGGTTATTATACATAACAGTCGTGGGTTCTTCGATATCTCTGGGTAATCGGAAAAGTGGGAGGTTTTGCGCACGTAATCGGGATAACTACATCATTTATTACTAACGTAGCAGATGGCCGCCTTAAGTTGGCATCGGTTTCCATTGGTATCGTTGTTTTATGTGTTGTCTTTTGTGTTTGGTGTTTTGATGTCGTGTTTGGTGTTACATGTCCATTTTTGCATCTCTCTGTGTCAGGAAAAAACAAGACCTAACAAAAATGTGAATTGAAAAAGTAATATATCTCTTGCAAAATAGAAAAAAATGTGATAAAACTGTATTCACTTTGCTTGTTTTAATATGTGAAATTTAAAAATGTTTCAAAATCCAGTTTGAAATCCTTAAGATGCGATATTGTTCATGCTTTTATGATACACATAATAAAATTTTTATTTCAAGTAGTAAAATATATGTGACTTTTTTTCTCGTACAACTGACACCCTTTTGCATGACTTGCAGTAAATTAAAGGTGAGGATCAAATCATTAACCTTATTCTAATGTTTCATTAGCAGATTTGAAGTGAGGAATTAAATATCAAATAAAATGAAATTGTATCTTTTAATTTTATGAAAGGTTTTGATAGGTGTTCAGGTAGTCACTATCTTTTGATGACGTACCCTTATTTTTAAGAAATCAAATATCTTTAAAAAGGTAAATTAAAAAGCACATGTGTCATGATTTTTTCATCGAAACCTAGATATTGGACAAACTCATAGGTTCAACGCAAGTTATAATTGTAGTTCTTCCCCATGAATTACGTTTGCTCATCTAGATTCTTATGACGGCATATTGAAGAAAGCTTTCATTTCTATGCTTCAATTGAAATAATGACCTTTTCATTTTTAAGCTATGATAGTAAACAAGTGTAAATGGTTCAGTACCCCCCCCCCCAAAAAAAAAACCCCCACAATTAACAAACTCAAGCAGTACGAATAACCTACCCGGAAAAGAAAAAGGATGTTTGAATTGCTAGAAATGGGAACTTAAAGAAGATCTGCAAATAAAAAAAAACTGCATTACAGCGGAGCACAAGTATGAAAGAAAAGAGAGAGAGATGATATGAGACTGACACGTTAAGATACAGAAACACACATTTAAACTAGTAGGAAAACCCAAAACGCTAATGACTGAATTGATGTACTTATAAGACAGACAGTCCAATACATTCGAAGGAATTCAACGAAAAGTTAATTGATTGAAACATATTTTAGCTATTAGACGTGAAATGAAATACTCATTCCATCTTGACGTCTGTTCTCAAGAACTTACGGAGAAAGCTCATTTTAAGGCAAAATATCCCTCAGGTCAGAATTACTGGTAATTTTTTGCCTGGATACCATATTTTTTCTCTTCAGAATATTATTCAGATTATCAAACTAATATTATTTTGGGAAAAGATACTTTTATAGTTACATTTAATTACCTCTAAAAAGGGATTTGTCTTACTTTTCCCATAGGGTCTTATGTTACAGTTCAAACGGCTTAATTGTAAGTTCTCGGCATGATCATAACAGCACGAATTATACTTTGTTTTATATCAGGTCCAGCGTAAGCTTGAATATATGGAAATGAAAATATTGCAAAAGTTATAATTTTGGAAAATTGAGCACACGAGGGATGCTCTACCTTAAATCATAAATTGGTATAGCAATTTCGATTCTGGTTTCTTGTTTTTTTTTTTGTTCTTTGTTGTTTTTTTTCTTTCATTGGTAGTGTTGTTCCCATCGAGCTTGATCGAAAACATTTAAAACATTTAGAGAAGGCAAAAGTGTACATGCACCGAACGAAATTAATCAAATAGCTAGGTAATTAAGGCCACCAATATACGTGACTAGCTTTATCGTGAAGAGAGAAATGAATCTTCAACATTTGACTTTAATGCCCTCTGATGGTATATTGTGTTACTAAGGTGACGCTTTACAGTTTACCACTTGCAACATCATATTAAAATAGTCCACCACATTGTACTGGTGGATAAATTGAACATAACAATTTAGTAAGTTATATTTTTTTAATTATTGATAGGCACTTCGAAAATATCTTAATAATTGGAAATTATTCCATTTTTTTTTTTTTTTTTTTTTTTTTGCTTCAGAATTATTATGTAATTTTTTTTTTTTTTTGCTTCAGAATTATTATCTAATATATCAAAATATTGAAAATTTACCTGCTAAAATTTAATGAAATTATTTCCTGTCGTATAATTGTATTGTGAATTCGAATAAATGCGCATTCGTTTGAAAAAAACCATATATTTGAATATAATATTTAGTTTTTATATTATATTATTTGGATTTTTGTCGATCATAACTTAGGAAAATCTTTCTTTTTACAGACAATACAAGCAAATCTTTTTTCAATATGGGTCAGAAATCGTCACGATTTACAAGACAGCCATCTTCCGGCAAGAATCCGCTGAAGCGACTTACGGCAACAAGTTTCGGGAAGTTTAGTGTCAAACAACCGGAAGATGAAGGGAGAGTGTGGGTAACCGGGTTGCTTTGCGTGAGTGACAAAATAGTGGTTGTTGATGGGACTAACTGCATGCTTAAGCTCTTTGATCAAGCAGGTATACATCTTTCGTCAATCGAATCGAAACAAATACCATGGGGAATTACTCATGTTCACGATAATATGTTCGCCACATGCGGAAATGGTAAAAAGGTTCATTTGTGGACAGTACGCGGACATGTCATTACAAGCCAGAATAGTTCCTTCAATGTCGATCACCCGGCATTAAGGATCCACTTTAATGGATCCTTCTTTGGTTTGTTACACACTACCATAATGGCGATTACGCTTTTGGATAAAGAGGGCGGAATCGTCAGGAAGATTTATAAGAGTGAAGGTCTTGAGCGGAAGATCACCTTCGGGAGGGACATCCATCTTGATGCGGAGACAAACAATATTTTTGTCATAAGCACAGAAGATAGCGGTGTTCTATGCATGACGATGGAAGGTCAGACACAGTGGTTCTGTCCCCTTCCCCTTGCCTTTTCAATCGACGAGATGAACGGTGCACTTTGTGTGGCTGATCCTTGGAACAAATGTATCTATCTGATCACCAAGGAGGGACGACGAGTGAAGAAGATCCTTCAGAAATACTTGAAAGGTCCACCAGTGCGTGTTGAGTATGGACATTATGACAAACTGTACGTCTCTTATGATCAAAATGATAAGAGACACAAAATTGTTTCCGTTTACACTATAACACATAACTAATTGATGAGAAATCAGCATTTTATCTCTAAAAACTTAAGAACGAAACGGTGTGTACACACTTTCTCTATTTTGAACATAACTGTATGCCAAAAACATGTTTTCTTATTATTACAGTTTTTTTGATATATTTGCTAGAAGTCTTATGAACCTTTGAAAATTTCAAAACCCATTTAGTCATAACAGAAATAAAAAAAACTTTTTTTCTAATATATGGATACCTCCGTCAGGAGCATCATCTGTTGAAGAGCTGTTTTAAGAAATGTATGGAACATAATGGAAAAGATTAAGGTCTCGTGATAAACATTTTCGTGAGACGTGGCAACCAGTAATTTCAACATTTTCAATATAAGAAACCTAAGTATGTATTTACCAATCAATATGTGGCTGCAGTAAATGTTTAATAAAAGAAAGTTCAAGTACAAGATCAAGGTGAAAAGGCAAGAAAGGTATCAATTGAAATATCTCGTCAAAGAGAAAATACATGTTTAATATTAAATCACTTACAATACAAAAATCAGCCGAGACTAAAAGCTTCAAAAGTAGGTTACTTAACTACTTTTGAATCTTTTAGCTTAGGCTGATTTTCAACGTCTAGAAATCGATTCCTTTGGGTACTAATAAAAAAGTCGTGTCAGTAGAAATGTGCACGTGGAATATGAAATTCCTATATCTGTCCAATTGAAAGATAAAGTGCAGATACAAGTGTTTAAAGGTAGTTTAAAGTGATCGATAGAAAGACCTTGTCACATGGAATACCCATGTGTAATATGAAAGTCAACAAGCCAGTCAAGACATATGCCCAAGAGTAAAATATTCGCACAGACAGAGAGACACAGAGACAGGAAAAGAGACATACCGTAAATGAATTACCTCAGTCTTTGATTCCAGGTAAATGAATAGAAGAACTCAAACATTCTAATTTGATGAGAGACTTAGTCTTTTGGAACATGTCCAGTACTTATATTTTGCATCATATGAAGTTAGTCATTTAGTTTGTATGCGAATGGGGAAAAGGGTTTTCTAAATTTTTTCTCAGTTATATTATCAATATTTATTTAACATTCATATTGAATCCCAATAAAGATAATTCTTTTCTTACGGCGTGTCGTTATATTGTATTCTACGACGACCAATCAAATTTGCAAACAATTTTGTTTCTTTGACCGCTGTAGGCTTAACATCTCCAATCGCAATTGATTGACAGTTTCAAATAGATAAAATTGTGGCATATTTAATTAGCATTATCAAGTACCTGTCGGTATGTCTTTGATGTCACACATCGCTCGCGTCTCTCGGAATATCACTGGTCAGTAGACGCCTCTTATATCACGCCTACCAAGCTAAGATCATTCAGGTGTGCATATTAATTACCACTCGGTTAAAAAAAAACCGGCATTTAAGAGTTAAAGAATATCCTGATGACAATCTAAACAGCACTCACAATAGAGCATTAAATTGAGCATCGATGGACCCGTAGAAAGCTAGAGCTGGGACCATGTTCCCAAGAGGAGTAAGCATCCACTGTTTGGCTAGCCGCATCCGCCATCGAAAGTGAAAGAAATATCCACAAAACATGCTCTGGCTGAGGCTATGTCTATATAGAAAGTGTTATGGCGACCATGTCAGAGAAAGACATTCAAAACACTTACAGTCAAATATTGTCATCTTAATTAACACTATCAAAATGGTAACAGCCATCTTAATCAACGAAAAGAAAGGTAACTTACGTTCAAAAGGGTAGCTGTTACAGGTCATGCCTTTTTTTCTGTTTTGTGCCCTCGTGCTGGTAGGTTTTGAGCACATAGTCATAAACCAAACAAAAATGAAAATTAGAAAATCTTTTGCAAATTAGATATATAATGATTTCTACACAAAGTCAGGTAAATTGTTTATCTTCTATGTTTCATGTAAAAATGTTTAAGTACTTCAAAGTTTCAAGACATAACATTATCTAACATTTTTGTTGACTGAGATACGTTTATAATCAAATGAAACAGGTTTCTGCCAGATTTCACATGGTACTAGCGCATCACATATTATGAAATTGCAACTTTGTTTTATATGTTTGTTTGTTTTTCTCCCTGGCTGGCTGGTAGGTTTTTCAATTTCAAAAGGACGCAAAACAGAATAAAAACAAAAAAGCCTCATTGGGAATAACAAAGGACGTCGGTGTTACAGCTCACTAGCAATGACAAAGAGCAGTGTTAAAGTTCAATTCGACGTTACAATAATTATTACTAAGAAAGGTCTTACTTCAGTAGCAACAATGAAGGTCAATGTAAAAGTTCACTAGCATTAATAAAGATCGGTGTAACATTTCACTTGTGATCTAAAGGGTTGATGTTTCAGTTGACCAACAATAACATTGTAGGTGTTACAATTCGTTTGCAATAACAAAGGCCGCTGTTACAGGTAGCTATTAATAACAAAGATCGATGCTACAATTCACTACCAGTAACAAAAGTCGTTGTTATAGAAAACTAGAAATAACATACATGTAAGTGGGTATTCCTGCTCACTAGCAATAACGAAAAAAAAAATAACAATGGTCAGTGTTACGGTTCACTAGACTAAACAAAGGCCAATGTTATACATTCACTATCAATAACAAAGGTACGTTCAACAACAATTTTAAAGGATAGGTTGTATGTTACAACTAACAATAACAAATGTCGGAGACACAGTAATGTGTAGTTGTCTGACTGTTTTGACCGGGACAGTTTGCACCGCCATATTGTGGTGATGGATTATTACAGTAGCGTAGCCTTCGGAATTGCTGCGTCCCCTCATCACAAGTTGTCGTACATGCTGAATTCACAGACCATGATCCCCATCCTGACCATCCGCCATTAACTAATATGAAAATAAAATCCATTTTTTTACATTTTGAATTAGAACTAAAAGCAAAGCTTTTGAGACAAAATGTTGAATAGATTATTTGTTGTAGCAAAGGCATGTGCATCTCTCCAAAATCGTACTTACAAATGTTAAACGTCTTCAAATTCAATAGCATCCTTTAAAAACATATCAATTTGTAGCATGGACCAGACATGCACGTTTCGGCTACTTAACTCTCGTCAGTGATCCTCAGTCTAAACTATGTAATATGGCCAAAGAGTGTGAAAATTCTTATGTCTAAACAACTCAATAATCAGAATATGAATATGGAGATTAATAACTTTAAGTGCACAATTTTGTTTGTCGACTTTTGCGACATATCTGAGATTTTAATCATCGGAGACGTTTAATACATGTTCAGGGATGTAAGTTACACATAAAACCCATGTATGATTTATGCTTATGAAAATTATTACTTCAGTATTCTAAAATCTTAAATTTTACGATTTGCAGGGATGGGATCAAAGGTGCGAAACGCGATAAGTTGGAATAGAAAATCTTATTTGATTATTGTAATTATCCAATTAGAGACTACTTTATTGGTTCCGTCGAAACTAATACAAATGTTTCCGACGTTCATGTTATTTCCTTCACTGTCGACTGACATAACACGGATTGGTTATCATTGTAAACGTCTTCAAATTGAATAGCATCATTTAAGAACAGATAAATTGGCAGACATGCACGTTTCGGGTACTTAACCCTCGTCAGTGATCCTCAAATCTTAACAATGTAATATGCCAAAAAGTATGAAAGTTACTAGGTCGAAAAAACGTATCGAAAGACGTAGCAGGATGGGTGGGATATCGTGTCAGGTCTCAAATTCAGGCTGTAAAATATGAAACATTGGTCACATTGAGATACCGTTCAAATGTGTTTTCGCAAAGTTCGTGGATTTGCAATCATTGATAAAAGGAAATAATTTCAAAGAAATACAAGAAAACTATTGATGCCCAGCCTCAGTTCAAGACACCATGAAAATCATAGACATTATTAACTATAAATATTTGGCATCAAATTATTTTTGAAATCAGACAGTCGGCGCGACGATATGTAATCTAATTATTTCAAGGTCAAGTTGACATAAATATTAGTGCAACCTTTGCATCCCTGTATTGAGTTTTACCATACATTTCATTTACAAACAAAAATGCTGGGTGGAAGACACCATACATTTTGTATACTAAATTTTATCTCCCATCTTTTAAAGATGTACTTTTTAAGAGTTTTTTCTTTCTGTAGAACAGCACAGGAGTATGTTTACATTATGATTACCAAAACGACAAGCGTGTGCCCCCATGTGTGTTTGCATTTCGTACATCGACTAAATGGTACATAACATGTTATCAAATATGGTAAACAAAGTCTCATCAATCTGATTGGTCCAATATCTCCACGCCTCCTTAAAATAATGTCAACGATGCATATGATTCGATCTTCTTCTTTTTGATTAAACAATCGTTTCAAGTTACTTATTTGAGATTGCGTATCGTACAAGTAACTCTGGTCTTTTGTTAAAAACTGCATATGACCAGTTGAAATATCAAAACTTATTTTCTAAAATGTTAAAAGCATGGGACATTATAAGCTGTCTATACCGAGTAAATCTCCATATAAAAACAACTTTCACGAATGCATTGAGTCTTGAATTGTCTATTTTGGACTTGACTTCAAGACCATGTTCGGAAGCACAAAAGGAAATCAAATAAAAACGCCGGGCGCGTTCCCGGCGTTAATAAAACAAATGTAACATTAAGCTTCTCACTTGGACATGACATCGTGTTGCAATCTTGCACGTTCTCCTCTGAATCAGCGCCAGTACATTGGGTACCACCATGTAGCGGACTAGGACTGGTACAGGAACGGTACCGAAAAGATGACTGAGTACCAGTAGCACATGTCTTTGTACACGAGGTAAAAGGCGACCAAGAAGTCCATTCTGTCCAGGCTCCATTTACTGAAAAATGGAGATTTTATACAATAAAGCCAAAAAGATACAGTTCATTGTGAAGATGATTCATTGTAAGTATTCACACAATACATAAAATAGTAAATGGACTGGAACTCACCCAGAAACTCAACCTGTCTATAATGATAAAGAGCTTCTAATCCTAAAGTCCAAACTATTTGTATATCTATTGGGCGAATGTAACGATTAGTAAAACGTGTAAAGATAGTCAGGGAAAAGGACTAATGTGCTTAACCCGCAAATCGGCCCTATCATTAACAAAATAATTTAATATCTTGCATTCGGATGTAATATTTATTCACATTTTAGTTAAAAGAAAGGAGGGGATCTCCAACAACACTCGGTTAATTGCAGTACCCACGGCAACCTCCAAGACACCTAATGCAAAAACACAGAGTAGGCACCCACAGAAAAAATACGCAAAAGGGAAAAGGAACCATGAAAGTTCGTCCCTACATGCATCATTTCCTGATACATTTTGTTTGCATATAGACTTTGATATCCATATGTTCATTAATTATTTTAGATTTTTTTTACATATACGTTTATTCAGTTTTGACAGCACCCTCAGGACATTCCGACGTCAATATATTTATACAATGCAGTACCGTACCTAAAGCATAAGGAAACGCAATGCTGCATTCTAATTCATTCTGTTTGTTTCACGCATTCTGATTGGTTCACAGGATTTGTACAAGAATGTATAACGACGATATACATGCCGCAAACCGACTCATTTGACATACTTCAAAACGTATTCCTACGTAAATTTGCACGTTACAAGCTTTAGCGCATTTTTTGCGTATGACGTCATGCTTCCCTTTATTCTTTGCTCCTGTGACGTCATACTGTGATGTAAAACTACAAGGTATGAGCTTGTAAATAGCGCTCTCCACATTTAAACAATAGAGCAAGTAAGTTTATTATTGATAACACTTTGATTTTTCGCCATTGTAATAAATACGAAGCAGTTGTATTTCATATTTTGCAGCGCGATAATTTCTGTTGGTCGTTGTTAGTCCTCCGTAGCACTGTCACCTCTAAAACGATACGTGAGACCCTCTGAGGGGTATAAAAAGTTGAAATATGTCACATGAATTAGAATAGGGATAAACGTACTTTGTTTTGTGGTTCCGACAGGTATATGTTGGATATACTGTTGGAAACATACGTTATAGCGTCGGAACCACAAAACACGGTACGTTTATCCCCTAATTATGTGTTACATGAACGGAATGTAGCACCAATTTGAATGTCTCATGTTTAAGAGCCAATCCGGCATAAAACCATGCAAATTGGTCCAAATGACCTAGTAACCAAATTTAATGATTTTAAGTTATTTTAATAGATACATGACTAGGGAATAATTCTGTCAAATATTTTTGTTCAAATATCCATGGTTACAGAGATATACCACCCCATCATTTTTCCCGCCAAATTTACAAAAAGGACGTAGAAATATCCCTATTTTCGCTGATGTACTTCTCTAAAATTTTAAGTATAAATTGAATTGGAGTAAATATTGTTATTGATATATTGAAATATAACATTTTATTCTATCTTAGGATAATATTATGTATGAAAATTTTTTTTCCAAAGACAGCCACAACGTAACTTGAAAAGAGGCAAAAATCGGCTAAGTGAGAAAACGACGTTTTATACGTTTTTCACGCACCAATATCTTCTGTAAGAGAAGTTTGATTTTTATCAAATTTCATCTTTTAACTCTTTGCTTTAATCTTATAAATACATGTATATCAAAAATCCACCGCTGCCAAATGATTACGTATTGAGATGTAGACAGTTAAAATATGTATAAAAGATCAGCTTAACGAAAAAAACGACGTTTTAGACGTTTTTCACGCACCAATAATTTCTGTAAGAGAAGTTTGATTTTTATCAAATTTCATCTTTTAACTCTTTGCTTTAATCTTACAAATATATCAAAAATCCATCGATGCCAAATAATTGCGTATCGAGATGTAGACAGTTAAAATATGCATTAAAGATCAGCTTAACGAAAAAAACGACGTTTTAGACGTTTTTCAAGCAACAATATCTTCTGTAAGAGAAATTTGATTTTTTTTCAAATTTCATCTTTCAACTCTTTGCTTTAATCTTATAAATAAATCAAAAATCTACCGATGCCAAATAATTACGTATCGAGATATAGACAGTTAAAATATGCATTAAAAATCAGCTTAACGAGAAAATGACGTTTTATACGTTTTTCACGCACCAATATCTTTTGTAAGAGAAGTTTGATTTTTTTCAAATTTCATCTTTTAACTCTTTGCTTTGATCTTATAAATATCTCAAAAATCCACCAATGCCAAATATTTACATTACTAGTATATTCCCCATGTTGAACGCCCATTAGGCAACTAGAATTATATTCCAATAACTTGGGTTGCTATTGTGACGTCACGTTCAGGTTTTGCATGTAGGGAGAATTTACCAAAATTAAGATACATTTGACGCTGTTACAGGCAAAATGTGCGATGTTCATGCAAATAAAAATTACCTATAATTAGAATAAATGTAAATATAAGTAATGACTGTCTTACTTTTGGTGTTCATGGGTGTATAATTCTGGTTGGGCACGTGCAAATTCCGTGAATCGCTTCTTAAATAATTACGTATTGAGATATAGACAGTTAAAATTTGCATCAAAGTGAATTTTTGCGGTGTAAAAATGCGAACGAAAAATACGGAATCCCAAAGATTCAATCATTGCACACGTAGAAGTACGCATACATGTGCGGCGAGTTGTGACCACAGCTGATTTGATCATGTCTTTTCACACGCAGGTCAAGGTCAAACTCTTTGTTCAAAATTGTGCAATCGATAGTTGGGAATAAAAATAAATTTTATCGAAAACGTAAAATATATTCCAAAGGGTCTAGAAAGAGGAAAAAAGGAGCCATAAAAAGTTTTATTTGAAAATATGCAGTAACGACCCTAATATTGTCGGTTCTTTAATAAATAAATCTCGTATACTTCTATTGTAAAAACTCAATACATTGTAGGTGGCGCCAGTGAAATTTATTAGAGCTGCGCACCCCAAATTCAAAATCACGTTTTTAAAGGTTTGTAACTGCGAATGTATGCGTTAGATTCGCCTGAAAATTTGAATTTATACAAATGAGAATGTATATTTTCATTTGAAAAGAAAAATTTTGCATTCCAAAATATTGTAAAATTAATTAATTTTCAGGGACACCGTCCCTTTAAAATTGAAGTGAGGAAATGATGCGAAGAAGCGAAGAAATTATCTCTTTTTCGCTTCTCCGTATCATTCCGTATTTAGTTTCTTCACATCATTTATTCGTTTCTTTTCATATTCAGTGCACGAACTAACAATGTCAGAATTACGCTTTTGCAGAAAAGAAGTTATATATAAAATGAAATTATATATCTCTTTGATGTTTGAAAGGCGTATAATGTATACATGTAGATCTACGCCCTTAGGTTAGCCCAGGAGTTTTTCTCTTTCTTTTCTGTATAATTTTGTTTTTTGTTTTTTGTTTTTTTTTTCGGAGGGGACGGTGTCGGTTTTTTTTTCTTTTTTCGTTTCGTTTCATGTTTTGTTTTGTTTTTCAATATTGTTTTCTTTTTTTTTTTTGAAAGATGGAGTACCATGAACTCTTTTTTTTTACGAAGGAGAAATACCTTGAATTAAGGATATGAAGGAGATGAACTTTTATGAAAGAATTGAGATTTTATAAAAGAAAGTGATTACTCTCATAATTTACGCGCATACGGACCGGAGCGGATGAATACGGAGCAAAACAGCTTATACAAACGCAAGGATTTAGAGCGAGGGGGGGGGGGGGGGGTTCCGGGGAAAAGAGTGCTTTTTCTAGTACGATTTTCTTTTTTAACGCGGGAGGGGGGCCGGGGGCAGGTGGAGGTTAAGAAATATGACGGAGAGGTTGTCAGGGCCCCTGAAATTTGCCCCAAATTATTTTGACCTTGAATAAACAAAGACTTTTCTCATCATAACCATAGATGACCGATTTGGTAGAAAGCGCTATTTGACGTTGAGTTGAAATCAAGAAAGAGACAGTCATATCAAACAATTTTTTTTTTCTTGTTTTATGCACGAAAATAACAGAATGATCGAGGTTTTCTCGAAAAAAAATAAGGACTGGATATATAGTTAATTCATTGATTTACTTTAAGTGAGGATAATTCGTGCAACCTGTCTATTTTTTCTCTGAAATACGAATAGATTGTTATGTTTATAGGAAAGATCAACCTAACATTTTAAGAAAAAAAAAACACGTTTATTTTATCAATTCAACAGATCGTTTTCAAAAGGAAAGAACTTTTTAAACACAATTTCCTATGAAACAATGAATTTGGAAAATCGATGAAAAGAGCAGCGAGTAGACTGTAAAGAAAACTTTTCTTTCCGATTTTCAACATTTGTTAAAGAAAATACCACAGTCATGTCAACAATACACAGATAGGACAATTTGTTCATATAACAGAGAATGAGAGATCATAGAAGAGTACATCGAACGACCCGTTGTCTACAGGACAATAGATCTACATGTAACAAATCTGATGACATGAAACTAGCAGTGGCATAGTGATCCTTTTATGATGAGCTTTCAGAAGTTAAACGTCTTCAAATTCAATAGAAGTGAGATTAAGTGCCCCTGCTCCAGGGAGACTCGAACCAGGAACCTTTCCGTAATTGGTTCGACGCTCTAACCAGTACTTACTGGTAGTAGCACCGACTATTTTAGAGACTCGTTCTTTTACATCTGTGAAGATTATTTCAAAAGATTTGGGATGGGTACATCTAATCACATCTAGAAACGAGGGAACGAGATTTGCTATGCAATCTTGAGCTAAACTCTATCAATGTTATAATCTAATGCGATAGTTTATCCGTGTAAAGTTCTTATTTTATCGTCATTGTTTACATGCTACCAGGGAACCTAACCACGTGACGTCATCACTAAAAGTCTGACTCGGTGGCGTCGTTCCGGGCTATCTCGAAAATCGTCTAGATTAATGATGGGGGAAATTGAAAAAGATATGAAACGATTTCCATCATTTTTAGAACATATTTTGTTAATATCTTAAATTTTTTTTCTAGATTATGATCAAAGATGCTTATCTTTTGAACATTTTTCCATTAAATCTTTTAATCATCTTCCGCAAAATAATGAATATTCTTGATAAAATTTGCATATCTTAGATACATTTGGCAGCGACAGTTTTTTTTTTATATATTAAAGTATGTTACGTTTACTCTATTATACTGAAATTTTGTGGGAAAATTTTCTCTCTTATAGATGTTATTCATGTTCGAAATAGGGACGCTTTTGTCAAATCCCAATATAAGTCGTATTAGAGCGCCCCCTGGTGGCAAGTCAATTCGTATATCTTAACTTTGCGAGTACTATAATGAAGATGAATTGAGTAAGTATCTGATTTTATCATGAAAAGAATTACTGCATATCAAAATCAAATCTTATTCAACGATGAAAACAGGGCTATTTTAGTGTTGTTTTTGAGCCCTGTTAATGGCGTTATGCCATACAAACAAAATTGGCCCATTACTATAAAACGGGACATATATGAATTTTAAAATAATTTTTTTCTCGAATGTTTTTCATCATAGAATACAGAAATATACATAAAAATGTACAGCTTTGACCACCCTTTTGGACGATTTTTACGATTTTGCATGGTTTTATGCCGGATTGGCTCTTAAAAATGGCCTCGTTAGTATATAGCATTCGCCTCATTACTTTTTAAATGATTATTCCTAATCATTGTTTACATATACCTAACCAGTTTCACTTTTACCAAAGAAAAATAATTCTTTTCAAAAGATTATCCGGGATATGATCTTTTTGTGCTATATATCTTTATAGAGAATGGTATTGTACCAGTGTATGAAAATCCCTGATGAACAGAGAAAATATTCTATCTAACTATTTATGCATTCACCGTTATCAAACATAAATGGTATTAATCATAGAAAAGACATATTTTGTCAAGTAAGTTATAGAAATAGGAGGCACATTTTTCTTCTATACATCTAACGCTACACTCGACGCGACTTCTGCTTTGAAATGAATTAGAAGAAGAAATATATGCAATATGATTGGCAAAGGCTTCGTCCTGCCGAGACTTGATAGAAAAAACCGTCTTGTCAAGAAATATGTATAACACGATTATAAGTCGTATAGCGATCATATTTAAGCTCAGATTTCTACTGAGATTAAAAAACACATAATTTTATGAAGTAATGTAATTTAAAACAGAAAATCGCCATCAATGTTTAATTATGTAAACATACAGATTTTCATAAAAGTAAATTTGAAGTAACATGTCTTTAATATGAATAAAACATTACTCGCTAATAAAATGTTGGGGTTTTTTACAAACAATTGGATGCTAGCGTTTTAAATAGAAGAAAATGACATTGTTATAAACCAATTAGATTTACGTTGCTTTTTGATCTAGGCATATCTATACCCTTTAATTTCAGTAAGCGTGACATAAAAGGGTATCTAAAAAACTTATCATAAGGAATTCCTAAATAGAAGTCTTTATGTTTTATTTCATCAATTCCTATAATCTTACTATTTCTTTTTTTGCATCTTGTTTGCCAGGGATGTCAGAAAATGGAAGTTCTTAGTTTGCGGTAAAAGGGTAATTATATGCTTAGTCGATTCCTCGTTAGAAGACGGTGTATAGTTAAAATTCCTCATGTGAACAAAAAAATTTAGTATACATGTATATAATTAAAAGACAATGCTCTATCGATCTCTAATTGGGCAAGAAGAACTTGATGCAGCATTTTAGTATGCGATATGGCGTGAATCCATCTGGTCTGTGCTGCTTTTGAATTTCGATGATGGTATCTCTTTGTTCCTTAATTTTTATATCTGATTTTTATTTTGAATGAAATAAAGCGATATCCAAAATCAAAATGTAATATGATAAGGTATTTCAAACATTTACTCCTCATATTTCTTCTTTAATGCATATGATTTAATAACAATTTTTCTTTCTTTGAGAGTCTTGTATGATATAAGTAGGATCAGTGAATAAAAACCAAAAACTCAGAATGAAAGACATACAAGGCATTCTTGCAAAATATCAACAAGTAAAAGGAAGCAGAGTTGGAGAAATCGTTTCTATAGATAGGGTGGAGATAGAGTGAGATCAAATAGCTGTGGGAGAATAGAAAAACGGACGAGCACACGGAGACAATAACATCACACCAAGGTTAAACGTCTTCAAATTCGATAGCATCCATTTTAAAAACAGGAAAATTAGTAGCATGGACAGACATGTACGTTTCGGGTACTTAACCCTCGCCAGTGATCCTCAATCTGAACAGTGTTATGTGGCCAAAGAGTGTGAAGGTTATTATGTCCAAAACTGTACCGAAAGACGTAGCAGGATGGATGGGATATGATGTTACAGGACACATATTTTAGAAATTTTAAGAAATACAACACGAAATACTCACACATAATGAAAGATACAATCATAATCTGGACAGTACACGTAGTGCTAACGGAGATGAGATGGGATTAGGTATCAGGCATAGTATTCATCTCCTTTTTCCTAGAATTATCAAGCCGTTTCTTATGCCGTGCAGAAAATGCCAAATCCAGTGCATTTGTACTTTCTTTGGTTCGATTTGGTTCTTACCTTAAGTATCTTTCAAAACTGCATGAGGACATTGATTCTATCGGGAAATATTGTTTGCTCTCGAATAGAGGCGTGCGATATTACCGGTATACCGTGGTATGTCCCTTGGCGATAATGAATCGCGATGTAGAAATCAAATACCGGTATTTTACGATATATCATAAAACGCTTGAAATATAAGTATTACTTCTTGAAACCGCACGGTACAAAATCTGTTGGCGAAACCATAAAGCCTGGGCCGAATCACATTATCGTGTATCATAAGCCAAGTTCATTCAATGGTTTCACAAGAGACTTGGGAGACCACAAATAACTGAATGTGATTGAAAAATATTAACAGTTCTATATCTATCTGTCTTTACATTCTACTTATGAAATAATTGTGAAAGATAGTACACGTTTTAACCGGAAAAAATGCATAAGTTTTGGTCTGAAGTATGGCGGATCAGGAAGCGTACGACGTCGTAAAATATGCAAAGGCAAAAGCTCACATTTTGGTTTTGAAAAAAATACGAAAAAATAACTGAAAACTATTATTTTTCATACTTGTAACTGATTGAGGCTGAGTCTACAGTATGGATTTTCATCCATCAAATAGTAGACACTAACATATGTACAGTAAATTTATTTTTTAATTTAACATCAGTGTAGTTTACTGTTATGCTCTAAACTTTTCTGTCGATTTCTGATAGCTTAACGCATTGCAATATATTGCAATACATCGCAATATTTCAAATGAAATATCGCAATATATCGCAATATGATTTTCTCTGGCAATACCCAACTCTACTTTCGAAAGAGATTCTCTTATTCAGGAGCAATTACTAAACAGATGGCGACTTTAATAGTTCCGAATAAACGCAAAGTCTATCTCTACGAAGAGAAGCTACATTATTAACATATATCTGTCTTCATACGACTATTTATCACGCCTCAGACAAAAATGTTGGAATCTGATTGGTCAGATCATGGTCACATGACGCCGTGAAAAAAGCCGTATCAGGCTTGTAAATCCGTATCGGGCGAGTAGTTTATTATGACGTCGTGAATTGTATGATACAGAGACCCCCACACATACAGTAAGAGGTCTTCGACGTGATAAATTCGTTACAAGGTTAGTTAGTGACCTGATACGGAAAAATACATGGTGTTAAAAGAAAACCCGTATCGGGCGAGGCGAAAGCCTAAAACTAATAAAATTCAGTAAGCCTATCGGGGAATGGAGGGACTGGTAAACGATCATTACTTGATGGCCGACTAGGTACTACATGTATATAGGCAGACTTTTCTTTAATTTCCAAACTAGGCACTACATGGTTTAAGATCTCTAGCAGCATTAACAGAATTATAGGTCTTTTTTAACCATTCCCCCCTCTTTTTTTTGTTGTTGACAGCTTAAAAGAGATGATAATGTGATATCTCATTAGCATATAATAAGGATAACGTTTGATGTCATACGCTACTCGCGGTTCTACGAAATAGATAGCTGAATAGACGCGCTATCTTTACGAAAAGAATATGACGATATTCTGGCTTACGTCACTCTGGTGTACTTACGAAATTCTTACAAACATGTGATCTTCAGTTTTTCATGGGATCTAGCAATGATGATATACACTGACAATTTTCTATAATATTATCTTTCGATACAATCTCGAACATGAATTCTTTGCAAAGACCGTTACATTGGAATTCATACCAGGTTTCTGCAAGTCACTAAAATCGTGTGTTGTGGGTCATGTATTATTTTAGTTTTACTTTATGTCTAGGTACACATGTACTTAGTCATGTTGTATTATGATTTCATAATAATTCTTTCTAGATTTTACTATGTCATGTTTATTTCATTAGAGAATATTCCAGTATGTTCTTTGTTACATCATTATCATCACATGACTGTGATTTCTAGAATTTACTCTATTGTTAATCATTTGTAATGAGTCATTGCTCTAGAAGCTTCTGGTTAATTCATTGTTCTTAAGTATAAATACCTCTGAGGAACTGTGTTAAGGAGACATTCGTACACATTCGTAGACACGATTTATTCATCTATTCTGATATACTGGGACACTTTATTTGTTGAGACTTTAATCCATTTAACAACGTTTGGACACCGATCTTTCGAGAACGTTTGTGATTACCGGAAACCATACATTCGATAGACATTGTGGACCGTAACGGACACTTTGATCCGGACATTGTATTGTAAGTTGTAATCATTTGAAATATATATATTTTGTACATAATTAAACTTGTAAATTTATATTCTGTCTTTGTCTGATTTTTGCTGGCGTTTTGGGGTATTCTGACCCATAACAGAATTGGGGGCTCGTCCGGGATAGTAATCTCTGCATATTTGCACTTTAACGTAAAGTTCGTTTTTTGAAAAAAGGAAAATTCTCCAAACTTTTGCCAGCAGAAATCAATCATGGTATTTTCGGTCACTGAATTTTTGAAATCGCCGACTGTAGGTGAGTTCGAATCATTGAAAAAAGATGATTTCAAATTGATTGTTTTAGGTCTTCACTTGAAGTTAGATGTAAAATCTTCTATGAGAAAACAAGAAATTAGAAATATTGTGGCTAAAGAGCTTTTAGCTAAGGAAATCTTTTCGTCATACGATTTTCCTGTTGAACCTGTTTCAAGCGAAACCAAAATGTCAAAATTTGAGTTTGAATTAGAGAAAATGAAAATACAATTACAATTTGAAAAAGAAGAAAAAGAAAGACAATTTGAAAGAGAAGAAAAAGAAAGACAATTTGAAAAAGAAGAAAAAATAAGACAATTTGAAAGAGAAAAGGAAGAAAGAGAGAAACAGGAACGTATGCACGAGAAAGAACTCCAGTTTGAGTTAGAAAAGTTAAAGTTAGAGAAAAGCGCTAAGGAAAATCCTGTTCCTTCGCTTGTCAAGTCTGAATTCGACGCTGCCAAAAACATCAGATTAGTACCAAAATTTCAAGAAAAGTCCGTGGACAAATATTTTCCACATTTTGAGAAAATCGCGGCCAATCTGAAGTGGCCACGCGATTTTTGGCCAACTTTATTACAAAGCGTACTTATTGGCAAAGCGGCTGAAGTGTACTCGGCGCTCAGTATTGCTGAGAGTTCAGACTATGACAAGGTCAAGGACACGATTTTGAGAGCATATCAGTTAGTACCTGAGGCGTACAGACAAAAGTTTAGAAAGTACAAAAAGTTTGAAAATCAAACACATGTTGAATTTGCTCGAGAAAAAGAAGATTTATTTGATCAGTGGTTTCGATCCAAGAAAATTCCCAATTCATTTGACAATTTGCGTCAAATAATTCTGATAGAAGAGTTCAAAGAGTGTGTACATCAAGATTTAAGAACTCATTTGGAAGACAAAAATGTTAAAACTGTTGAAGAAGCCGCTGTTTTGTCTGATACGTATGCTCTCACTCATAAGAAAAATTTTGTGTCAAAAACTCAATCTAGCGATAGCGCAAAAACGTCAGATGTTCCAAAGAAAAATTTACAAGAGTCTCAGTCGTCCATTAGTTCCCAGTCACCATCTCAAAGTGGTTCTACGTCCGGACCTAGGTCCGAGCGTTCTGAGGCATCCCCAGGGGTGGGGTCGCTTCCTACATGCAATTATTGTAAGAAAAAAGGTCATGTTATTGGTGAGTGTTTGAAGCTTAAGAAGAAAAAAGAACTTAAGTCACAGGCCTGTGCGTCTGTTAGAAATGATAGGAAAGCCTTAGATTCGATTTGTTCTGACACTCCTGAGATTCAGGGTTCTAAGTCCAGTTCTGATGATTTTGTGGAGGATCATTATAAGCCCTTTTTGTCACAGGGATTTGTTTCACTCAGTGATTCTAGCGAAGCGTTGCCTGTTCAGATTTGAGAGATACTGGTGCTGCCCAGACTTTATTGTTAGAGGGTTCATTGCCTTTGTCTGAGCACACTTTTACTGGTAGGTCAGTTTTATTACAGGGTGTGGAGCTAGGCGTCATTGATGTTCCCCTTCATAAAATTTATTTGAAGTCAGACTTAATTACTGGACCTGTTATCGTAGGTGTTCGACCTACTCTTCCCGTTCAAGGCGTTTCCTTGTTGCTTGGCAACGATTTAGCTGGCGGCAAAGTTGTAGCCGATCCGATTGTTTGTGAGAAAATCACGTCCGATGTCGTGTCCGATGATGAAGACGACGACTTGTACCCAGCCTGTGCAGTTACCAGGGCGATGGCCAGGAACAGACTAAAAGAGGCTGAGAGTACTTCTGCACTTAACGAGGACCATCCCTCCAAAAGTATAGACCTTTCTGACACATTCATGTCTACCATTGATGACAACGTACCTGAGACGTCAGTACCACTTCATGTTGACAAGTCTCCGACGGTTTCTGGTGATGATTACCATCCGCCATTAGACAGAGATACAGATGCCTTAAGCCGTGAGCAGCTCCTCTCCGAGCAAACTAAAGATCCGGAGATCATCCGACTAAGCAAGAGGGCCCTTCCCCGAGAAGAAGCGGACAAAGTCGGAGAGTGCTTCTACATACAAGATGGCATCCTCATGCGGAAATGGAGACCACCCAATGCACCCCCTAATGAAGTGTGGCGGGTCGTTCACCAGATAGTGGTTCCAGTAGCGTATCGCGGGGACATCATGAGTTTAGCTCACGACACACCCATGGCAGGTCATTTAGGTGTCAATAAGACTTATAATAGGATTTTAAGTCACTTTTACTGGCCTAAGTTGAGAAAAGATGTGTCCGAGTTTTGTAAGTCTTGTCATAGTTGTCAGATGGCAGGTAAACCCAATCAAGTTATACCACCTGCTCCCCTCCAACCCATTCCAGCCTTTGAGGAACCTTTTAGTAGGGTGTTAGTTGATTGTGTAGGTCCTTTGCCTAGGACTAAGTCAGGGAATCAGTACTTACTGACAATTAAATGTACTTCGACTAGGTTTCCTGAAGCCATACCTCTTAGGAATATTAAGGCAAAGACCATAGTTAAGGCCCTTACAAAGTTTTTCAGTTTCGTAGGTGCTCCCAAGGCTATTCAGTCAGATCAGGGTTCGAATTTTATGTCAGGATTGTTTCAGCAGGTTATGCATGAGCTAGGTATCAGGCAGTATAAGTCTTCTGCGTACCATCCTGAGTCCCAGGGGGCACTTGAACGCTTTCATCAAACCCTTAAAACTATGATGAAAACATATTGTCACCAGTATGGAAAAGACTGGGATGAAGGGGTTCACCTCGTGTTGTTTGCGGCACGAGAAGCGGTTCAGGAGTCCCTGGGGTTCAGTCCCTTTGAGCTAGTTTTTGGGCATACGGTCAGGGGGCCATTGAAGTTGTTGAAGGAAAAATGGTTGACTGAGACTAGCGATTTGAATCTCTTAGACTACGTGTCTAATTTCAAAGAGAAATTATATAATGCTTGCAAATTGGCTCAAGAAAATCTCAAAACATCTCAAATGAAAATGAAAACATGGTATGACAAAGATGCTAGAAACAGAGTTTTTAAACCAGGCGATAAAGTTCTTGTCTTTTTGCCTATCCCTGGTCATCCTTTGCAAGCTAGATATTTCGGTCCTTATGAGATTGAGAGTAAAATTAGTGATGTTAACTATGTGGTTAAGACACCAGGTCGGCGAAAAGAAAAAAGAGTGTGTCATGTTAACATGTTGAAAGAGTATTTTGATAGAAGTGACCGAAATTTTGTACAGCCAGTTTCCACTTTGGCCAATGTAAATACATTAGAAAATTGTATTGAACCTGAATGTAATGAAGAGACTGTCGAAAAAGACTTCGCTCAAAGTGTCCGTTTAAAGAATTCTGAAATTCTGACAAAGCCGGAAGTGAAACTCGGACATCTGACCGTGCATCAAAAAGAGGAAGTGCACCAATTAATGCGGGAATATACGACCATCTTTCCGGACGTTCCAAAAAAGACGAATGCATCTCATCATGACGTCATTGTAGGTGATGCGTCACCTATCAAACAGCATCCCTATCGGTTAAACCCGATAAAACTTCAATACATGCGGAAAGAAATTCAATACATGCTTGAAAATGACATTATTGAACCCAGCAATAGTGATTGGAGTTCCCCATGTATTCTTGTTCCGAAGCCAGACGGAACTTACCGATTGTGTACGGACTTTAGAAAAGTCAATTCAGTCACCAAAACTGACTCTTATCCGATCCCACGAATCGATGACTGTATAGATAAAATTGGCAGTGCAAAATTTGTCAGTAAATTTGACTTGCTTAAAGGCTATTGGCAGGTCCCGCTTACCGAGAGAGCCAGAGAAATATCGGCATTTGCGACTCCAGATGGGCTATACCAATATAAAGTAATGCCCTTTGGTATGAAAAACGCACCAGCCACATTCCAGAGGATGATTTATTCGCTCCTAAATCATCTCGAAGGATGCGAGGCGTACATCGATGACGTCATCATCTACAGCGACACCTGGGATGATCATCTCCGCATCATGCGTACCTTCTTCGACATACTGGCAAAAGCAAACCTCACAGTGAACCTTGCGAAAAGTGAATTTTGTCATGCGACTGTAGAATATTTGGGTCACAAAGTAGGTCAAGGTTTTGTTACTCCTATCATGGCCAAGGTGGAAGCTATTTCAAAGTTCCCGATTCCTACCAATAAGAAAGAGATCATGAGATTTTTAGGAATGGCAGGATTTTACAGAAAATTTTGTCCAAATTTCTCGTCAGTTGTTGGTCCACTTACCAATCTGTTACAAAAGAGAGTGAATTTTGCATGGACCAATGACTGTGACGAATCTTTTAAGAAAATCAAATGTGTTCTTATGAATAGTCCTGTCCTGTCAGCTCCAAATTTTGATAAGCAATTTAAGCTTACTGTTGATACCAGTGACGTAGGAATCGGGGCTGCTTTGTTTCAAGAAAATGATGATGGTGTAGATAGAGTTGTTTGTTATTTTTCTAAGAAATTGACAAAATGTCAAAAGAATTACTCTACTATTGAAAAAGAGTGTCTTGCATTATTGTTAGCTTTACAACATTTTGATGTTTATTTGAATGTTACTTTACATCCCATTCTTGTGTTTACTGACCACAACCCTCTCACATTTTTGCACAAAATGTCAAACAAGAATCAAAGACTTACAAGGTGGAGTTTATTGTTGCAAGAGTACAATATTATTATTAACCATATCAAGGGTAAAGACAATGTGATTGCAGATGCACTATCGAGAGTTTCATGAGTGATTTTTGCAGAATTTACCAGCTAAGTTTTCATTGACATTCAAACTTTTTTTAAGGGGGGAGGTGTTGTGGGTCATGTATTATTTTAGTTTTACTTTATGTCTAGGTACACATGTACTTAGTCATGTTGTATTATGATTTCATAATAATTCTTTCTAGATTTTACTATGTCATGTTTATTTCATTAGAGAATATTCCAGTATGTTCTTTGTTACATCATTATCATCACATGACTGTGATTTCTAGAATTTACTCTATTGTTAATCATTTGTAATGAGTCATTGCTCTAGAAGCTTCTGGTTAATTCATTGTTCTTAAGTATAAATACCTCTGAGGAACTGTGTTAAGGAGACATTCGTACACATTCGTAGACACGATTTATTCATCTATTCTGATATACTGGGACACTTTATTTGTTGAGACTTTAATCCATTTAACAACGTTTGGACACCGATCTTTCGAGAACGTTTGTGATTACCGGAAACCATACATTCGATAGACATTGTGGACCGTAACGGACACTTTGATCCGGACATTGTATTGTAAGTTGTAATCATTTGAAATATATATATTTTGTACATAATTAAACTTGTAAATTTATATTCTGTCTTTGTCTGATTTTTGCTGGCGTTTTGGGGTATTCTGACCCATAACACGTGAAAGACAAAAAGTATATAGTATAAAAATCGTACATTTCAATCTCATGTATATGATGAAGACTCTCCAGGAGTCCTATTAAGGTTGCATGAAATGGGCAGTCTCTTAAGAACCGGATGTCGGATGCCGGATGTTGCGATCTTTTTTATCTCTTTACGTTAGAGATTTCAAATAACATTGTAATACCACTGTACATAAAGAAAGATAACTGAAACATTAACACAAAAAAGAACGGTGCGTGTATTGTCGTAGCAAAGTGACCAGACCGGGCGGAGCTAATTCAATCAAGCGACTAAGACGAATCGATTAAATTTTAGGTTTTATATAGTTATATCTCATGGTCAGAATTAAATTATTCCAATGACCAGGTGACTTGTGTTTACTCTTATAATAATACATTCTTCCTGCATTTTTCATACTTAGTTTTACACCACAATTGTACGTTCTTCGATACTTCTGGTTTATTTGAGAAGTAGGAGCGCAAGTAATCCATGATAACCACACAATTTGCTATTTCTGTGGTCTCGTTGGTTTATGTGTCGTCTGTTGTGTTTAATGTTAATATGTCGTATGTCTCTTTTTCGTCTCTTAGTATGCTCGTCTTTGTGTTTTCGCATCGGGTGTTTTGGTGTTTCGCTGTTGGTGCTGCAACAGGGTCTGGTTGGAGATCCCCTCCCTTCTTTTATAATTTGTAATTTCATGTGGGTAGAGTCTCATATCAGCATATCTCATTGATTGTACGTATTTAATGTGATAGAGCTGCAGTACAATTGAAATGTGGATAAAAAGGGCAAAAGTATTATCTTTTGAATTTTCTTTGTTATTTCTATTACATTAATCAATCCGTGCATACATTAATTTTCAATTTAAAAAGAATACACGATCAGATGAAGTGAAGATGGAATCAAATACAATTCTCCTATATGAAAAGAGAAAGTGTCTTAATGTAAAGGAAGAGAATGTTATTATAAAAAGAAGGGAGGAGATCTCCAACAAGACCCCGTTGCAGCATCAACAGTAAAACACCAAAACACCCGATGCAAAAACACAAAAGACATGTACAGCACGAGACGGAAAAGAGACACACGACATGTAAACATCAAACACAAAAGACTACACATAAACCGACGAGACGAATGGGTAACCGGTGCCGACTTTGGACGGCCATCTGTCACGCAAGTAGCAAATGGTGTGGTTATCCTGGATTACGTGCGCACAACCCTCTCACTTCTCCAATTACCCAGAGGTCTCGAAGAACGTACAATTGTGGTGTAAAACAACCTCCTCACTGTAAGATGACATCACACAAACAAGACCGCAAAAGACCTTCTTCGTCGTCAATAACAACATAACATGTAAACAATCTAGATACTTCCTGGTTCACAAGTAGTTATAGTTCCAATCAAGAAAGAGTTGTATCAGCTCACGATCAGGTAGTGATTTAATAATGACATTACAGGTCAGTTATTCATATAATCTACTGAACCCATTACATCTGATAAATTAAATTAATGACAAGTAGGTGAAATATATTACATTACGATGAAAATCATTCATTGTGTCTTGGGGTTTGACAGTAAGAGTAACAGTTTTGAATGTTTTCTCCCTGACATGGTCGTCGAAGCACTTTCTATATAATCATAACCTCACATAGTGCATGTTTTGTAGACACATAGGCAATTTTTGAAATTCAGAAAACAACAAAGCTCAAGCTGAAAAATACATGGAAACATCCTTTTTTTATTTATTTGTCTTGAAATGACGTGTCTATACCGATCACAGGAAGGAATCTAAAGGAATATTTTGAAACTATTGTCTTTAAATTACTGACGGTGGAATTCAAAGGGAGAAACATTACCGTAATAGAAATGCTTAAAGGAGACCGGAATTATGGCCTTATGTCGAATTTTCCTAAGAAATGAAACTTATGTAATCAAAGTATGATTTAGCGTCTTTTTCTTCACGCGTTTAACACTGTATTTTTCCATAATTTTCGAAAAATTTGCAATGAGTGCGAGTGATATGCCCCTAGTGAAATCAAAAGATTTCATTGGACTGATATGTGACGTGTATGAATTATTCGATAGTTAGTTTTATGAATGAGATGCCTTGATAGACTTGCTTTGATAAGCGAAGTGTGTAGTATACTCATGCATTCAACTGTCATGATTATACAAATGTATACGAATAGTCAATCGGACATTTTTAGAAAAAACACGCTCTAACCTTCATATTTAGATAATTCTTATATTGCAAACGCAAATCCCCGCTTCATATGTATCTTCTTTTTTTTACTAATAAAAAACCTAGTAATATATAAGGAGTAATTAATCATCTGCATGCTTGTTTGTTTACATTTTTGCCTTCGGTTAATATGACGTCGATCACGGATAGTTGCAAAGATCACCGAGGTCGATGTGAAATATCTGAGCCCTTTCCCGTCATTTTATCCTGAATCTGATCGATTTTTTAAAGAGAAAAATAGTTTTTGATTTGAAATATTTAATGTGTTTGAAAAAATGAAAAATGGAAAAACATTTTTCCCTTCCACTTTAAATGCTGCGAAAGTGGATGTGTTTAAAATCCCGAGTATTGCATTTTAAAAATAATTAACAAGAAGAGGGTTTAAAGTTACGACGTTCATAATGTTTTGAGTGACATAGTTATCAACTAGACCATCAACTGGGTATTCATGAATGTATTCAAGGTCTGTTTTATGAACCACGGCATGTATTTCTCTTTTTGAAAAGAACCCAAAAGAAAAAGGACCAAATAAATATTGCCATTATGCCAACATCGATATTCATCCAAAAGTTTGGTAATATTTTCAATCCTATGTCATCTGAGATGATACGTTTCTTTCCAAGGAAAATCTTAATTTTGTATATTTTTTTATTCAAATGACATCTTATAGGAAATATAAATATATATATACAGAAAAATACGGCCATCGTCTCGATAAATGACGCGCTTACAAATATGACCAGACTAATATTACGTTTGAATTTGAAGACGTTTAACATTGTTATCGGAACATGTAGAAAAAATTATGTAGTCATTTCTTCTTACAAACATTTGCATATTTCGATAAACGATTCACTCGGAGACTAGAAAACAACGAGTTTAGACACCAACATAGTGGGTTAAAACAGTGGACGATAGTTTAACACTAAAACAGAGATCAGATTCCAAAAAAATTAAAACCAAAACATTTACATTCTTGAAAAAGAAATAAACAGAACTTCATCACGAGAAAAGAACAGATGGAAAAACAGATGGAGAATATAAGTTACATACAACTTCATAGAAACACGAAGGACATACATGTACTTATCCGATGAACAATTGTCCAGTGCAACCGCGGATGTGGTGCTGCCAAAACGCACCTTGACAATTTGCAAAGTTTAGTCACATTCAAATATCGCATAAATAATGGTGTAAATTCCATGTATGAAATGAAAGTGCAGTATCCAAGTTAGTATGACCAAAAGGGACACTCAAAGAGTATTTCAAATTTCCACTTGACATGTAAGGGAAGGGAGAAATAATAAAGAAATAAGATATGAAATGAAATTCTATTGATCCAACGCATGCTAAAAATGATTATCTCTTATTGAATCTACTATAACAAAAGAGAAGCACAGCAAACACTAAGGACTAAAAGTCTAGATTAATTTTCTCGTAATGATTTTGAGCACCATATGCGCATTCTAACAAACAATGTATACATTAAGATAACTTTAAAAACAGAATATTCTTATACAGAGAAAAACAGATCAAATTAACATTAAAGAAGTACCGATCAGTTATTAATGAGTTAAAGAAGATCCTGACGATAATCTCAACAGCACTTACAATAGAGCACCTAATTGAGCATCGACGGACCCCTAGCAAGCTAGAGGTGGGACCAGGTGCCCGGGAGGAGTAAGCATCCCCTGTTGGCTAGCCGCACCCGCCGTCGATGTTCATGCACGAATTCAAAATGGAAGTATATAAAATGCATGCGCTGTCAAGTCACAAAGTCGAGAAGGCAAGGTAAAATCATTACATTTTTCATAGGGACGGTTTCGAACCTCGGAATGAATAAAATTCCGAAGTAAGACCAGGTGCCCGGGGAGAGGCAGTCTCCTGATTGCATGCAAAACTACTTTAAAAAAAGTTATGTACATATTTTCAGATATGACCAATACCCCTGTATCAGAGTGGCTATGTGAACCATGCAGAGGAGATGGAGAAAGAGTTAAAGCACGTACTCAGTGCTATGAATGTCACGAATTGCTTTGTCAACCCTGTTCAAATTCTCATTTGAGATTTAAAATCACTGCAAACCATCATCTAATAGAGCTTATTCAGTATCAACAGCATTTCAAAAAGTCCATATCCGAACAAACTCTTTCCAAATCAAACGAAATTCAAACACCTGTGAATGAAGATGAGCTTGCCTCTGACTTTTTGGAGCACATTACACTCACAGATGACACAGTCCTGTACAAGGAGGAAACGGTCGGCCAAGAACAAGAAAACCAGCAAAATCTCAATCGTAATAATCCTAAACAACATCAAATTACAAAACGTTTTGATTTTAGGGTGAGTAGACCAAACGATCAAAAGAAGGTAATTGTGATGGATGTTCTTTGTACGGAAGACACCATACTGGTTGTTGATAATGAGAACAAGGTACTGAAAATGTTTGATCGTCATGGAGAATTTCAACACTCATCAACATTGAAGAACTCTACTCATGGAATAACATGTGTACGTGATAATGTGTTTGCAACGTGTGGAGAAGATAAGATGGTCCATGTATGGGCACTGAGTGACGAATCATATCAAGTGGATCACAGAGCGAACGGAATTCACTTCAATGGTGTGTACTTCTGTGTATTACACCATTATGATAATGCTATTACAATATTGGATAAACATAAGAAAATAGTGCGGAAGATCGTTATGAAGCAAGCCTTTGGGAAAAAGTTTGAGTTCGGATGGGACATACACATGGACAAAGATACTAACAACGTGTTTGTGCCGTGTCAACATGAGAACGGTGTACTGTGTTTGACAATAGAAGGCAAAGCCTTGTGGTTCAGTCCAATGTCCGCTAAGTTATGGGGTATCACAGAGATACAAGAAACTTTGTGTGTAGTTGACATAATCAATAATTGCATACATCAGATAAATAAAAAGGGGGAGTACATTCGAAAGCTTATAGACGAGGACAGTCTAGATGGAAAACCTATATGTGCATACTCTGGTCAGGATAACAATCTATACATAAGTTATGCTGCCTTCACTGAAAGTTGTGACAAGATATCTGTGTATACAGTCATATAGGTCATGAATTGTATAGAAATATAAAAAATCATTTTTTTTTGGAAGCAAAATAGGTATACATGAACTTGATATTCTAATACCATCATACACCTTAAGTCATTGGCTTTTCTTTCTTTTCTATATTAAGTACAACATACGAATACTCGATAGCTACTTTTGTCATTTTACAGAATTTTAGAGAAAATAGTTTTATATTCAGGTCTTGGGTTGTCATTGTGCACTGTATATATATCAAAGATCATTGAAATTGCATGCAAAAGGTATGTATAGTTGGCATCAAAATGCGTAAATACAAGGTTGTTATCTCGGTAAACGATATATACAAATGCGGATCACGTAAAAGAATTCTCCGCGAGGGGTTTGACAGTGAGTGTTTTGAATAGTTTTCCCTGACATGGTCGCCATAGCACTTTCTATATAGACACAACCTCAGACAGTGCATAACCTTTAGATATTGTTTTCAAATTCGTGCATGGACATCGGGTGCGGTTAGCTAACGGGGGATGATTACCTCTCTCGGGACCCTGATCCCACCTCTAGCTTGCTAGGGCTCAGTCTATGCTCAATTTTGTGCTCTATTGTGAGTGTTGTTGAGACTGTTGTCAGGATCTTCTGAAACACAATTCATCAATCAATATAAAAAAATCATTTCCATGCATTGACTTGTTTGCTCTATGGAGGATTTCTGATTGTCGACAAGACCTTTTTTAGTAATTGGAAATGTGGTCGGGTTGTACATACGTAGAACGGATAACTACATTATTTACTTAGTACGTTACATATGGAAATCCTACGTCGACATCGATGGCACAAGGGTCTCTTATTTTTAGTATTTTGCCCTTTATCGATTTGACATCTTATATATTATTTTGCTATTATGAATACTTGTCATTCCATTCAAAACTACAGCATCACCGAAATTTATAAAGATAAAGATCTTAAGTAGCACCATTCCTCCTGTGCTATTTTTAACACATATTTCATTTGGATATGCTACTGAATCGCCCCCACAGGAAATTTTGAGCCACGCATTCTCTGTAAAGTAAATGTTCAAATCTAAATTCAAAACATTAAAGAGGGCGCTACTGAAATGAATTTTGGTGTTTCCGCTGGAAGCATCACTGATGAGAATTTAATATTTGCTTTGGTTTCTGTTTTGTCCTGATTTTGTATGCCTTCGGTTTCTGATTTTCTGAATTATCCATTTTGTGCCATATACAGGGATATGGTCGTTATCCATATTTGTCATCAGACACACTACTTCAACAAACAACAAATCCATCAATGACAAATATGGACAAAACAATATCCCTAATAAGAATTACAAAATCGTATTCATCATATAATCAGCGCAGACTCATCCAAACTCGAAACATGTATGGAAATAGATAACTTTAGGAAGATCAATGGTTATCTGGTGCTGACTTCGCTATATAATAGCGATTCTAATTCATTCTGTTTGTTTCACGCATTCCGATTGGTTCACAGGATTTCTACAAGCATGTATAACGACGATATACATGCCGCAAACCGACTCAATTGACATACTGTAAAATGTATTCCTACATTGCTTGTCCCCGACGGTATAACGTATATTTCCAACAGTATATCAAACATATACCTGTCGGAACCACAAAACACAGTACATTTATCCCCTAATTGATGTAGTTATCCGGATGACTTGCGCACAAACCTTATCCTTATCTGCATTTCTTGCACAGATATCTGCTGGATTCAGTTGTTAACCTCCGAATAAACTGGAAAGGGGGGGGGGTAAATAACTGCATTTTATGCCGGGTCGTTTACCCACCAAATGTAATTTTAAATTCTGTCTTGGGGTTTGCATTTGGCATTCGTTTACGCATAGGTTTAACTTTCCAGACGGATAAACCTGCTTCTGAGCACCATATTTTGAATACTGTAGGCATGTACACTCTCTTGTCAGTTTAAATCGATTCCATACATTTATAACATACATGTTTCGAGTCTATCTTTAAGGACTCTGATGTAATCACAGAGCTTACCTACCTCCAAGAACGTTATGTCATTACGCCAACAGACAAAGCCTCAAATAATTACACATTTAATTGCAAAAAGTACTATTTCGACAGCCTTGTTAAAGACTTGGGTTTAAAGTCTGCACCTGAAAATCCCACTAACATCCCTATGAACATTTTTGCCTCTGAAATAATAGATAATCACATATCAGATATCGCTTCCTTTGGTTTTGACACAAACATAGATTTACCATACTTATACTGCATACCTAAAATGCGTAAGAATCCGTACAAACAACGTTTCGTCACTGGCTCCCCAAAATGCTCTACCAAGTCTTTATCGATCTAACCCACCAAAGTTTTATCTGAAATCTAATCTGGACTTCAAAAATATCATTCGATAGTATATTTTCGTAGGGATATTGACCAGATTATAAAGAATTCGAAGGAACTTTTAGAATATCTGAAATCCACTCATTTTAGTAGAGTCCATTTGATCAAACCCTTTGATTTGATCTTTACACTACAATCCCATGTTCTAAATTGAAAGAAAGAATCGCAAAAATTATAAGTTATGCGTTTACAAGCAAGAACGACAATCGCAAATACATTCATTATTACGTCCTACCTAGTATTATGCACTAAAAAGCAAGAAGTGTTTTATGAGTATCTAAATAAAAAGGTACTTAATTATTCTAGTATATGGATGCAAAGTGACTTCATGGGTACTTGAAGTCACTTGAAGGTACTTGAAGTCGGACTCGTCGGGTGATTACATACATGAGCTCGCTACAACCGACAGAAGACGGACTGTATTACGCACGCCCTCTTTTTATATCCATTTACATATTCATCTGTGTTGCTGGGGCCCCTACGTTTTGCGGTCTTGTTTGTGTGAAGTCATCTAACAGTGAGGAGGTTGATTTACAACACAATTGTACGTTCTTCGAGACCTCTAGGTAATTGGAGAAGTGAGAGGGTTGTGCGCACGTAATCCAGGGTAACCACACCATTTGCTACTTGCACGACAAATGGCCGTCCAAAGTCGGCACCGGTTGCCCATTGGTCTCGTCGGTTTATGTGTAGTCTTTTGTGTTTGATGTTTATATGTCGTATGTCTCTTTTCCGTCTTTTGTGTTTTTGCATCGGATGTTTTGCTGTTTTGCTGTTGGTGTTACAACAGGGTCTTGTTGGAGAGCTCCTCCCTTCTTTGAAATATATGATTAACTTATCAAACAAGAAAAGGGCTAAGAAATTTTCTAACTACTTTGGAAGAAACTATTTACATTTAATCATACATATAATATTATGTGTTTTATCAACCTATGAAAAATTCTGAAAATTATTTCATATGAAATTGTTTTGTTTCTTTCAATAATCATTTCTTCTGCTTTGCTTTTGGAACTGGTATCTGTAATCCTATGAATGCATCCGTTACCCATTCCGGTAAGTAATATACCATAGGAAAGAGTATATTTATATCCAGGCCTACTTTGTACCGTATCCTTGGATATTGTGAGGTTAGTGCATGCAGGTAAGCATCCACCACTTTGTCCAATTTGTTATCCGCGGCCTGCTTCCATGAGTCTAAACTTTTAAGAACTGCAAATATCAAATATGAGATCATATGAAATTATAAAGCATTTTGTGAGCATTTTTCACTTTTGGTGGTGGAGAATTCATTGTTTTATATAGGACGTTGGTGATTTTATTAACTTCCTATTTTGGAAATAAATTTCATTTCAATGTCTGTATCATTCATAAACAGAGATTTGAAATTAAATTTACAAAATAGTAGCTTTCAATTAAATGTTATCATGATATCTTCTCAGAAGAAACAAAGAATTTGTATACTTTTATCCAAATTTGATTCATTCTAATATATGTAATTAAGGTTTAAGGTACTTGAAGTAGCTAGATTTAACTTACCCTCTTTTCATCATATCCTCCCCATAAAATCCCCTTGTCTCATGTGGTAGTTCTTGGAAGTATTTGACAGGATCTAAGTCATATCCTTCTCTGAAGATAATCTCTGTGTTAAAAACTCCCGGCTCTATGACGTGGACAGAGACGTCATCGTAGTGAAGCTCTCTCCTTAAAATAATCAAAATCTCCAACAATTCAAAAATATTGAAATATATGCTCTATTATGAAATGATGATGCACCGTATGCGCAATTGAACAAGATTATATCTCATAAGTGATGCTCGAAGCCGAATGCATTCAAGGCATTTCAGACATTGCAACATGCGATAGCTAGCATGGACACTTAAGCTGTTTTTCTATCACTTATCGAACATCATTGTTTGCTGACCAGTTCTGCTTGTGGATGTTGTTAAGTGTCACGTTATCCTCTGTGGTTTCTTGGGGTTTTATACTGTTATATCTTTACTTTGCCTTTTTTCTCCCCTTTTGTGCTTTATGATTATTTCTATGGCGGTATTTCATACAATATTCAGATTTCCTTGATCTAGGCATTGTCACAAATCACATAGTCTCATGAAATAGATTTCCCTTTTCGCATCTTCGGAGGTTTCTAACATAATGGATCAACCAACAAGGTAAATGCTAATTAACGACTTGTTTCAATTATGCAATATTGTTGAACTTGTAAAACAGAATTTTCTTAATGACAAAATCGTGAGTGTTACAATTTGAAACACCTACTATGGATTACTCCGTACCTTAAAGAATCCGAGAATCCCTCCAAAGCATGCTTAGTGGCACAGTACGGTCCTATAAAAAACGTAGCCATTTTCCCAGCTGCACTGGATGTATTTATAATGCGCCCCTTCCCCTTCCTTAGAAAAGGCATTAGAGATTTTGTAACATCCACCATACCGAAGAAGTTAACTCTAAAAGCAGGCATGTATTGCTCACTCTCTAAACTCTCCAATAATCCACTGACACCGGTGATTCCAGCATTGTTAAACAATCCATTCAATCCTGAATAAAATATTTCGTATGAGTCAATGTAGCTCGAACCACTGGTCGCGATAGCTATTATTCTACCCATGATCACTCATTTTTGGAATTGTCGTGCTTATCATCTTTGAACATTTAATAAAACCTTTTTCAAATAAACCCTAGAATGAAGGAATATCTTTACGTCTATAAATTCGAACGACCCCAACTTTAACATTACACCCTATTGAAAAATTCAAAAATTCATATTTTTTACATTGAAAAAACTTTTCTTTAACAAAAATATATTTGAAACCTGTATTAGCTTTACTCAATGTACAATGATATGAAAAGGAAATATGGGGTATCCATGCATAGTTTTCCCCGATTTTGGACCAGAGGTACAATCTACCGAAAGCATTCCAGTAAGCAACCGGTGTAACTACATTTGAGAGTGACGGTTGATTGAGGATTTCAAATTGCGGGATCGCCGAATGTTTACATGATATCGCATCTGTTGGTTGACCTAGGTTTCGCATAATCTCTAACCTTAATCTCCGTTTTCTATGCATAAAAATGAAAGTATGCCATATTAAAATGTATCAGTAAAATCTGATATTCTTAATATTCTTAAGACATTTGGAAATGTTTCTTAAACATATGTAATGAGCCTGGGCTCAGATGGGGAGTTATTAAGGACGCCAAAAGGGACATCATAATTTTTTGTGTGTTTTCTATGGTTCATTTTATTTCTTTTAGGTATATACCCGGTCAATGCCTATTCACTTCTTTGATCTAAAAATCATTCCCCATATCACTATGGAACGATGCCGTTTCCACCATAGATTTTGCCCCGCAGTACCGTCAAATTTCTACTATTTTCTCCTTTGCCCGGTGCATTTATACATCTCATTCTAAGTAACTTGTGTAAGCATAATAAAGTATAAAATGTATTCTTTTTTAACCATATATATACTTTGATAGGTATGATTTTTGTGTCGCCTGCGAAGCATAGCGACACTTAGGGATCACTTTGTCCGTTGTCCGTCTGTCCGTCCGTCCGTCCGTCCGTCCGTCTGTCTGTCTGTCACACTTTGGGTGTCACAGCCCATAACTTTTGATTGGTAAGTGATAGGGCTTTGATATTTCACATGTGTATTCCTTGTGACAAGACCTTCTTACACATACCATAATTTTTGACCTAGTGGCCTTGACCTAGAAATTTGACCTACTTTTCAAAAAAATTAAGAATGGATATATCTTTTGATTGGTAAGTGTTAGGGCTTTGATATTTCACATATGCAATCCTTGTGGCAAGACCTTTCTACACATACCATAGTTTTTGACCTTGTGACCTTGACCTAGATATTTGACCTACTTTTGAAAAAAAGATAAGATTTGCTATATCTTTTGATTGGCAAGTGATAGGGCTTTGATATTTCACATGTGTATTCCTTGTGACAAGACCTTCCTACACATACCACGGTTTTTGACCTATTGACCTTGACCTACATATTTGACCTACTTTTCAAAAAAAAATAAGAATGAATATATCTTATGATTGGTAAGTGATAGGGCTTTCGTATTTCACATGTGTATTCCTTGTGACAAGACCTTCTTGCACATACCAAAATTTTTGACCTAGTGACCTTGACCTAGAAATTTGACCTACTTTTCAAAAAAATTAAGAATGGATATATCTTTTGATTGGTAAGTGTTAGGACTTTGATATTTCACATGTGCAATCCTTGTGGCAAGACCTTTCTACACATACCATAATTTTTGACCTTGTGACCTTGACCTAGATATTTGACCTACTTTTGAAAAAAAGATAAGATTTGCGATATCTTTTGATTAGTAAGTGATAGGGCTTTGATATTTCACATGTGTATTCCTTGTGACAAGACCTTCCTACACATACCACGGTTTTTGACCTATTGACCTTGACCTACATATTTGACCTACTTTTCAAAAAAAATTCAGAATGGATATATCTTTTGATTGGTAAGTGATAGGGCTTTGGTATTTCACATGAGTATTCCTTGTGACAAGACCTTTCTACACAGACCATAATATTTGACCTTTTGAACTTGACCTAGATATTTGATCTTCTTTTCAAGAAAAGTAATATTGGCTATATCTTTTGATTGGTAGGTGATAGGGCTTTGATATTTCACATGTATTTTCCTTTTAACAATGCCATTCTACACATACCGTAATTTCTTACCTTTTCCTAGATATTTGACCTACTTTTCTAAGGTTGTATATATCTTTTTATTGGTAGGTGATAGGTCTTATTTCTTATGATGAGACCTTTTTGTTACCAATTTTTACGCATTGACCTTGACCTAGATGATGGACACTCTTTTCTGAAAATTTGATAATCACCACATCTTTAATTTGTAATTAAGTGGTCTGATATTTCCAATGAATTTCATTTGAAAAGACTTTTCTACTGATACCAATAATTTTGATCAACTTTCTAGAATAATAATCAAACCGCTTCGCAGGCGACACAAGCATTCCTTGGATTGCTATTTTTATGAAAATATCATATGAAGCTAGGTTAAGAGTGCGCGTCAAGGGATGACGTTGTAAAAAAAAACGGTTTACAGTAACCTTATACATTATGACATTACAGTCCATAGCCGCCAATGTATATCTGACGGATCATTTTATGTAATGTCATTATGTTAAAGTCCTTAAGCCTGTGTGACATCGGCGATGGGGTACTCAGAATACCTTTTCCTTCCGGAATTGTGTCCCTCACAGCACAAACAAGACGCTGAACATCTGCCTTTTTTGTAACATCCAATAGTACAGGGTAGATTCTTTCACTGCATTTCTCTCTGAGTTCTTGAATATTTTTCTCCTGTAGACAACCTGCAAAGACGTGCATGCCCAGTCCATCAAATCTCTGTGCTGCCAGGCGTCCAAAACCAGAGTCACAACCCGTTATCACGACGTACGTGTCGTCGTATGGACGAGTAAATCGTCGTCTTCGATACAGGGAGACGAACGTCAGTAGTATGATTATAATGGCCACAACAACTTCCAATATCATCTAAAAGATAAAATGTATTAAAGTAAAACAATGCAATTTAATATTGCTGTATTGATTAAAGTTTTAACTTTTCATGGCCATCAAGTACGAACACACTGCAGGTAGCAGTACCGTACGATTTCCTAACTTAATCATGAATGTTTTGTGTAATATATTTATAGCCATTTTAACCAAGGGCCCTACTCTTTCCTACTTTTCAATATGTCATTAGTTTGACGATAATAATCATAATTGACTTTGTAAGGCATATGCCAATATTTAAGATACGGAGCATTTAACATCAAAATCTCAATTAACTACAACACATTTCTTTAAAATAAGTGTGCAATCGTAGTACGAAATATAATATCATTTAAACCCTCGTGTACTATACATGTTGAATGATTGTAACTGCAATGTTTTGTACATTTTGTACTGAATGACCTGATAAGCAATGATTACTCTGCAATTTTTGACTTTTCGAAAGCTAAATTATTTTGCATAAAATGTAGAAAAAAATGAGAGATAAAATTACCTTGTCTTTCGGTTGATTTTATATCCCTCATCAAAAACGACAAAATATCTCCTCTGTCAGGCTATGTGTATTCAAGAAGCAATGTAGCATATCCAAGTTTTAAAGTATACCTATCTTCAAATTACAATGACACTGAGGGCTTTTCTTTGTTAGGTGTTTTTTTTTTTTTGCAGAAACTGAATTCAACCAAACAATTTTGTATTTTAACACACTTCGTTTTTTGTGAAAGGAGTGATCAGAGGTTGCTAATGATAAATAAAAAATACGCATATGTTGTATTTCCAAATCAAACATTTTGATAGTGTGTTGGAATTGTTTCTGTTGATGTTTGTGAAAAAAAATATGAAAAAGAAAATACCTCAGTATGTGACACTGCAGTCAAAATTCGGTCTTTTAAACAGCAATGCAATGCACCAGACAAGCATGTTTCGGTTAACGAATCCTCGTCAGACAAGCACAATATTGATCAGATTCCTGTATTCAACAACGTACAATTCAGGCCGTCCCTTACAGAAATCATCCCTGCACGAAGTATGCTTTAAGCATACTTTTTTTGTGCTTAAAGTGTACTTTTCAAACTTTCAAAAAAATAAAATGTACTTAAAGTGTACTTCTTAAAAACTTAGATTTTTTTCATTGTACTTTTTCTATACTTAAAGTGTGCTCTTTTTATGCTTCTCAGAATAAGTTGATTTTTTTAATGTTTCTGAAAGTGCTTAAAGTGAGCTTTTCGAAATGATGACCAAAGATGAAATATGCTTAAAGTGTACTTTTTCTTAAAAAATCAATCTCAAAAAGTACTTAAAGTAGACTTTTCCTAGTTTAATTAAGATGAAAAATGCTTAAAGTGTGCTTCTACACGACACGTGATATTTTAGCACCAAGTAAAATTATGCTTAAAGTGTGCTTCGTGAGACCATGATCTAGCTGGAAATAATGAAAAGTACTTAAAGTATACTTCGTGACCTTTTTTTCCAAATTTTAAAAATGAAGATGAAAAGTGCTGAAAGTATGCTTCCGTTATTTTTTCACTTAGCCGTATCATGTTCCCCCCGTATCATATGAAAATATTTATTTTTACTTCTAAGTTCTAACTGCTGGGGGGGGGGGGGGTCAGATCGAACTGCTGATTTGGGAATAAACATGTTAAAATATCAATTCGTCAAAATTGTGTAAATATCGAGAGGATCGAATATTATTTCAAAAACAAATTAAGGTAAAAAAAAAACTGAGCGGGAGAAGTGTAAAATTTCGAATTCAAAATAGTTAAAAATATCAGCCAATCACAACCAAGAACACTCGGAATGTCTCGCACCTTACTAGTGTTAGTGAAAGAAAAATACCGATTCTTTCCGAACGATGCACGCTTTCTTTTTCAAAATAAACACGAGGAAGAAGTTCGACAATTTTGCCGGTAATTAGCCTGTATTTGACCATTAAAGAACAACAACAGAAAGGCATATTCAGTTTAAAATAGGTAAGTATGGTTTTATTGATATTTAGGTGAGTTTATAATGTATGATCGTGAAGAGCGAGTGACGCCGAACGTCTCGTCACTCGTGCATATAGCCTAGGCTACAGCTGTACAGTACAGTATGGCATAGATGCATGCGTGCTTGTTGAACGTCATTTACAATCGAGCCTAAAATTGGCATAAATTCAGGCTACCACAATATATCAGGCGCAGATCTTCTCAGTCTGTATAATTGTAAGCGGGGCCGGGTTAGGCCGAGTTGCTACATGCTCAGTGGCAGATTCAGGGGGTATGCGGAGGGGGCGTCCGCCCCGGCACTGACCCAAAATTTTCCCAAAAAAAAACCTATAGTTTGGCCCATTTTCAGCAGTGAAAAATAGTCAAAATTCACTCTTGACCCCCAGCAAAGGGGGCGCTGGATCCGCCACTGATGCTGAGGTGTGGGTATGCTGTGGTTTATCTGAGGAATGGTTCAGTAACTTCAGTCAGTCATTCTAAGTCAAAGGGGTCAATAATTTAAAAAAAAAGAGTAACATGCGGGCAAGGTCTGAGATTTAATTAATACACCCCAACCCTCCCCCAGATCCTGACGGAGCAGCTCACTTCAGAAATTCGAAAATTGAACATTTCTCTTCTTTGTCAGCAAATGTTCTGATTAAAATTTATATCGGGGGATAAATCTCAAACGCTTGTAACTAATTGACCCTTCCGACTGCGGGAAAAAAATTCAAAATTTCGTGACGTCACAATGCTTTTACCTCGGACAAACATGCTTCGAACATAGGTCAAACATCGAAATTGCATTGTGACGTCATGGAATTTCTAAAATTTTTCCCACGTTCGGAAGGGTCAATTACGGTGTAAGTTATATGTACATACGACCAATAGACTTGTAATACTATACTCACGGTGACAGAAAATTGTTTTAGATAGGGAGGTTTCTGACCCCCCGGCAAAGGGGGCGCTGGATCCGCCACTGCATGTATACTTACTTCTAGTTATTATATGTATGATACATGTATTCATACACTTTAAAGTTTGGTAAGCAAATTATGTACATGTAAATGTAATGATTGATTATAAGTTAATTCAACTTTACAATGATCATTATTCTACCGGGTATGTACATTGTACATGCACCATGTTTATTGTAATAAAATATGATCTAAACATAACTTTCATGCCTTAGCCTTGTAAGTTGTTAGCAGTATACTCATGTGTTTAATAATGCAGTTTGATGAATTTATTTTTCTTTTCTTTTTAGCAGGTCATTGCCTACACTTTTGGTGATGATGATGATGATGATATGTCCATTCCAAACGTACATGTATAGAGATGAACATTACACTTTTCAGTTACGTAGTACAGACTCCCGCTCTTATTTTTGAGTCACAAAGAATGGTGTCATGTACCCTGTAATATGACATATAAATGAAAGGTATGGTATAATACTATAAATGTGTACACATATGCTACTGGTGAATAAAATATTTTTTTTGAATTAAATTTTATAAAATCAAGGACTGACCCTTAATTATTGCATGTACGATAAACATGATAAACACAATTGCTGTGTGTTCATACCTGTAACATAACACAAATTCTTGAAATTGTAATTATTGAGACATTTATTCTATGAACATGAAATAGATGCATTGGTACCGATACATAATAAATTTTGTATTAAAATCCTTCTAATGGTGGTGATGATTTCAGGTAATTTACTATAATGTGAATGAATATATTGAGCTTTTCAGATTATAAATATCAGTCAGCTGTTCAATTAATTTAATTCAAATTTTTAATGTTATTTAAGGTACAAGGGCTCGGAGAAGAAATGTGCTGGCCTGGAGCACAAGACAGATCATGCAAGTCCAACATCAACCAAATCTGTTAGCTGATAACATACTCACAATAATGTAAGCAAACACTGAAACATAACTGATATCCTTATTTCTATCATGTGTTCTATTGATTTATTTCATTCTAAGAGATTTGAAAAAAAATGTCAAAAGATACCAAGTGTGAAAATTACTTTCTAGCATTAATCATGTTTATGGTAACCTTATTTCATGTTATCATGAATTAATTATTCTTGCTTTTACCTGTATTAATTGATTTGATTTTCTCATTTTTTTAAAGTCAACATTATCATCTGATCATTGTGCATGGAGTGTGAACTGTTCATTTGACAATCACAAAAGATTAAATTGCTTCACATCTGATTCATGTGTATATACATTGTATAAGAGTCCCTGAAGTTGTTACAGAGATGTAGTAGTTGTATACACATAAATCAGATTGTTGTAATACTTAGAAACAAGCAGATAGAGGGACCCTACCATATCAAGTTGATTATATAGTTATCATCCACAGAAAGCAAGTCATTCACAAATGATGTCTTTTGACACTAAATCAAAACAAATACTTCTCTAGGTATTTTTAAAATGAATACATAAATTATTATGTATATTACAGAGGTCGGAGTAAGAAGTTTCTCAAGATTTGGTATTTTAGAAGTGGCATATATGCTAGATGATAAAGAATGGAACCTACAAAGATGTGAAGATACTTTGAGCAAAATACGTGCTGCCTTAAAAAATATTACTTTGCCGAAGAACATATATTATGTCAATAAATGACAACCATTAGGAAAATATATAGATTTTATCAAACTCATTATAAATATTGGCAGTCAATAAACTGTATCAGTAAACTGATGTATATAAACATAACTTGTATAATTATACTTTTATGTACTTGTACATGTATGTAGGTAATTTATTTTTCATGAAGATTCTTTGTAGAGGTACTTATTTACTCTTGATTAATGATTGTGATAGATTTTACACAATTTGAAAATGTCATGAAGATTTTGAGTCCTATTTAAAAAATTTTGGGTTCCCAGGGTACGTTGACAATGGGGAAATATACAATGTTGTGTTTGGATTATTAGGCCACAATTAAAAAATTATTTGTTTCCCCTCTCCCGGGTCTATTTTTCCCAAGTGACCCGAAAGGCAGGTTCGTTTTTTCATGCCCCCGTAATCGAAGATTCGCAAAAACTTTAACCTTAGCCATAACTTTTGAATAGTAAGGGATAGGGCTTTGATATTTCACATGTGTATTCATTGTGACAAGACCTTTCCATTGATACTAAAAGTTTTGACCTTGTGACCTTGACCTTGGAGATTGACCTAATTTTAAAAATAAATAATCTGGGCTATATCTCATAAACTATAGAGGGTATGGCTTTGAAATTTCACATCATGACATTCAGAATCTTTATGACCAGTCCTTTCATTTGATATCATGAGTTTTGACGCATTGACATTGACCTTTGACCTACTTTTAAACTATAAGAGGTAGGGTTTTGATATTTCACATTTAGATTCCTCATGCCCAGAACTTTCATTTGATATCATGACTTTTGACCTAGTGACCTTGACATTGTTCTTTGACCTACTTTTGAGGTATAAGAGGTAGGGTTTTGATATTTTTCACATATAGACTCCCCATGACCAGAATTTTAATTTGATATTGTGACTTTTGACCTAGTGACCTTGACATTGACCTTTGACCTACTTTTAAACTATAAGAGGTAGGGTTTTGATATTTCATATGTAGATTCCTCATGACCAGACCTTTCATTTGATATGATGACTTTTGACCTAGTGACATTGACCTTTGACCTACTTTTAAATTATAAGAGGTAGGATTTTGATATTTCATTTGTAGAATCCTCATGACCAGACCTTTCATTTGATATCATGACTTTTGATCAAATGACCTTGACATTGACCTATGACCTACTTTTGAACTATAAGGGGTTAGGGCTTTGATATTTCACATTTAGATTCCTTATGACCATAGTTTTTTTTTTTCATTGCACAACACTATTAATTACCTTTGACCTTTCTGTCTGCCCAAAAATGAATATTTCATCTAATACAAACACTTCGCAATCCGGCCTTACCACCTTTAGCGGTTTATGGTTTATTTGTGTAAATGTGGATCGCACGATTCAGCATTTCAATTTCACACTTTTTTTTTATTATAGAGTTTTAACAAAGACATACCCATAAGGATATAATAAATGTATATACAGTATGTATGTATATACAGTATGTATAATATGTTAACATCAAAGTACAGTATGGTAAGCTTGTCCATTTATCTGTCTGTAAAAGCGTTTACATTATTCTTACTTTTGAATGATATGTGATAGCACATTCATACTTTCCTATTTACACCAAATTCTTTCACGTTATGGTCTTTAATTCAGTTCAGCATCACACACATAACAAAATACAGTGTTTATTCTGCAAAATATGCTACCAGGAACCTTCATATTCCACATACATATCTTTTTTAGATATATCTTTTCATTTTTCCGTAGTACTTTTTGTATCTGCTTAAAGTATGCTTTTTAGTGCTTTTTCTATGCTTCTGAAAGTATGCTTTTTCTGTACTTTTTTCCATGCTTCCAAAAGTGTGCTTTTTTAGTACTTTTTCCATGCTTCCAAAAGTACTTAAAGTATGCCTTTTCAGTACTTTTTCTATGCTTCCAAAAGTATGCCTTTTTAGTACCTTTTATGTGCTCACCAAAGTATGCTTTTTCAGTACTTTTTCCATGTTTCCTAAAGTACTTTAAGTATGCTTTCTCAGTACTTTTTCTATGCTTCCAGAAGTATGCTTTTTTTGTACTTTTTCCATACTCCCAAAAGTATGCTTTTTTAGTACTTTTTCCATGCTCCCAAAAGTATGCTTTTTTAGTACTTTTTCCATGCTTCCAAAAGTACTTTAAGTATGCTTTTTCAGTACTTTTTCTGTGCTTCTAGAAGTATGCTTTTTTAGTACCTTTTACATGCCTCCAGGAGTATGCTTTTAAAGTACTTTTTTTGTACCTCCAGAAGCATATAGGTATCTTAGACATAGTAAAATGTGCCTTTTTAGTGCTTAAAGTGTGCCTCAAGAAGCATACTTATCTTAGACAATTCAAATTGTACTTTTTTAGTGCTCCTTTAGTTTACAAACAAATGTACGTTAAATTGTGCTTATTTTGTACTGCTTTTGGCAAAAAACTTTACATTTTTTTCTGAAAGAAGTATTTTCAACAAGAGTGCCTTTTTTGTACCTCCAGAAGTATACTTTTCTTAACTAAGTAAAACGTGCCTTTTTAGTGCTTAAAGTGTACCTCAAGAAGCATACTTATCTTTGACAATTCAAATTGTACTTTTTTAGTGCTCCTTTAGTTTACAAATAAATGTAAGTTAAATTGTGCTTATTTCGTACTGCTTTTGGAAAAAAACTTTACATTTTTTTTCTGAAAGAAGTATTTTCAACAAGAGTGCCTTTTTTGTACCTCCAGAAGCATACTTTTCTTAACTAAGTAAAATGTGCCTTTTTAGTGCTGAAAGTGTACCTCGAGAAGCATACCTATCTTAGTCTTTCTGCAGTTTACAAAAAGTGTAAGTTAAATTGTGCCTATTTTGTACTGCTTTTGGCAAAAAACTTTTTTTCTATTGAAAATATTATTGTGTCACAAGAATACTTTTTTAGTGCTTAAATAGTACCTCTTGAGGCATACTTTTGTTGGAGTATGCTTTTTTTGTACTTTTTTGATTGAACTTTGTAAAATAATGTATTGTGCCTTTTTAGTACTGCCTTTGGCGAATAACTTTATATTTTTTCATGAATTACAATTGAATGGGCTTTGTATTTTATTTAGCATGCAATATTGATATGCAAGTTTAAAAATTTGAATAAATGCATGAAACATGCATTCGTTTTATTTATATTTGAAAATTCACAGAAAAAGTGCTTCCTGATTTGAGGAGTTGCTGAGAAGTAAAGTTCGACACAAAGTGTACTTTTACGGCTTATGATTTACATCCTTGCTGATTTTTTCTAAGTTTTCCATGAAAAGCAGTACCAAAAAAGCACACTTTGCATGATGCTTAAAGTATGCTTTTTTGATACTTAAAAGCAGTTCTCTGTAAGGACCAAAATAATTTCAATAGCACGTGGAAACAGCATGTCTCCAATTTTGGAGATTTTTGGTGTGGAAGGTGTATATGATGTACTGAGACAAAAATAAACTTTCTTTTTACAAATTAAGTTGTCGTTGCCATGGAAACCATATTTGAAATTTTATGCATCAGTAGAATACTTGTTACATGGCATTTTCACAAGGCTCGTTTCTATGGTAACAGCTATTGTAGTCAACTAAAATTTCCTTAATTTTTATCTTTATATGTTTAATAGTATAAATATTACTCAAGAAGTATGTTTCTGCCCGCAATTCTCTTTGTCAATATGCTCAAAATGTAGGCAAAAACCTGTTTTGAAGAGGCCCTTATTAAGACCGAAAAAGCTCCTAATTTAACATGATTTTGCTCAAATTTAAGGTCAAATAACCAGAAATGTCAGGCTAACTTGATTTCTACTGCCAATTACATTTAAAGTTTAATCCTCGATCTTTAAGAAAATGTTAGAATTTGAGTGGGACCTCTTCACAATTTTATTCAAATGGGTATAAAAAATGGTTACCATGGTGACATTCTGTTCAGTGCTATTACACATAGAGTAATTTACTGGTAAGTTTTCAGCTGTCCGTTATATATTTTTAAGCATTTTTTTATCAGTGCAGATAAAAGAGCATTATTGATTAAAAAAATCACCTTAAATTTTTTTCAAGGTCACAGGACCCAATTCAAGGTCATATTGAATGCAATTCACAAAATTTGACAAAATTCTGTGATTTTTCAAAAATATGAGAGGCAGTTACTCAAAATCATGTGGTATTGAGTAAAACAAACACATACATAGCGATTTTGGATATATCCCCTATTTATTGATCAAAGTTGCAAACAATCTCAAAATCAATGACATCCTTGACTTTTAGCTAGTATTTCATACATACATAAAAAAAATGTGAGATTATCATGATTTTTGTCTGGGGCTTATTGTTTTAAGAGAAATGTTCTGAACTAAAAATTGTAATGTTTTTCCATCTACCGGTCCTATTTTTAGAAAGAAGTATTTTTGATACAAATATATGACAGTCAAGATTTAATTTAGAAACAATAAATAACAACAAAAAATGCAAATTTTATTGAAATTGGAACCTATATTTTGAATTGACCTTGAACTTAGAGTCAATGACCTTGACAAATTTTGGAAGTGCTAAAATAAAGAATAATTTCTTCTGTTGTCCCCACTTAAAGCTTAAGCAATATAAGTTATTTAAACCATGCTAAAAATAAATTTGAAAAGATATAGTCATTGTGTGTCAAATGAAAAGTTGCCATGGCAACCATTTTTGACCTTAAAATGTAGGAAAACAAAACAAGGTCCCACTTATTTTTTCCAGTGATTATATTTGTCACATGAAATCTATTTTGTTCTGACAACAGTGATGGTGTTATCAGCCTGACATTTTGTGTTATTTTTGCTTAAAAATGGTAAAAATTGGACAAAAATAGGCCTTGATTTTGACCTCATTTTATTGCAAATTTCGACTGATTTTTATTTGATAGGATCCGGCTAATTGAAAGAAATGTCAAAAATTTGTTATTTTTTCTAAAAATTGAAGTTTTAAAGATTATAAGTTGTTAATACAAATTAACTCTGACAATGGTTTCCATGGCAACATAATAACCAAAGATGACTTATAAGACCATTTTTCAGTGCTATAAATAGACATACCTCGTTTCCATGGCAACCGGAATATTTATTTTCAAGAAATTGTTATTTTTGTGTTCATGGCATTATACATACCATCTATAGAGAGAATCATGAAAATCCATGACATGCTGTTTCCAAAATATTTTGGTCCTTACAGAGAATTGATATTAAAGTGTGCTTCATTGAGTACTTAAAGTATGCTTTTTTTGTACTTAAAGTGTACCTTTTAAAGTATGCTTTTTTAGTGCCTTTTTTCCGTAAGGGGTATCATTTAAAAGGCATTATTTGTTGCAAAACATTAAACGTCAATGGTACAGGAATAAATTTGTAGTCTCGAAATTTTTGTTTGTTGTTTCAGTGTATGCTCATCCTTCAGTTAATTCCCTTGCGATACCCGAATACTTCAGTGTGTTCTTTACTTTATTTAAATGATAAACATCTGAGACGCCAATGTGTAACAATCTCATGACAAGCTCGTCTCAGGTTCTACGTTACAATTTTCAGTGTCATGTAGAGTAAAGAAACTTTCCAAAGTTGCAGAACACTGACAGTGACAAATGAACCACAATTGTAAAGACTAGTATAGTTGTTTGTATTTGTTTCATCAATGAATGAAAGTCATACACAAAACCCGAATCAGAATCCCGGGCTCATAATCAATGTTCATACAAAACCTCGAAAAATATACAAAAAAAAAAAACATTCTGCAAATGGGCAAAAGTTATTTCCAGATAAAGATGGAGATGTATTCAGGTTCCAGGAATGAGTAAGCATTTTCGTCTTGCTGGCAACATTTGTCACTTTTTCCGTGTAAAAAAGGTCGAAACGTGTGAATATATCAATTTCTGTGTTTTATGGTATAAACCTAACCAATCTTTTATATGTTCTACTGACGAGGATTTAATATCCAAAACACTTGTCTGGCACAATAAAATTGGTACTATAGAACACATATTTCAATATTGGCCATTTCAACCACTAGGTTGGTATCCTTGTTGGTGCACTGCAAATCACCAAGGATATCGCTCGCCCAGTTTTAGTGTTTACGCACTGCATTGAATATATTCTAAATTTTCTGTCTTCAAACTAGACCTAAATTTCTAAAACAAACTGGTCCCTCATAGCATAGCTCTGTCTTAGCTGGGGTTTCGACATAATGTTGTCGGTCATGTTTAGATTTAAGTTCTTTGCGCCTACCCTCCAACGATTTTCGGTCATATTTTCACTTAAAGACGCTTCTGAATACATCCTACACAAAATTTGGAGCCGTTCATTTTTGGCAAGAGAAAATTAACAGTTTAAATTGTAGATGACGCCTGGATAATTCACTTTGGCTTTATTCATCCTGTTTGAAATTAAGTACTACTGACGAGGATTTAATTACCGAAACACGTGTCTAGTACAATAAAATTGGTACTATAGAACATATATTTCTATATTGACAATTTCAACATTATAGTCAACGAGACATGCAAGTGTTTATATGTCCCTTATATCGTTTAATAAAGTTTTCAGAGTAACGACTCGTGAAAGGGAAATTTATCAAAGTTTTAAAGTTGAAATCTTTCCGTTTGTCATTCATTTTATAGGTTTCGTTAGAAGGTAAATTGAAAATATGAAGTGGAGTTTATTATTTCAGTGGTATCTTCATCTCTAAGATCGTTACGTCTTCATATTCATCATCTAAGAACAGAAAAATTTGCAGCATGGACCAGATATGCACGTTTGGGGCACTTAACCCTCGTCATTGATCCTCCATCTAAACAATGAAATATGACCAAAGACTGTGAAAGATACGTAAAAAAAAATACCGACGGACATAGCAGAATGGAAGGGATATGACTTTAAAGACGTTTAACATTTATACCACTTGGTAATTGTCACTGCTGGCGGACCAGGAGTCCAAGAGGACACATGTAGCCAAGTTCAATCAACATCGGTTGATCATTTCTTCGCTGCATTCGAAAATTTCTTTTCATAGAATTTCTTGAAATTTCTAAATTGTTGGTCCTGTAGCATCATATCCCAGCCATCCTGCTACGTCATGCGGTACATTTTTGGACATTATTAATCATATTTTCGTAGCAAGGGCATATGTGACTGATGTAATCAGCTAGTTTATAATTATTAAGAATGCTAGATTCTCTTCCATTAAAGTTTTGACAAAATAGTTTGTTCATGGTTTTACCTTGACGAGACCAATGTAACTTTATTGCACAGTAACATATCTTATAACAATCAAATCTGAAAACTGATCGGACTTCTCGGGTAATAGATCATGAACAAGCTTCAACCAGCAGAACATGCACTTTGTTCCGAATGCCCACCCCTCTTTTATACATGTATATAATTTTTGTGTTACCTAGACCTAAGTGATTTCAGATATCACTTAAATTGGACGATTATGAGCATGTATGACCACCACATCTATAAAAATCGTGAATAACCATCTACAGTTCACATGAGATAGCCATTGATCTCCTCTTTTAGGTAATGTCTACAATTTGTCAGTCTTTGTGACGTTTCTTAGTCTATTTCGTTGTTTTTGTTTTATTATTGTCTCTGAATGTCTGTTGTTACGATAGTTTTGTGTCCACTGTTTGTTTTATGCCCTTTGCCGTGTTGAGCTCATAAAAAAGTTCCCCGCGAGGGGTTTGACTACGGAAGCATAGAAGGGACATTGCGAGAAAAAAATTATCTCGTGCGCACGACTTAGTAACTCGTGCGCACGACTTAGTAACTCGTGCGCACGACTTAGTAACTCGTGCGCACGACTTACTAACTCGTGAGCACGACTTACTATCTCGTGCGCACGACTTAGTAACTCGTGCGCACGACTTTGTAACTCGTGCGCACGACTTTGTAACTCGTGCGCACGACTTTGTAACTCGTGCTCACGACTTTTGTAACTCGTGCGCACGACTTACTAACTCGTGAGCACGACTTACTATCTCGTGCGCACGACTTGCTATCTCGTGCGCACGACTTAGTAACTCGTGCGCACGACTTACTAACTCGTGAGCACGACTTACTAACTCGTGCGCACGACTTTTTGTTGTCATTCTATTGGTCAATTATCTCGTGCCCACGACTTTGCAACTCGTGCTCACGAGATAATCAACCAATAGAAAACTATGATCAAATAAAATGGCGATAATTGTTAATGATCATGCATGTATATTGAAATACTCTCGTCTATCAAAAGTACAGTAAACTTCTTATGCTGTATTCATTCATAAGTTATCGGCGTTGTGCTCAATACAAAACGTATTTTACAACAGTACCCCTGATTAATTCTTGGAAGCACACGGACACCCTCGGTCCTCCCCCCTCGATTTCGTAAACAGAGATAACTTTAACAAAGAACAAACACTAGTAATACCGTAATAAGAAAATATATTGATAGTTTTTATTGGAACAGACCATCGATGTTTAAATTGGTACAATTATTGTCTATTAAGAATAAGAAAAAGTTAAGTAAGCTAGCAAACTATTTATGTTGTGCATTTAGTCGCAGAAATATGTAATAATTTATTATTTTATATCCACTCTTTTTAATTACAGTATCGTTATTGTACTTCCTCCAATATATCTCTACCTCTCTTGAATGTTAAAATGTAAGAATTCACTAGATTATTGATGTAATTGTATTGTCTATTGTATATATGTTTATGCTGATGAGCCTTTAGGCTTAAAGCTAATAAACCATTAAACCATTAAACCGTACCCAAGTCAAATGCTGGGCTTGACGGACCCTTCTCAGTATGGACAACTTCTCCATTTTTTTATGCATATCTTTTTAAATCAAAGGTTGGCCCCATCCCGATGTCATGATAGTCATGTATGTATCATGCATTTCTTATCGGGAGGGGACAGTCAAACCGAGCAGTATGGTGAACTTATATTACCCCTCGTGCCCCTCTTTTAATTTCAACAAATTCATAGTTCCGTCATATTTATCAATATGTTTATTTGCTACGTACCAAGTTTCAGCACATTTGAAATAGTTCAGCGAAAATGAAGCGCGATTGGCTCTATTTCTACATGTTCTAAGCACGCAATATGTGGCAAAATTCATTACATTTTCATGTTCTCCATTTTCAAAACTGTCCTGTTCTCCTCTAAATAAAGTTATTTAGATTAAATACACTGTGTTGTCTTCCTTCAACTTTGATCTATGGATCTTTTAAATATAAAAATTTCATACTGTATGTTTAGAATTTATATGTGTTTTTTTCCCGAGAGGCCAGAGAGGGCTGAAACAATCTGTAAAAATTGCGTAAAATCAACCAGAAAAAGAAATTTCTGGGCTTGTATTGTAATTAAGGATTCCGACTTCCGTCGGAATCCTTTCTGTTATTGTATTGTCTTTTCTTTATTAAGGATTCCGACTTCCGTCGGAATCCTTTCTGTTATTCTATTGTCTTTTCTTTATTCTTATTATTCTTATTATTATTCTTACCCCCAACAGTTCCAGACACTTTACAAAAAAGTACCGCAATATATGATAAAGTTTAAAATACCATGTGAAAGAGCATATGAAGATCTCAATTCAAAATTTTTTTCTTGTCGAAAAGTTTACATATGCCCCCGCTAGAGGTCATCAAAGGTCAAATCTTTAAACTCATATAACTCCAAAAGTAATCGTACGATTTGAACGAAATTTCTTTCATATTGTTCTTTGTGAAATTAGTAAACTTTTATACGCTTACATGCTCGATGAAATATTTATGGTTTTCGCGCTATTACGACTTGAAAATGGAATTTGAAATTGGCACAGTGCCAATTTCTACAATTTTTGAGATTTTGAGTTGAAATTTGGATGGCAGGTCACTTATAGGTAGTCATTTAATGTTGACCTAGTTTCAAGGTCAAATTTTGATTCTCAAGGTCAAATCAAACCTTTGCCTATAGAACAAAGACGGTTTGACCTAGAGAATTCAAACTTCATACATATAATTGTTGAGACAAGCCCTTTAACCTTGACCTTGACCCAAGGTCAAATTCTCCTTCTCAAGGTCACAACAAATTTTTGCCTGTAAAACAAAGACTGTTTGACGTTGAGAGTTCAAACGTTACACCAATACTCCTTGCATCAAGCCCTCTCACTTTGACCTTGACCCGAGGTCATTTGTTCGATTTCAAGGTCACAACATACTTTGGCTGATAAAATATTGAATTTTGATCAGTTTAAGATCAATTTTGATGAGAATAACCTCCAATACTTATCTTTTATCTGTGACCTTTGTTCAAGGTCAAATAATCATTCTCAATGTCATAACAAACATTTACTCTTGTAGAATTCACAGTTCTGGTCCTACACTATTTATTCTTCACACAAGTAGTCCTTCTTATTTGAACTTAACATAGTCCAAGAAAGATAACTCTTTTATTCTTGTTTTCTGTTTCTGTTTTTCATTAGTAGCATTACATATCTGTTCTTTCATGTTGTTGTCATTTTTTATACGCCCGTCATTTGACGGGACGTATTATGGTATGGCGAAGTCCGTCCGTCTGTCCGTCCGCCTATGGAACGCAATAACTTGAATACGCGTCAACGGATTTTTATGAAATTTATACATAGTGATCAGACTGTGGAGAGGAAGCCGCCTTTCGATTTTCAGGTTCATCCGATTTGTCGTTACAGAGTTATGGGACTTAGATTTTTAAAATACAGTGAAAATATACTAAAATATTTAAAAATTATTTAAAAATCTATTTTTGGTCGAAATGTTTTGAAATTTGGTATACTTCAAGTAGAAAGGATGTTCTTTGACATATGTAACGGGTTTTTAATTTTTTTGTCGCATAATCGAGATATTGTGTGTAATAGGAAGGGGGGTGGGTTATATGCACATACATTTTAAGCTAAGGGCTAAATATAGGCGCATGGAACGCGATAACTTGAATATGCGTCAACGGATTTTCATGATATTCATACATTATGATTGGACTGTGAAGAGGAAGCCGCCTTTCGATTTTCAGGTTTATTCGATATGTCGTTACAGAGTTATGGGACTTAGATTTTTAAAATACAGTGAAAATATACTAAAATATTTAAAAATTATTTAAAAATCTATTTCTGGTCGAAATGTTTTGAAATTTTGTATACTTCAAGTAGAAAGGATGTTCTTTGACATATATAACGGGTTTTTAATTTTTTGGTCGCATAACCGAGATATTGCGTGTAATAGGAAGGGGGGAGGGGTGGGTTATATGCACATACATGTTAAGCTAAGGGCAAAATATAGGCGCATGGAACGCAATAACTTGAATATGCGTCAACGGATTTTCATGATATTCATACATTTTGATTGGACTGTGGAGAGGAAGCCGCCTTTCGATTTTCAGATTCATTCGATATGTCGTTACAGAGTTATGGGACTTAGATATTTTAAAATACAGTGAAAATATACTAAAATAGTTAAAAATTATTTAAAAATCTATTTCTGGTTGAAATGTTTTGAAATTTTGTATACTTCAAGTAGAAAGGATGTTCTTTCACATATATAACGGGTTCTTGAATTTTTTGTCACATAATCCAGAAATTATGTGTAATGGGGGGGGGGGGGTTATATGCATATACATGTTAAGCTAAGGGCAAAATATAGGTGCATGGAATGCAATAACTTGAATATGTGTCAACAGATTTTCATGATATTTGTACATTTTGATCAGACTTTGAAGAGGAAGCCGCCTTTCGATTTTAAGGTTCATCCAATTTGTCCTTATGGAGTTATGGGACTTAGATATTTTGGTGTTGTGAAAAAAATACCAACGGGCGTATCTTGCTGCGTGAGCGTAGGCTTTATTATTAATAGAAATGATCTCATTGCAAAATCATTGTGCAATTTTTGTTTTGAGAAAGTAATTGTAAAGGATTTGATATTGATAGAGCATGGAAATTAAAGCTTTCGTAAATATGAAAGGTATTTATTATTTTTTTCTTCTATATAGTTGATAAATAAATAAGAGTCCCAAATTAGACATAAGCTCTTTTGATTCATTTGCTGATGTGAATAAGGGACTAAAGCGACTATTTTTCCCCCATCTTCTTTATTCGGATTTTAACACTTCAGTTCCGAGGAAGATCTAATAAAGGAGGAATCCGTCTGTTGCTTGCAACAGTAGCCATCTAGTTCTTATTATTCTTATTATTATTCTTACCCCCAAACGTTCCAGACACTTTCCAAAAAAGTACCGCAATATATGATAAAGTGGAAAGTACCATGTGAAAGAGCATATAAAGATCTCAATTCAAATTTTTTTTCTTGTCGAAAAGTTTACATATGCCCCCGCTAGAGGTCATCAAAGGTCAAATCTTTAAACTCATATAACTCCTAAACTAAACGTACGATTTGAACGAAATTTGTTTCATATTGTTCTTTGGGGAATTTGCAAACATTTATATGCTTACATGCTCAATGAAATATTTACGGTTTTCGCGCTATTACGAGTTGAAAATGGAATTTGAAATTGGCACAGTGCCAATTTCTACAGATTTTGATATTTTAAGTTGAAACTTGGGTGGTAGGTCACTTATAGGTAGTCATTTAATGTTGACCTAGTTTCAAGGTCAAATTTTGATTCTCAAGGTCACAACAAACTTTTGCCTATAGACGGTTTGACCTAGAGAGTTCAAACTTCATACATATAATCATTGAGACAAGCCCTTTCACCTTGACCTTGACACAAGGTCAAATTCTCCTTCTCAAGGTCACAACAAATTTTTGCCTGTAAAACAAAGACTGTTTGACGTTGAGAGTGCAAACGTTACACAAATACTCCTTGCATTCAGCCTTCTCACCTTGACCTTGACCCGAGGTCATTTGTTCGATTTCAAGCTCACAACATACTTAAGTTGATAAAATATTGAAATTTGATCAGTTTAAGATCAATTTTGATGAGAATAACCTCCAATACTTATCTTTTATCTGTGACCTTGGTTCAAGGTCAAATAATCATTCTCAATGTCATAACAAACATTTACTCCTGTAGAATTCACAGTTCTGGTCCTATACTATTTATTCTTCACACAAGTAGTCCTTCTTATTTGAACTTAACAAACCCAAGAAAGATAACTCTTTTATTCTTGTTTTCTGTTTCTCTTTTTTTCATTAGTAGCATTACATATCTGTACTTTCATGTTGTTGTCATTTTCTATTAATAGAAATCATCTCATTGCAAAATCATTGTGCAATTCTGTTTTGAGAAAGTAATTGTAAAGGATTTGATATTGATAGAGCATGGAAATTAAAGCTTTCGTAAAAATGGAAGGTATTTATTATTTTTTTCTTCTATTTTGTTGATAAATAAATAAGAGTCCCAAATTAGACATAAGCTCTTTTGATTCATTTGCTAATGTGAATAAGGGACTAAAGCGACTGTTTTTTCCCCCATCTTCTTTATTCGGATTTTAACACTTCAGTTCCGAGGAAGATCTAATAAAGGAGGAATCCGTCTGTTGCTTGCAACAGTAGCCATCTAGTTCCTTTCCTTGTTCTGTGCCATTGACCATTTCCAAGCTTTATCAGATGAAAATACCGGTAGTATGCAAATATGGATATAACGATTCGCAATAAGGCAAAAACGCACCCCACCCTCCTACTTTTACAATTCCGCGTTTTTCTCTGTTTGTAAGGTATAAGTTCGGAATGAAGCTTAAAACTGTATGCTAGACTCCGACTTTGCTAGTTTCTCACTTGTGAATAAGTTTTACGTTAAATGAAGATAAAATTTAGTCTTAAAAATATTCGTTTTTATCAAAAGGAATACCAAAAAAAAAAAAAATAAATAAAAAAAAAAAAAAATTGCCGGGGAGGGGGGCTGGATCCATCATTTCGACATGTATTCTTTTCATCCTAAATGCACAATTTTCTTCCAATACGGTTATAAGCACAAAACCGCATACGATTTAAAAGAAATATGAAGAAAATGAATTGGAGGGAGGGGAGGGGGGGGCTCAGGCTCCGTGAATTGTTTGGGAGTGTATGTGCACCTCGTATATATGTTAAACCCATCAAATTATATTCTGTTCAACTATCTGCTTTCATTCAAGTTTCTGTATATAATATGGTACGAAGTACGTTTAGGCCATAATTAAAAAATTGTTTGTTTCCCCTCGCCCAGACCGGGTCAGGAAAAACGCCGAGTCAGATTGCGCGTGGTCAATATCTATACAAATTCAATATTTTACAAGTCGTAAAAAAAATCGAGATGTAATCATCTTGACGTTGCTGTAAAATGACCCGTTATGCCGCGCTGAAACACTCGATGCACCTGTTGCGGAAATGTATATCGTGTATCTTGGGACAATTTTGTTTATATTCAATAGACTTTACAGGACAACGTAATCTTTTTTTGAACATATTCAATTAAATGAATCGACATTTCATACTTAACCAGCAATAGAAATTGAGACACATAGGATATTTTTTTTTTTACGGAAAGCAGGCGGCGATTTTCCCGAAGAAGGAGGCGAGAAATCGCCGGCTGCCAGCTCTTAGTCTTTATCATATCACAGAGTGTGACTGCGCAGCTGTAAGGAGTCTAGTAATGTGCAATTTGGATTCAATCGACTTTAAACATATTTGATACTTGTAGTTCTGGCAGCAAAAAAAAAGTACCCGCCTGCCGGGTCACTTGGAAAAATCAAAGCCCCGGGGGGAGGGGAAACAAACAATTTTTTAATTGTGGCCTTATTCATGAACACTGACCCATGAAAGCTGAATTCGACGTCAGGTTGAAAGAACAAAAATGCACGTATACATCGTATGTTTTATTCGAAGTACATGTATATATTGGAGAATAAACACTAAATTCAATACCGGAAAATTCCACAAAAACAAAACAACCCCCCCCCCCACCACCAACATATATATATATATATATAGGGATCATGGTCTGCAGTCTGTCTGTCTGTCCGTCCGTCTGTCTGTCACACTTCACTTTTTCAAGTACTTTCTTATCAAAAATAGGAGAAAAATTCTCTCAAATCGCACCAACACAAACACATTGACACTATACTTTAAAATGATCAGACATTTCATTTGAATCACACACAAAAATGCCGTAAAAATTCAAAGTAAACAACGTTTTCAATTTTATTTAAGTCATGTACCTGGTTCTGGTCTAGAATTATTCGAATTTTACTTATCTGAGGACCCATTTCACACAGTCATGTTGATGTCTCAAACACTTTCAATTAATAGTAAACACTGACAGGGAGACAAATCAAGAGACACATTATGCGACTTTAAACAAATTGTTGAAAAAAATAAATAGAATAATAGGAACTATCATATAAATATCCGTATTGAATGATAACATCCCCCTAACCTCTTGATCGACGCAACGTTTTTAAAAAAACATAAGGGAGGGGATGGGGAGTAGAGCACTGCATCAATATTCAAGCTATGAACCCATTTATGTTACTTTCAACATAAGGTGGGGGGTCCGTGTACTTCCAAGAGTTAATCGGGGTACCCCTGAAAAATACGTTTTGTGTGGAGCACAATGCAGGTAATTTTGTAATACAGCATAGGTTGTTTACTGTACTTTTGATAGACGAGAGTATTTCAATATACATGCATGATCATTATCAATTGCTGCCATTTTATTTGGTCCAACTTTTCTATTGGTTGATTATCTCGTGAGCACGAGTTACAAAGTCGTGGGCACGAGATAATTGACCAATAGAATGACGACAAAAAGTCGTGAGCACGAGTTACTAAGTCGTGTGCACGAGTTACAAAGTCGTGAGCACGAGTTACAAAGTCGTGCGCACGACTTACAAAAGTCGTGATCACGAGTTACTAAGTCGTGCGCACGAGATAAAAAGTCGTGCTCACGAGATACTAAGTCGTGCGCACGAGATAAAAAGTCGTGCTCACGAGATACTAAGTCGTGCGCACGAGATAAAAAGTCGTGCTCACGAGTTACTAAGTCGTGCGCACGAGATAAAAAGTCGTGAGCACGAGTTCGTAAGTCGTGCGCACGACTTACTATGTCGTGAGCACGAGTTACAAAAGTCGTGCGCACGAGTTACAAAGTCGTGCGCACGAGTTACAAAGTCGTGAGCACGAGATACTAAGTCGTGCGCACGAGTTACTAAGTCGTGCGCACGAGATAAATATTTTTTTCACCATGTCCCTTCTATGCTTCCGTATTTGACAGTAAGCGTTTTGAATATTTTTCCCTGACATGGTCGCCATAGCACTTTCTGTATAGACATAACCTCAGACAGTGCACGTATTTTATATATTGATTTCATTTTCGTGCGGCTGGTTCGGCTAGCCAACAGGGGATGCTTACTCTTCCCGGACACCTGGTCACACCTCTAGCTAGCTAGGGGTTCGTCGATGCTCAACTTTGTGCTCTATTGTAAGTGATATTGAGATTATCGTCAGGATCTTCTTTAACTTACTTGTTATGGTTATATGAGTTGATAGTCACTTTTAGTCACATAGAGACCTCAGTGTTCACCATATCAAGCTTCTATTTAAATTTTTTGCAGTAACGTAAATATCCACTTTTCATATATCTAGATACACAGTTTTATTTAATTGAAAGCATGATTACAACATCTGGAATTATTTTCTTAATATTTAGGAAAGTATTTTTTTTATTCTGGGTTTCGATATCCTGACCATAGAGAGACATCATTTATTTAAATTTTTTGATTTGTATTTTCTTGAATCATTTTGATAAAAAAGTGCAGCACTGCAAAAATTATTATCAGAGACGAATACTTCAATGAATATCGTTTTACTGGAATTATGTGGAATTGTCCTATCTTAAAAGCCAATTGTGCCTTATATGAAATCCATATGAAATTAACCTCGTCTTAATGATTACAACATCTGGAATTATTTTCTTGATATTTAGGAAAGTTCTTTTATTCTGGGTTTCGGTATCATGACCATAGAGAGACATCATTTATTTCAATTATTTGATTAGTATTTTCTTGAATCATTTTGTTAAAAAAAAGTGCAGCACCGCAAAAATTATTATCAGGGACGAATACTTCAATGAATATCGTTTTAATGGAATTATGTGGATTTGTCCTATCTTAAAAGCCAATTGTGCCTTATATGAAATTCATATGAAATTAACCTCGTCTTAATATCACATGAATGTTAATGTGAAAATTATTTTAAAATCTAAAATCAATTTTAGATTTCACATAACATTTATGTGAACAATATTTCATATGAATTTCACATAAATAACTCCACATGAATTTCACATGAATTTTTTCTATGAGACCTTCATGCGAAATTTAATTTATATGAAAGTCATGTCAAAAAGTTCATATAATTTCATGTCCGTACTCGTTTCACATTGATTTAATGAGAAATTTTATTTTAAGTTTATGTAAATTCCACTTGAACATAAGGCACAATTGGCTGTGTACAATAGCGACCCTGAATAATTATCCAGAAGGGAGGGGATCTCCAACAAGACCGTGTTGCAGCACCAACAGCAAAACACCAAAACACCCGATGCAAAAACACAAAAGACGAGAATAGTATGAGACGAAAAGAGACACACGACATGTAAACATCAAACACGAAAGACTACACATAAACCGACGAGACCAATGGGCAACCGGTGCCTACTTTGGACGGCCATCTGTCACGCAAGTAGCAAATGCTGTGGTTATCCTGGACTTACGTGCGCACAACCCTCTCACTTCTCCAATTACCCTAAGGTCTCGAAGAACGTACCATTGTGGTGTAAAACAACCTCCTCACTGTAAGATGACATCACACAAACAAGACTGCAAAACGTATAGGCCCCAGCAACACAGATGAATATGTATATGGATATTAAAAAGAGGGCGTGCGTAATACAGTCCGTGCTCTGCCGGCTGTAGCGAGCTCATGTATGTGATCTCCCGGGGAGTCCGACTGACATTCAGAGAGGACAGGTGGTCGGGGCCCTGTCCTCTCTAAAGAGGTTTGGACAGGGCTCGTTATGGAGTCCCGTCGTCACAGTCAGTCAGAGTGCAAGTCTCAAGGATGCGCTGGTACAAGACTGTGGATTGATCCCGGTAGAATAGCATATTTTAAATTTCATGAAAAAGTTAACGTTCATCCCATTTTTTCTCTACCAAGCTTTAAAATGTATGAAACTTTCTAACACATTGATTGTATTATTTATCTTTATACATGAATGAAAAAGTTGTTTTAGATTTTATTCAGTCAAAAATTTACATTTTCATGAAAGCATTACAAAAACTTATTAAACAGAAGTTTAGCTCTGAAATTTCCTTGAATTGAAAGTGGAATTGATAATCGTAAGATTTTTTAAAATAATGGAACAAAAATCTGTAATATTTCTAAGCAAATGTATTACTTATTGGTGGGTACTTATTAAAGGTGGGTAGTGTTTATTTGTTTTTTTTTATGATTTGATTGGATTGTAACAGTTCTTCCTGTCTCCGTGTCTTTTCCTCATTTCCTACCCTCATTGCGTGTATGTTCGGCTGTTATCACAACAACGGCATCAAGTTGAAGTCATTGGAAATATGCTCGTTGATAATTTTATCCATTGTTCAGCTCGTTTTTTCTTAAATTTACGTTACTCAAAAAGTTTACCTTCGAATCTTTTATCCTTGACATGCATGGTCGACATAGCACTTTCTATATAGATATGACCTCGGATAAAGCATATTCTGTAGATATTGTTTTCATTTTCGTGAACGTCGACGGCGGGTGCGGCTAGCCAACAGGGGATGCTTACTCCTCCCGGGCACCTGGTCCCACCTCTAGCTTTCTAGGTGTCCGTCGATGCTCAATATGGTGCTTTATTGTGAGTGCTGTTGTGGTTGTTGTCAGGATCTTCCTTATCTCATTTATGAATTTTATCAGAAAAAAGTCAATGATATCTGACAACTTATGAAATTAATGAATTCATGAGACAGAAGAATCTAAATTCGCAGAGTGCAAAATAAAAACAGAAATTATGGACAATTTCCAAAACTAGGATCTTAAACTTAAAACTTGTAGAATTGAGGAGTAAAAATGTCACTATGATCGTTCAAGTTCAATTTATACCTCACAAGCTCCCTCCCGATGAATCAATGGTATGCATATTGCTGTAACAAGATCAAAGATCACCATTCATTTCAAAACTTAACGTAGATATTCGTCATACGAGAAAGGAAAGATCTTCAGGAGGTCTCAGTTGCTGTGCCAATAGTAAAAAATGAAAAGAATGTATTGCCAAAACACACAACAAGAAACACCAAAGGGACAATGAAGGCCAAACAATATAATGACATAATCCAAACACTTATCATAAAAACCTACACATGAAGAAACGAGAACAATGGGCAACAGGTGCTGACTCAGGATGGCCATCTACCAAGTCAGTAGCAAATGATGTAGTTATATGGATTATGGATAATCATGAGTAGGTTTATTCTACTCATTTTGTATGAAGATATTAACTAGCAAAGACAAAAGACACTGCTAATCGAAAATAATCTCAAGAGGCGAATCGATCTAACATATGATATTGGGGGTTATTGGGAAATGTATTATGAAAACATGTAAGAATATAAAACGGAGTGTGCATCCCACTTAGTTTAGATCAAATTGAGGGGCATTAATGAGACAAATGTTTCCATGATGTAATTTATTGCTTTGGAATTATTAACATCACAAGACATTCTTGACTTAAAATTGATTTCTGATCACAAATGAGTTTGATTCATTTATCATTTAACATAAGTTTCTATGCCTTCTTCTATCAATCAAGATTACGCTCTCTTGATTATTTAAAGATAAAGTCTAGTTTCGAATAAAGAAACTATATGAAAAAAGAAAAAGACACCTTCCTAAAAAGATGCACACACATTTTTTACATGTCGTTTGAATAATGAAAACGAAACATTGATACCAAATTAAAGCCTCAAATTGATAACAGCTACACGCAAGGGCGTACTAGTGTTTTTACTTTCTGTTTGCTGTGCTGTATGCACATGCTTATCATGACTCATGACGCTGCATCTTCCATAATACCGGATGTAATTATTCCCAACAAGTTCGTGAATATTCAACAATTCTGCTTCTCTTTAGCACTTTACATTTCGTTGACACATTAATTATAAGGTTTGGTCTGTTGCATGTATATATCGTGTCGAGTCTCAATATTTTCACTTGGCATATCATCATGATCATGATTCAAATACGTCAATAACAATTCATTATTAGATTGAAACCCAGTTTGAATGGATGTTGATTTTTCTAACTGCGGAAAATCATCTCACATTCTGCTTTCCCTTTGGCACCGGCATCAGTTGTCCAACCAAGATATCTATAACCCACTCAGGTAGATAATTAACAATAGGAATTAAAAACTGCACATCTCGTCCGACTCTGTATCGAATTTTAGGGTATGATGACGTCAGAGCATGGAGGTAAGCATCCACCACTTTATCTATCTTCTTATCGGCGGCCTCCTGATATGGTAAAAGCGCCTTTTCAACTACAAATAAAACAAAACAGCTAGTATATGATATTTTTTTCAAAGAAGCTTATGTCGATTTTAAAAGCAAAAGCCTTCATTTCAATCAAGATTATCAATGGCGTCAGCTTCACTATTCAGTAGTCAACAAATATATCAATGCTAACATCCCTTAGATTATGTCTATAGGTTGATGAGTCTGTTTCACGTACATTAGTTTACATGTTGGTATTATTCATGTCTATGCATTAATTCAATATCAATACAACTCATGTTCAATGACTGTAATGCTGGCATTGCCGCGCTCGGAAATTTTACCTCTGGTTTTGAAAATATCGACAAATGAGAGAAAAATTATATTCAAGATAGTCCTCATGTCCACAATTTATCAGCAAACACTCACAACAAGCAATGATAACATTGTCCGCCTAAATACAAATCTCGTTTTTGCCAAGTTGAACACAAACCGCAATGATCATACTCAAACATGACACATACAGTAAACACGTCAATAGAATAGACTAGAATAGGCCACCGTCTTCTTTACTGATTACAAGTGGTGAGGTGATCCAGAGAACTTGAATAAAACCACCCAACTTATCTCGATGAACGGAGGTCTCCTACAGCCTAGAGCTGTTCAATAAGCAAGAAGCCGTCTCATGTTATGATGAGAAGATATGAACAAGGTAAAAAGTTGGGGGAACTCTAGTAACCAATTTCAGAGCCTCGATCTTGCTACGCGTCAGACGTATTCATCAGTCATTGTAGTGGAGAGTAGTGTAACGTTAATGGAACTTTCTGGAGTTTGCGAGTAAACAATCATTCAGTTTCTGGATATCAAAAGCAATGGACGTCGACATGTGCACTGCAAGTTAATCACTAAAAAAGCCGATGAAATCTAAATCGGACAGTAGAAACAGATGTCAAGGCAACCTTTTCATTAGCATGCGTCAAAGAATAATGAGCCTACGAAAAATAACACAAGCCTTGGATAACAAATGTGTCCTGTGTAAGATTCGAAAAAAGGTAAAGTCTTGGCATCTAATTTCAACAGTCTTTTTTTTTTTTGCAGTACCATGTATAACTGAAATATTCAAATCTGAAAGATATGCAGATATTTCATATATGACAGAAACATATCAACTTACTTCTCTCTATCATATCCTCTCCGTAGAATAACCTGGTCTCTTCTGGCAGGGCATTGAAGTATTCCAATCTAGACTTTCCGTATCCTTTGTTGAAGAAAATCTGAGTGTTGAATACGCCAGGTTCTATGATATGTACAGATATATCGTCATGGTATAGTTCTCTCCTGGATAATATTCAAGGTCATATTTTGAAACGTGAAAAAGATTCATGCTACGATTGAGATTGATAATTTTAAGACATGGTGCGAAAATTATAATGGTTGAAATTATCAACCATGCCTTCGCATAAGAATCATGTGCCTCTACGTAAGAATATACAACATTTTGAATAGAAATTGTAACAAACGGGCTTCAGCTTCTGATATCAGTGGTTTAGATCAATTTGATAGCACCTGGTCCCTCCTCTAGCTTGCTAGTGGTCCGTCGATGCTTAATTTTGTGCTCTATTGTGAGTGCTGTTGAGATTATCGTCAGGATCTTCTTTAACTCATTAGAACATTTAATTCTTTGCTGTTTCATCTATATTTTAGATTACTGTTCTATTGGTTTTCCAGAAATAGTTTCCTTTTTCTATGCTTAGCTTTCCTACCTGAGTGAATCTGAGTAACTTTCTAACGCATGTTTAGTTGCACAATAAGGTCCTATGATACCCGTGGCCATCTTCCCGGCTCCACTTGTGGTACTTATTATACGTCCTTTTCCTCTTCTAAGAAATGGCATAAGAGATTTTGTAACATCTATCGTTCCAAAGAGGTTCACTTTGAATGCTGGCATGAACTGCTCGCTACCCAAACTCTCTAGCAAGCCATCTATACCATTTATACCTGCGTTGTTCAGTAAACCACTGAGACCTAAAACAAAAAGGAAATTGCATGCGAAAAGCAATGGGTCTTGATGTTAATTTTGCATTCTCAGTATACGGAATGAATCAATTATATCCACTTTGTTGTGGCGACAATCTTTATCTATAATGGGTTATCAAACATGAGTGGGTACAAATTCGATAAGGAGCTGATAAGATAAGGGCTGTATTTAGCCCTGAATCTCATCAAGTATTTCTTCAACACAATGATCTATACGCAAGAAAAACTTGATGATTACTCAAATGTAATGTATTTGGAGATTTCTCATACAACTTTTATTTTGGTAAGCTTATTTCTAGACACTTATATTACGGTCCAAAGAGTAGGGGGTAGCCATGTTGAAAAGAAGCTAATATCGATCAAAAACGTTGAAAATTTAGAACAATCTGGCTAATATGGATATCCTTACACTTTAAAACATAGTTATAGTCTAAACAAGATACTAGAAATTAAATTCAAAAGACTGGTCTCAATTTTATCCATTAATTTTAAAATCTTCAATCTGAAATATGGTTGTATTTTGTATTCATTGACTACAAAGTAGGCATTTTACCGCGAAATACACAATGTGTATAAATAAACTGCACACTCCCGTTTAATTCATTCCAAAATCTTGTGCATTTCATTTTAACAAGTTTAGAATAAATAAATGAATGACTTTAGAAGGGAAAAAAATAAATTTTGCTTATATTACGGCCTAAAACACAGATTTGTAAAAAGCCCCCCACCCTCCCTTTTTCAGTTTTTCGTCTCTTGGGTATCGTTCCCCCCTTAGCTACAGAACCACACTTTGTCAAAAGATGTGTATTGGTGATATACATCTTCTGTAAAAGTGGCGTTCTGTAGCTGAGGGGGGAACAATGTTTTAAAAAACTTTTCCATTTTCCATTGGTTTCTATCGAAAAAAGACATATTTGCCCCAAAATTTAGGAAAACTATGCATGATAAATCTTATGGAACTGCTGATTATGATGAAACCAAGAACTGGCATAAATTTTGTGAAAGAATTGTTTTGAAGTTCTCATTTTGAAAATTCCACTTTTTCAGGGCAGATTTTACGCCTTATCTTATCAGCTCCTTAAATCAATATTTAGAGAGAAAAAAAACATTTGGGGCCAATGGTAACCTCCTTTAAAGCTATGATAATTTAGAAGGAGCAGCTTCTTCTGCAAAATGTTTGCCGGAAAATTTTTCATATCATACAGATAATCTGTACCATGTGTTTCCTATCAATTACCTTTACCATGGGGTATTTTCTCCTTTACAACAGAAACAAGACGTTGAATGTCATCCTGCTTCGTGACGTCCAATAAAACTGGAAATATTCTATCACTGCAACTCTCCCTAAGTTCTTGTGTGCTTTCTTCCTGAAGACAACCAGCAAACACGTGCATACCAAGTCCATCAAATCTCTCTGCTGCAAGCCGCCCAAAACCTGTGTCACAGCCAGTAATTACGACGTAGATTTCGTTATACGGACGAGTTATACGTCGTCTTCGGTAGAGGAAAATGGACGTCAACAGTATGACGCAGGCTGCGATGATTATTTCAAAAATCATCTACAAAATTCAAATGCAACATCTTACATACAAGCTTGATTCAAATAATGGTAGCGTAATGGTTAGCGCGGTGGATTACGAACCCATAGGTCTTTGGTTCGAATCTCGACGTCGCCGGTCATTGCAAAACCATTGTAACCCTGGGCAGGTTATTTAACACTACGTTGCACTCTCTCCACCCAGGAGTAAACCGGGTACCTGGCACAAGAGATTAGCTTGTAATGTGAGAGAAAAGTTTTAGCGCCTTAACGGCAGCTCTTATGGTATACTTCCAATGAAGTTGAGAATACACTGGATTGTACAGTTCTCATCATGAAGGGAGGTAATTGTAGAAGTCGCGTGAGGCTCGTATGAACGAGACTATAAACCCAACCTTTTCTTTTTACCTTTTACAATTACTTACTTACAGAAATTAACCATTATTACATTAATTTGTGTGTCAATGCGTTATCATCATTGAATGAAAGTAAAACACAAATCCCGATTAATTACGATTAATGGGCATCCTCACCCTTGAAAATAAAAAAGGAGAACCAAAACGGGAAAAGAAGTGTTCAAGGAGCACTTTTGTCATCTGCCATAAGTTTGATTATAACCAACATATAATGCCCGAATGGTTCCAAGAAATATACATAACTCAGTTATGCTAAATCCGATTCTTGATATGTGGAGGTCAAATACATAGTTCAAGGTCACATAGATGGTATTTGTATGAACAGAATCATCTTTAGAATTAAAAAAAGAAACATCAATAATTATTTAAGAATTGTTTTTCAGCTTTTGCGCTTTATCGGTGTGTATTGGCAGTAGGGAATGGAAACAAAATATGTAAATGAGTTAAAGAAGATCCTGACGATAATCTCAACAGCACTCACAATAGCACACAAAATTAAACATCGACGGACCCCTAGCAAGCTAGAGGTGGGACCAGGTGCCCGGGAGGAGCACGAAGTGCTTTTCTTGAATTTTGTTTCCAGTCCCTACTGCCAATACACACCGATAAAGCGCAAAAGCTGAAAAACAATCCTTATATTTACATTTTACGTGTTAATTAAGTTATTTCTGCCAATTTTTCAGCAAGTTTCTTTACATTTGAAATATCATTGCAGAGGGAGAACGCCATTTGACGTAAGAACAAACGAACGTTCGACGTTTTTCGCTTGATTCGAAGTAGTATCTTCTGTACGGAAACGTTGTTGACAAATGAGAAACTGAATTGTGTCCTCTCGCTGTATTTTGAACATATCAATTAAAACTGAAGAAAATTGAATCGTGAAAATTCGTGACTTTTGTCCAACATAGTTCAGACATGGCGGAGAGTTAAACTGGATAAATTTCACAGAACTGAAGGGAAAACTTTTGAAAACTCTTTTTAACACACTGTTAAACTGCTTAGACATATGAAATCAATCGGTATTATTGTATACAAACTTCTGTAAATACCCTATTTCATCTGGAAGTAATTAGAATAATGCAAAAGTCGAGTACAGCCGTCGAAAACGCGAAAACTTTCGGTATTTTCATGACTTACCTCAACATCATGGCTAAAGATTCGCTGATACTCGAAGTATTTCTGATATTATGAATCCACAAGAAGCAAAGATAAATTCACTGTTGATAATGACACAAGTGAATCAAATCCTCATCCTAAAAACTGAATATTTGATCCACTTATGCCTGAATATTCGCTCATCCAAACACGGCACCTTTCTGCAGACAACAATGCAGTTCGTCCTTGAACTTCGTCTACTGACGCGTGATCGACTTACTACGTCACACATCTTGGAAGTGTACATGTGGTTGACCTAGATTTTGACACATTTAATCACTGGGGGTAGACGGCGACGATAATGGATACATGTTTTGAATCTGTATTAAAGCAATAAATAAAATGGGTATTTTATCAGAAATTAATCCGCGTAAGTTCTAAAGTCACGTGATAGGCTCTTGCGATTATCGAGAAATAAAGCAACAGTTGGTTTGGTACCTTTATATAAGGGAAACGCAGTAGGAATGTAAATATTCACTGATAATGCTCAATCGTTTACTTTCAAATAGGAAAATTAATATCTAGGTCAAGGGCATGAAGTCTAAAAGATCTTGTCACAAGGAATGCACAATCATGTGAAATATCACCCACCAGCCAAACGTTAAGGGATGTGACAGATGGTCGGACAGAGTGATATCTTAAGAGTCGGTTTGCTTCGCAGGCAACATAAAAACAACAGTATCGAACGAGACGAGACGACAAACAATACCATACCAAAGAAACGCGTATGCCTGACAACATTATCTAAGTAAACAAGCTCCAAAGAGTCGAATATAAAACGAAATAATCAAAAGAAAACTAATAAAAGATCAAAGAAAACCTGATTTAGGAGCATTTAGTTGATTTGTGCAAAGGATGTCCTAAACCATGCAAAACCTAGACTGCAGTAAGAACAGAGGTAAGAATGAAATCAGTTTGCATCTACGGAAAGCATGTTGCTAACTTCAACCGTTGGTAAAATGAAATATTTCCTCCAGAGGTAAAGGATAATGCAAATAAAAACAAAAACTCTCAATTTTTATTATTATTATTATAGTTTATGTATGTGAGTGTTTTTGCTTTTATTTGTTTCAACCGTTTGGTTGGTCGGCTGGAACAACTACAAAGTTTTACCTAGAGTGACCACTTTTGGATATCTAATGAGATAAAGAAGATCCTGACGACAATCTCAACAGCACTCAGAATACAGCACCAAATTGAGCATCGACGGACCCCTAGCAAGCTTGAGGTGGGACCAGGTGCCCAGGAGGAGTAAGCATTCCCTGTTTGGCTAGCCGCACCCGCTGTCGATGTTCACGCACGAAACTGAAAACAATGTCTACAAAACATGCACTGGCTGAGATTATGTCTATATAGAAAGTGATATAGCGACCATGTCAGGGAAAGACTTTTAAAACGCTTACTGTCAAATCCTTCGCTGGGAACTTTTTAACGAGCTCAACACTGCAAAGGGCATGAGTGCGACACAAATGAGATAAAGAAGATCCTGACGACAACCTCAACAGCACTCAAAATATAACACAAAATTGACCATCGACGGAACCCTAGCAAGCTAGAGGTGGGATCTTTCGTACTGTGAAGACCCTCTGGATTCCAATTAAATGCTAAGACATCAGCTAACTCTTTATAGGCACCAAACAGTTTCCGTAATATATGTAGAATATAAATGACTACAATGAAGGTAGAAATTGGCGGATATGTTGAAAATCAATATGTCATTTTTATGGAGTATATAACCCTAGAGTATCCCCTCAAGGCATATAATTCTCTCCTTGAGTGGTTCTTTGGCATAATTTTAGGTTATGTTTAACCGTTCGCTCCCGATATAATTTTATTATTTGGACTTTCTTTATTTCAAACTCCATCATCACTGATGAGAAACTGTTTGTAATTACAATTGGGTATTGAACCCTCGTCAATGATCCTCAATCCGAACATTGAAATATGGCCAAAATGTGTGCAACTTCTGTCCAATATATACCGAAAGACGTAGCAGGATGGCTTGGATATGATTGTTCCTCAAAATATCAAATCTGTATCGATCTTACTCATCAAAGTTTTATCTGAAATCAAATCTGGCCTTAAAAAATATTGTTCGACAGTATATTCCCGTAGCAGTATCAACCAGATGTTGATTTTAAAGAATTCGACGGAACTTTAAGAACACCCGAAATCCACTCATTTTAGTACAGTCCGTACGATCAAAGCCTTTGATATTTCGACACTGTACACCACAATCCTACATTCTAAATTGAAAGAAAGACTCGCAAAAATTTTAAGTAATGCGTAAACAGGCAAGAACGGCAATCGCAAATACAAATTTATTGTTGTTAACTATGACAAAACCCACATTGTAAAAGAAAAGTCCGATTCTGAAAATAAGTACACTGAAACAGATATTACTCTGATGTTAAACTTCCTGATCGACAACATTTTTGTGGTGTTCGGAGGAAAGGTCTTCCAGCAAATTGTCGGAAATCCAATGGGAACCAATTGTGACCCACTCCTGGCCGACATTTTCTTTACTCGTACGAAGCTGAATTCATTCAATCTTTGGTCTATGAAGGGAAAAGATACTTAGCTTCTGACTTCAACTTCCCTTACAGATACATAGACGATTTGTTGTCAAAAATTCGAGGATCATTTCAGCAGATTCTATCCTTTGGAGCTTGAAATCAAATAAACTACAGAGAAAAATAATTCAGCATCCTATTTGAACATAAGGTTGTCCTACGGCACTGATGGTCACAATTTGAACACCTCACTCTATGACAAACGTGACGACTTCAATTTCAGCATCATAAACTTTCCTTTTCTGAGTACATGTAGCAACATCCCTTCATCGCCTGCTCATGACGTGTTCATATCTCATGATCAGTTGATACGCTATGCCAGAGCAAGTACCAAATATGCAGATTTTATTCTGAGAACTAGCCGTCTTTCAGATAAGCTTCTCAGTCAGGGATACGTTTGTGGCCGACTAACATCGTCGATGAGGAAGTTCTACGGTCGATATGGGGAACTCGTCATACACTATGATGTTCCACTCTCCAGAATGGTGGATAATACGCTGTTATAGACCATTTGTACCGTCCAACCAAAGATTATGCTTTATATCTTCCAAAATGGAAGCAACCGGTTGTGACAATTCTACCGAATTGAAGAGGCGGGTGTTGCATGCACGCAGGAGATGCTGATTCTTCCTTGGCACCTAGTCTCGCTACCATTGTGATATCGGGGTTTCACTTCTTTTCATGTGGTGGAAATTTTTGTTTGTTTGCTAAATGGTTCTGTTTTATCCTGATTTTGTATGCCTTTGGTTTATGATTTTATAAATTATCGATTTTTGTGCTGTTATATAGGGATATATGCATGGTCATTATCCATATCTGTCATGCTACAGGACCCATATTTTAGAAAATTGAGAAGAAATTGTAATTTTCGAATGCGTTTGAAGAAACGACCAACCGAAATTGGTCGACCTTGGCTACGTGTGCCCTTTGGGGACTCGATACCCCCTCCACCTGCAGTGACATTCGCCAAGTGATACAAATGTTAAACGTCTTCAAATTCACAAGCATCGAACTACGTGTCTATTATCAAATCTAGCAATGATAGCATTTAACATTTTAATTTGTCGACCCTGAATGTATGCACCATGCAGTCTTGTCTTCTCACTATTAAACACCATGAGTATAGTACACACGTGTTCTGTTACATGTACATGTAGATTATAATTCGTTCTTTACATTGAGAACTCGTTACATACATTTGTAAGAGATAACGAAGAACGTAAATGACGAACGCTCAGTGCTCGCTATGTTAATGACCTTGCTGACTAAATAATACATGTACAAATGTATGATATGCAATGTCAATGAGAACGAATATCGTCTGTATATATATAGAGAATGTAATTACTTACGCCCTCAGTCAGCAGGTCCTCGGATGACTATAAATAACTTTAAAGTGCAAAATAATAGCTAGGCGTGCAATCTAGCAGAAAAGGCAAGATCAATGTTAAACTTTACCATACACGTGCTACATGAACGAGAAGTATGTGTTGATAAAGTCGATATATTTACGATAAAACACATAGCAGTTTAATGTTTCCGTGCTTTTGTGTATCATACCGATAGGTAAACATTTCTTCTTTTTCGGCATATAGTCAGCCTCAGTATTTCAATAACATTTCTCAAATACAGTACAAAATAATCAAAGGGAAGAGTCTCTAGGCTAATATTTTGAATTAATGTTCGCATTTATTTGTTTTTGTGATGTGAACGGATAGTTTTACTTCTGAAGCATAGGGATGAGGTATCATAGCTTGATTCGTCACAAACAAAATCCCAAGCGCGGCCACTTCTTATACAATAGCAATATTCCTCTTCTATACAATCTGGATTCGACAGGTGCAACTTGATCTGGATTTCTTTTGAGATAGGACCAAACAAAAAAATGCGGGATTATAAGTTAGAAAGCCACGATGCGTCCGTCCTTGGGTTTTTGTTAAAGACTTGCAGAGGAATGGGTTTGTGGCTAATTAAGCTATGTTTAGTCTGAAGAACATGTATAATCTATATTTTGTCAGTCAATATTTAGTTATACTGTTTGCAGCAATATATGTTATAATTTTACGAGCGCTCTTTGTGCCTTCTTGTAAACATGTTCAAGATAATTCTAATTATGTATGCCGTCTATTAATGACACAAGTACATCACTGACGTAAAGGAGTCCTAGTATCTTGTCTACTAACGTCTTACATTGCAAGGTCATTTCCAATGCTGAACGCCGATCTCATCACATTTGTGTTTATCCGAACTTGTCTTTGGCGTCATACTTCATAAGTGACGTCAAGATAAAACCAAGGAGAAGCAAAAGGTATTGCACTGAATACATGTATAACCGAATAGTATACTATGTCATGTACATGATGGAATAACTTTGCTATTCTTGAAATTCCATGCCACCCAACAGGTGTGTATAATTCAGCCAAGCATTTACCCGAAAAAGACCTTCAGACATTCCTTAATTTTCAGTAACAAAGAGAAATCCAAAGTCCATCAAAGCACAACTATTCTTGCTATTGATGTTTGTTGTAGTAAATTCACGTTGTTGTTCTATCTGCGTCTTGCTCACATGGTTTTACAATTTCGAGTCAATGTGACTTCGAAAATCTAAAGGCGTCTTAATTCTTGTATTGCAAGTTTGAACATCTCCACATCTCGTCCATTTGGAGACAAATGTTGACCTTACTTGTCATTTCACATAAATATGTTGTCAATTGACCCTTCCGATTGCGGGAAAAAAAGCAAAATTTCGTAACGTCACAATGTTTTTACCTCGGACAAACAAGCTTCGAACCTCGGCCAAACATCGAAATTGCATCAATTAATTGTGTCACAAAGAAAAGAAAGAAAACTCTATAAGACATTTAATACTCGAAAATGTAGAAAACTCCTCAAGAGCCAATTAAAAATGTTTGTCGACTGTCACATGATCGAAAGTCAAAAGAAAATCATAGAACATAATCAGCAACATACAACTACTGTGTGTTGACAGCTAATCAGTTTACAAGTGAGCGTAACATTAATTTGCAGATGCAACTTTCTTAAAGAACAAAGTGTCCTTGACCTTTGCAACATGATGATGATCAGATTTAAGGACAAACGAAGTGACTTTGACAGTCAAAATACCTTTGTTCAAACTGTTAATGGTCAACATCATTCTGAAATGGTTGAAGGTAATATAACCCCAACACAGTAGGCATAAATCATGGTTACCTTGACCTTCAGTAACACGACTGTGGGTAATGCAGCATCATTTTAGAGAAGGAATGTGAATAGGTCAGTGATTGGGAAGGGAATTTTTGGGAACAGGTCATTTTCCGTGGTTCTCAAACACTAAATGGGCCATTTCTGAAGACTGTGTACAGACCTCTATGTGCCATATTTCAAACGAATTGGACTAAGACGCATGGCCCCTGTCCTTCAAAAAACTTGTAAGGTGATCTATGTAAAGGATGAAATGGCCATCATGTGAATAGAATGCGACATTGACCTTAGAGGTTAATAGAATCTATGACCCCTTTGTACAGGGACAGGGAAATCCCACCAGAGTATCAAATACATGCAGTCCAAGACGAGGTTGCCAAGTCGTTGACGTTGCAAATCTTTTATGCGAGGGTGGGATTTCCCTGTCCCTGTACAAAGGGGTGATTATTTTTCTCTCACCCATATATTTTCACATATTTGTTAAATGTTGCTCCATGTGACATCAAACACTGCTAAACCTATGTAAACGCCTATGACGTCACAATAAGGGGTTCAAGACAAACAGCTGGGGGTGCGAGATAGAGTTGTCTCAGAACAGGCAAATCTGTAAATTTCTCTGTCCGGGGTGAGAGAACACATTATCTCAGGTCAAGGTAATCCTGATACAGCTCACTAAATGGCTTTTATATGAAGATATAAAAGATCAAGGAACAACATTTTCAAGTTTTTGAAAAATAGTTGATTTTATTTTCTCCTTCACATAATATGTGAAAGATTAACCATGATGAACTCACACGCTAACTGTACATTACTCACGTTTAGATTAACTCACATACCACTCACAAAAAATGTTGCTCACAGTTTTTCTCTGTACATATTCTCCATTGATAACAACTGTACAATCTCTAGCCCTCTAAATTTAGTGTGCTCCGATAACACTGAAAGACTTATGCAGCAAATAAAATACTGATATTAATATTGGAACAAATGTACATGATGTTTTAGGACTGTAGTCTGAATGCTTGAAATTCCGCCTCCAGAAGAGAGTATATATTTTTTTTCTGTACATTATTTAACATATAAACTGTTATGAAATTCTGAATACAGTAGCATGAAGTTTTGTACATATACTTCTTTTGTATAAATGTGAGCTTATTCAAAACTATGGCTCTCACTTTTAAACACGAAGTTGTAGAACATGCCTTAGGAGAAGCAAAGCCTGAAATTGATTTTCAGCATTTTCAAAATATAAATTTGTATTTGTTTTTAGTTTGATTATCGCCTTTTTTCTCTTACATTATGAAACACTGATTTAAGTTTAAATAGTACATCATTTTTCGAAAGCTAACCTAACGCAACATGAGAGCTTATTTTGTGCAATGTTCAAAATTTGTGAAAAATCTGACAAACTGTGCAGGAAAACACAAGTATCTGTAGTTGATTTTTCACACATGGCCAGGTATGCGTCCATTTTGATGGAGCAATACATGGTTTGTTTCTACGGAGATCAAAGAGGCGTAAAATGTTTCAAGCATGCAGAGAAGGGTCGCCAGCTTTCAGGTCATTAAGAACACATGAACTGTACATCACAATTACACAATATGGTAAAATATACAAGGTACAACACTCAACTTGCAAAACGCACTGCCGTCGCTTAAAGAGGCACAACAGACAATCAAAGGATACAGGTGTCGAAGTATTAAAATATCCCGAACTTAAAAACCATAATTATGTGACCTTGTGTGTATCAATCACGATAGTAATAAACATGATTAGCAATTACGGAATTTTTGTGAATTATACTTCTCCTGATTGATGAGATTAATAACAAGTTTGCACATGAACTATTCATATACAGCCAATATTTGGTATCTCAATGACTTTCTGCTAAAATCTTTCAATATCTAACTTAAAATTTGAACAATTTTATGAAATCTTCATGTCAAAACAGAAGTCATTCTTCAATCAATCTCATGTAGTGTTGTTATCACAAAAAAATCTTTAAAACAGTCAATTAAGCTTCGATCCAACAGAAAAGTTAATAATAAAAATTCAATACGTTAAAAAAAACTTGATAAAACTCCCCATGAACTTTAAACACAGTAAAAACTTTTTTTTATAAGACCTGCACATAAACATGATAAACAACACTTGTTTTGTTTAAAAATGCTCTCAATTCAGCAAATCCAAGGCGAGAATTTACTTAACCGATTAAATCTCATGAAAACAAATAACTGAACATTGACAAATTATTCAAAAATTCATATTCCATCATTCATAATGTAAAGCAAAGCTTCTTCGCAGACCAGAATTTCCTGTAATGCTTGGAATTATTACGATAAATAAACAAAAACACTTTCATTACATATCAAAGTCAGATGCCAGAAAGATTTCATTACATCATTTGTTTTCATTACCAATATCAGGAGTTTTGATTTTAACTTCAGAATAGCTACAGATGTTTCTCAATGGATATTCGATATTCGTGATATTAGAAGATTTAACAAACAAAATGAAGTAAGCTAAGTTTAAGATGGATTTCTGTAATCAATTAACTGCTTGAAAATTCTGCAATGTTAGCATGTTACTGGAAACAAAATTGGAAATGTTAACTTACTGTCAAAACTACAGAAATCTGCCTTCCAATGACAGTATCGGTCAGATTTCCATGGTGATGTAGCACTTTTATATATCACATTAAATGAAACAACAATATCTCAAGCCTTCATCATGTTCAATAGCCGTGAATATCTTATCAATATTTTTCTTATTTGTCTTATTTCTATATAAATACATGTATATTTATTTAATTAGAATGAATGGAATTATTTCCCTTGAAATACATTAACTAGTATGCCAAAGGCTAGCTTTTAATAAAAATACAATGTACATGTATGTAGATGTTGACAAATCTGCAGCAAAGTTATTCAAATTATTATATCCCAATTAATTTGACTTTGGGGACAAACTGACTTGTGAAGGAAGGAAAAAAGTGTTCTTTCTTATAATTGTTCTTCTTATCATAATATACATAACAGCAGCGAGGTTTTTAAAAGTGTGAAAAAGGAACTTTTTTTCTCTAATTCACCAATCAGTTCTCCGATTTTCTCCCTTCAAAATAAGACCTACACAGCTATAATGGCTTCCATAGTTAATATCAACAAAGTGTTATGGAAATCAATCAAGACTGCACTATGTTCACAATTTACAATAGAATGGTCACCTTGGTACTGAAGTTTTCTTTCAAAGACACAATGACCTTCAATGACTGAGAAGCTTTTTTTAAAAAGATCTGCATTATTAAAATGTAAGGAGGTTTTCCTCATTAAAATTCCATATAAAATCAGCAAAATACTAAAATTTTACATATCATTTCTAATTCATCTACATGTTTATCCAGCTACCCAGAAAATTGAAAGATTTGGTCAAAAAACTGTAAAAATCTGTTACCTATCCCAAAAATCTAGCACCTACCCTCCCTTCTCTATTATGATGATTATCTTAATTCATTTTTATCAAATGCATTACTGAAGAATAAAAAATGTAACAAAGAAGAAACTTGCATACATAAAACAACATTAGTCTTGTTCGTTACTCATTCCATTCATCATGTCCATGGCACATATTTTACACATCTTCAACAAAACAGCCAATCAGACTCAAACTGCACATTTAAAACAACCAATTAAATTCGAACTTCAGTATCCAATCATATCCCGCAAAATATCTACTTTCAAACATCCACTTTTAACAAGTAATTAATTCTAGCTCTCAAGTTTCTTTAGCCGTAAGAAACTAAAATTCTTAACTAAGTAAAGAGCATTTCTAATAAAAGAGAAATTCTGACTGTATAAAAATGGATTCAAAGAGTTTTAAAATCTCTAAGTAGTGATTTGATTATCATGGGACTTATAAAATGTTAATGACTAACTGTAACAAGATATAGCACTACGCTGACATTAGACAGAATCAAAGAAAGTAATAAACGAGAGACAATTTTCTCCTTCTTCTACTTGTGATTCAAAAAGCTTGAAACAGAATCTTGTAGGTTTTATAACAGCGAAAATCCCAATGCCAATAAATCTTCCATACATTTCTCATTTGTACCTTGATACAAAACTCGTCTTTGGTTGAATGAAAATTGAATTTGCCAAATTTCCGAAGCTGGAGATAGGTTTCTCCTTACAACACTTCCAGTTTATCAGGAATAACAGTATTTATGCCCTCACTCCAAGAAATACGTTAAAAACAACATGCTTGGAAATTGCCTTTCCTTTCCTGCATAATTGACCAGAATATCACAACTTGAAAAATGTTACGTCATTTTAAATATTTTCGGTTTGGCAAGTATATATGAAGTATGTAGCACGATGATGCCTCACCACGGTGTTGCATTATTTGATACAAATAAGTGCTGAAGCGATTTTTTTCTTCCACAACATAATTTACAGTTTGAAAACTAATATTATAATATTTCATATAAATATCAACCCATCGAACACTTGGGGGTTCTTTTCACTATTTGCTCCAGCCTTTTGGACTGTCCCATGCACCTAGAATCAATTTGATCACAACCGTCATAGTTAGGTCACAAGTACACTGGGTCTCCTCTCTGTGTTTTTTTTTTTCAGTTTACGATGCAGTCGAATAAAAGTATAAATCAATCACAGCTTTTTTTCTGCACCAATAAAACACTTCAGTAATCCTCTGGGAATGAACAATATTAACGCACAGATCCCCAGTTCTTGCTGAATACAAATGGCAACTCATCCAAGCAGAAATTGATTCTAAGGTGAAGCCAGTACTATGACATTTTTTCACCGAATGTGAAATTGGCTGGTTGTGTCATGTTTAATGATTGGCTACTATTGCTTGCTGAACCAAGTCCTAAGGATGACGGAACAGGTCCCACAATTCCCTCTCCAAGATGGCTGCAAAATGAAGCGATGTGTATTATCAAGTAAGAAATCTTCATAATTTTTATTTCAGGAAAAGAATGTCATTTTAAAGTCGTAAACATTATCAAAAGGTACAGATGTTCATTTTAAACTACATCTATATGCTCTTGTAAATACTTCTACTGAATTCAGTCTTCATGAAAAATTTTTTTGCCCACTAGCCATTCGGGCTAGTTGAGTGCCAAAATCTACTAGCCAACCAAAATTTTCATTAGCCATTGAAGAAACATCAAAACGCTATAAAGACCCATCATCTTCTATAGATATGCCCATTAAGCAGGCCAAAATTCATGCATATAGTATTTATAGTTGATAAAAATTGAACGAAGTTAAACCACCAGTGACCCGATCCTTTAAAGCGGATGTCAGCGGTCGTTCTCAATATTACAATGAGTTCTTGGTACATGTACATACACTTTCTACATACAGAAAATGTACCGAGAAAGAAAAATATAAGAACTTATTTGTTATCATTCATACATGTACATGCTAAAAGGACGTCCGTTGATAAAATTGGTGGTACATGGTCAATATCTATAAAATTTTTGTCAGGGATTTTTTTTGCCCCTTTTTGGGGCCGTTATTCGGCCCCATTCCCAATGAAAAATAGTATCTTTTTTTCCCAATTGTGGCTCTAATTTTTCCCAATTTCATTCAGATGGAATAATAAGCGAAAATAGTGAAATTTACTGGACAAAAGTATTAAATCTACTAATAATATGCCATATTCCTGTAAGCATAAGAAATTAAATCATATATAAAAGAAAATTATATGATTAAACATTCATTAATGAACTTTTGATTGTATAAACTGTCATTTTACTTTTATATCTACTAATAGAACTCCCCAAAATATCCCCAAATGTCGTTCATTTTCCCAATTGCACGGGCCCCGACCCCATTCCCAAATTACTGAAAAAAATCACTGTTTGTAAGCATTTATTTCAATGTTCAGCCGAGATTTTATTGTTCTATTGAACATGTTATACTTGCTGATTAGTCGTTACCGTAAAATAACCCGTCATGCAGAGCAGAAAACAGCGCACGGTTTGGTTATGGAAATATTTATCATGTGCCTTGTGACAATTTTTAAACGAACAGATCTTAAATAAACATTTCATACAAATGTACTTAAACATGAGTGATAGAAATTGAGACATGACTGATATTTTTTACGATTCTACTCTAAGTTTGAGGCGAGAAATCCCCGGCTGTCGACTGTTGATGAGAATCCTGCATTTCAGTAATTTTTTTTAAGTCATTGGCCAGTCGGGCAAGTTCAGCAGCAAATTTTTGTAGCCCGAATAAAATATTTGGTAGCCAGAGCGGTCGGGCTAGTGAGTTTTCACGAAGACTGTGAATTACATGTAAACTACCATGGAAAACATTGCAAGTGTGATCTTTCTGCAAATCATTATTCATGCAAAAATTGTTGAAATAAAAGATTAAATTCTCCGATTACGTAGTTTAATTATCTTCCTTGATGTCAATTTTACTCTATGTAAAAGACGTGTTAATAACCATAAACAACATACCCTTTGGATTTGAGGGCGGCAGGTTTTAGGTAGTCATGGTGACATACAGCTAGAACATCTGGTCGTAATTCTTTTTTGTATTGTAAACACTGACGGATAAAATTCTGAAAGAGGTAAGTAGTATCTCATGTTAATTATCTACCATGAAATTACATGTATCATATAATTAATTTGTAATTATCTCAAGCAAAAATCCTGTAACAAATGTGAGGATGGAAAACTTCCTGAGGCAACAAAATAGCACTGTTCCAGTCTGTTGTAATGAGAAAGTGAAACTTTCTTAGTGATGACGAAATTTTCATTGCACCAATTATTTTATTGCCATAGTAGTAGATGTAGTATACACAGTACCCACACAAATGACTAGGTGTGATAACCCTTCAAATCGGCCCTATAATTTATTAACTTGCAAATTGCAAATACATGTAATTATCACTTAATGTATGAGGAAATATTGCGTCATAATTTTGAGCCCCCATAACATCATGTGCACTATGTATGACATCATATTCAGACGTTATTTTCCCTGAATAACAGAAAACAATGGAAAATGATCATATTTTACACACAAATCTTTGAAAATTGTAGTGCGTGCCAAGCCTCGTCCACAAAACTTTTAATGCAAATTGAAAGGTTGATCAGACATCTATCAATTTGTATAAAACTTCCATGGGCGAGGACTGGCGCTACTTAATTTCACTATTTTACATCGAGATTCTGCACGTTTATTGATATTTTCAATTATTTCACGCTTTAAGACGTTTGAATCTCTAGATATACAGTAATGGGCTAAGAAATCAATCTACTCTTTTCTCATTTAGATTCACCATACATGTACATTTGACTTATTGTAAACTAGAAAATGATGAATGTCTTTAAAAACCAGACCGAAATGGCAAGTTACCACACCTTCTCCTTTGTTCAAGAGAATTTTGTTCACATCAAACAAGTTTTCCATATATGATATTACAGAATTATGCCTTATAAGGCAAACTGGTTGTGTTATTTTTTTCCATGTACTTATATAAGGCTATGATAACTTCAGCATATTACATGTATCTCTGGCAATCTGTTCTGTATTTTGTCACAAGTAAAATTTACATGTACGTACTTTTGCTTCAGAGCTGACAGGAGGTTTGGCCGGAAAATCTACCTCAGTGGCCTTCAGTATCGTGTTTTCTTCTAAAATGGCCGCTTGCGATAAATTATGTCCAAATGGCTGCAAAGAGAGAGGAAATAGAATATTATCGTTATTGTACAAAAGTACATGTATATGCACATTATACATTCAATGTATACATTGGAATTAATTTTTTCCTTTACTTCTTTCTTTCTTTCTGTTTGGGCACCTGGCAACCCTCTATTGGGTCAGTTGGCTGTATTGATGTTACATGTATTGGGGAGGAACTCATTCGCCAACTGCCCGTTACAGAGTACTCTAGCCGGGCCGTTCCCTCTTTGGGGTGCCTCATAGCCTCTTCTATTATTAAAGGGGCGGAGTGCAACCCAATTTTATGCCCACCCTCCATTTGTGTATGTGGTGTATGCATGTATGCAGGAGGGTTGTATAGTTATGTACTGCTTGGATGGTCCGTATTTCCAACGGCTTTTATAAGGTGTCACCACATCTGGATACCTTTGACGCAGCATGAACGTGGGTACCCAACCGGGCCCTTTATAGTCCCCCCGGTCAGGAGACTCGGTAGGGACGAACGAATGGATATGACTTTCAACACTCATATGACCGCACTGGGATTTGAACCACGGTCGTCTGCGCGAGAGTCGAATGCCTTATCCACTCGGCCATCTCTACCTACATTTCTACATCTCTACTACTTCATTTGATGATAATCACCTGAACTAACCAGACAAAGTGTAACGCATGTACATATTTCCTTGACCTTTGACCTCCAAATCATTATACTTTTTCCCTCTTCATATCTAATCATTTAAATTTGTGTATGTGAAGGACTATTTTAGATACATGTATAAGGAAACTAATATTTTCAGGGTAATAACATCCTTAGTGACCTTGACCTTTGACAAATTGATCCAGCATTCAAAAGGCTTCTTCATTTGACCTAATAAGTAACCATATATCTCAATGCAGGGATTTTTTTAGGGTCTGTAGGGGGCCGAAATTTGGCCCCATTCCAAACGTCAAAAAGAGGTACTTTTTCCCAATTTTAGACTGAAAAATTCCCAATTCAATCTTTTCTCCAAAAGGAGAGATTCATTTCCAATCATTAACTGAAAGGAAAGCGAAAGTAGAAGAAACATGTTGTGTGTTAACTCTAGGAGGGATTCAAAATATAGACAATTGATATGATAAGGGATAATTTGCATGAGTATATCTTTTTGTTGTTTGAAATTTATTTCCCAATTTAGGTTGCAAAATTCCCAATTTCACCGGCCCAGGCCCCTGGCATCAGTGCAATGTGGCCATGAGGTTTAGATTGGAGAACAAGTTCTTGAGCATCCATTTAGAATGTATGTGACAGAAAAAGGAGGACGGACAAAAAAAACCCCATAATGTACAGCAAGTGAGGGGAGAGGGGGTAAGATTAATAGAATCTATCATGTTAATTGACAAGGAAATCAAACCCAAGTGTCCGGGATTTGCCTGTATCATGGCGAGGCTTGCAAAGTCATGGACAAAAGCCGAGGGTGTGGTTTCCTTGTCAATGATCTTACCCGGTGATTGATTATTTTTCTCCCATTGCCTTAAATACCTCCAAAATTATCATCCTTGTACATATTTCTGCCATAACTTAATAAAGAATGAAGTGTAAAAACGTGTCATTCTATTATGACGTCATAGTTAACGTTCTCATGTGTAGCTTATCATCTACCCCTCCTGTGGATGATCGATTTGTCATTTTGCACATTTTATGAGGATAACTCTGTGAATATGGGAGATAAAGGATTGAATAAATGTGGATAAAGGTTGATTCTTACCTTTTTGCCATACAGACACTGGTAGAATATCACACCCACTGACCATACATCCACTTTGGAAGAAATTTTGGGAGGATTTTTGCCCACTACAAAACATTCAGGTGGCAGGTACCTGGAAAAACAAGTGTTTAAAGGAATAATAAAATGAGCAATTTATGTGTACTGCACTAACTATTTTACATAGGCAAACTTGCCAGATTTTTTCAAGCCATTCTGGGACATTGATGAAAATTTTAAGGGACAAATGACAAAATTCTGGTACAAAAATTGAACAATTCTGAAACTAATTCCAGAACTTACCAGTAGGTGCCGGTCCCTTGTGATGTCAGATATAGCTCGATAAGTTATAGAACTTACCAGTGGGTGCCGGCCCCTTGTGATGTCAGATATAGCTTGATGAGTTATAGAACTTACCAATAAGTGCCGGGCCCTTGTGATGTCAGATATAGCTTGATGAGTTATAGAACTTACCAATAAGTGCCGGCCCCTTGTGATGTCAGATCCATGCCGTCTGACGTGATGTTCTCGTCATCCATAATTTTACTGAGACCAAAATCGGTAATCTTGATTTCTCCGCTCACTGACCCACTTCCTAGCAGAATGTTGCCTGAAAGGTACGTGTAATGGAAGATGAAAGTTTTTATCTAATAAAGTATCAAACATACACCAAATTCATAATTGGATCCTTATACAGCCTGCACCTGGGCTCTCATACCCATTTTGGGGACTGGGGCCGGGGCCTTTTAAGTTGGGAAAAATAGCCAATAAATTGGGAAAATAAGATACTATTTTGCATTGGGAATGGGGCCGAATATCAGGCAGATCAAGAGCCCTGTAGACTAGTTTTAAAAACTGGATCTCCTTCAAGTGAGTCTGTACAAACGACTTAAGGCAACGATTTTCTATCACTTCACTGTTCACCATGTACTTTTAACATAAACACTGCCACATGTTATGTTTCAGATGCTTACATCTTCTCTTTCAAGAATACATGTACAAGTAAATGTGGAATCTACATGTACATACATACACAGGGTTCTCATTAAGTTTTGAAGTAGGAGGTGAATCAACAAAAGTAGGAGGCGCGATCAAAGGATGCAAGCGCCAAAGGCAAGAGCCCTCTAGGGGGCTTTTTGAGGGCACTGACTGTCTCAAGGGGGCAACTGAGGGTTATTTCCCGCCATTTAGACCCTATAAAATGCCTTAAAATTAAGTATTTATTTCTTAAATTTACAAGGCAATGGAGGGCATTTCCAGCTATCTAGACATTAAAAAATACTATAGTTTTTTTTTTTAATCAATAGAACTTTTACGACAAGTTTTGTGAACAATTTTCATCACTAGCATTCTCACGATTTATTGTATAGAGAACTGGGAAATACATGTAGTCGTTTTCTTTCTATCCAAATAAGATTGTAAACTTAGAAGTAAAAGCTTATCACAACACTACATGTAGCTCAAAAAGATGAAAACAGGCAAATTTTCTTTTTCATTTTGAGTGAGGTGCTGGTACCGTACCTGGTTTGAGGTCAAATGGATGACGGGATGTTTGATTTCATTTTCAGTGAGGTGTACTGTACCTGGTTTGAGGTCAAATGGATGACGGGAGGTTTGATTTCATTTTCAGTGAGGTGCTCCGTACCTGGTTTGAGGTCATTATGGATGATAGGAGGTTTGATTTCATTTTCAGTGAGGTGCTCCGTACCTGGTTTGAGGTCATAATGGATGAAAGGAGGTTTGATTTTAAGTTCAGTGAGGTGCTGGTACCAGTACCTGGTTTGAGGTCATAATGAATGACGGGAGGTTTGATTTCATTGAGGTATTTGAGGGCGCTGACTGTCTGCGTTATAATGGACCTCGCCTCTTTTTCTGGAATGGATTTATTTTGCTTCAAGTAGAAGTCCAAATCGTTCCCCTCACAATACTCTAGCACTGTACAAAACCTGAAAGAGTTTAAAGGTTAAGGTTATGTACAATTAGTGAATTACATGTAACATTCTAGAGAAGGCATCTCTTTTATTCTTAGTACACGTAAAATATTACAATTTATGTAATTTCTACATGTGCAAAGCGTCCCCAATGTGCATGATAACCCATGAATTTTACCTCTTATCCAAATTGCAAGTCAGAAAATTAATTTAATTGACTAGTCTGATAATGCATGTATACATTTCCAGTATGGTGCAAAATGGACACTGAATATGCTATGATCAATGTACCACTTTAAATAATTTACATAATGTGTAAACAACACACAGTGCCATTCTTTTCAATGCTTGAATTTGAGATCTCCTGTCAACAATCTATACAACTTAAATTAATGTCACAAATCAAAGGAAAAATAAAATCTTCCTGGAAAATTTAACATAAAGTAGATGTCAGTTGTTTTGAATATCAAGACATTATAATAGATCACTTGCTAAATTCATTACGGCTGAAAACATACATGCAGAATGTCTGAGGTAGGCAGGTTTTGTGTAATTTTTCATTGTTACTTTTAACGCTGACATCATGATGAAAAAATCTGCCAAAAGACGTTGACTCAGACATTTGAGCTTTCTAACAGATCGGGAGACGGTCTATTGAACCGCATCAAAACGTTTCTAACTACTTGTTGCAGCTCTCATAATTTCTGTAATACACAAACTTGAGGCTTAAATATAGAGTGACTACTGATACTTACGAGTTATTATCTATCTCGAATACGTCATAAAGTTTGACGATCCTTGGATGATCTAACGTTTTGTGGATGTTGTATTCTCGTAATGCATGTCTGTAAAGGATGAGAGATTTTACATGAAATATTTACATTGCCATAGAAATCCATTGTTAAATGCCCGAAAAGCAAAGGGATTTATAGTCTACAATTCTGGTTGTCTACTGTGACGTAACATTTCACTTTTGCCAACATTCAGATACTTTTGACATTATAACATGCCATTCATATTCTTATGGGTGGGGTGTATGATAATTAGAAAGTAAAGACTGTTTTACATTATAGTTCAAAGGTGTATTATTCTGGTTGGACACATGCAAATTTTCCGAGATTTGCTTCGCAAGAGAATTAGAGATTTTGTAGTTGGGGACTTGAATGTTTCCATAGAAATTGCACTGAATTGTACCTATACAAATTTCAACACACAGCAAGTGATATGATGTAAAGGACAATTAACACTTACTTGATATAATTTGCTTTTTTGTCGTCTTTCCATTCGCGGTTGAGCTGGTGGATTTTACACGCTACATACCGCTGCTCCTTAATATCAAAACCCTGAAAAAAAGAAGTCAAGTGCAATTCTATGCTGTACAATGTATTCAAACAATGAGTTCAAGGCCAGTATATGATTCCAATCTGATTTGTTCATTCACACTAGGCCAAATATAAAAATATCTGTTTCTGCTCACCCTATCAATCTTATTTTGAGCTCCTGATCTTAAATTTTTATGGGGGAGGGGGGCATTTCAGAGGATTTTTTAACAGTTAACTTCCTTCATATCATGGCTGCATTCTACAGTTACATGTACATTAATTTTCAAAATGGTTCTATTCCATATTCAAAGTGTAAAATTCATGGTTTCCTTCCTCGATTATTACAAAGAGTCAGAAGCAATGTCAATTTCCAAGCTACCCTCAAGTTGAAAAAAATAAAATGTACAAAAATTAAAAAAAAAAAAAAAGAAAATTTGCCAACCTACCCCATTTTTTTCTGACCTGATGAGCAGAAACGAACAAATTTTTTTTTTGGCCAAACCTTTATCTACATGTACATGTAGTTTTCATTTGTCAGGTACATGTAATAAATGTGGATGTTCTTAACATTGGTTTTATATTTATACACACCACAGTTACATGTATATACATGTACAAAGACATCATCACATAATTTCACATTACAGTCTTCTCTCGATAAGTCGAACTTCAAGGGACCATCAGAAAAAGTTCGACTTATCAGGAGTTCGACTTCCTGAGTACATGACCAACACTCGATTTTTTATAAGACTGATGTCCCTTTCTCTATCACCGTTCACATATGTTCTATTAACAACCAAGCTACGTTTAATGTACATGTATGTAATGCAACTCTATAGGAAGAAAGCATAATTTATCTCTGCACCTATCACCTTATAATCACTTGATTTTTGTTAAAGAATTAAAATCTATTTGTGGTTCGACTTATTGAGGTGAATTTTCATTGTAAAATGAGTTATGGGACCTAGAAATTAGTTCGACTTAACGAAAAGTTCGAGTTTTCAGAATTTCAGTTATCAGGAGTAAAAATGCATAGAAACCAATGGAAGAGAAACGGGACTTTAAAAATAATTCAAGCTAAGGGGAAATTCGAGTTATCTGAGTTTGAGTAAACGAGAGTTAACTGTGTATATGGTTTTTTTTCTTGCAAAATTTCTGAAATTGTGTCTTGATTTGATAGCAACGTCTGGATGATTTTTGACATGTGACATCCTATCACATTCCATTGAAGGGTTATTGTGTCAAAGTTTACATTTCTAAAAAGTAGGTTAAACTCCACGGTGAAAAATGTCCATACTTATAAAAAGTTCTTTGACATTGTGAAAAATATGTCTTTTATGTGTGTACATGTATGTTAACATCTAAGAGCTATTCTCATACCCAATACAATAGGCTGCCTACCTTGTGAACTTCACTAAACCCTCCTTTTCCTAATAGACTTAATAACAAATATCTGTCATTCAGTGTGGGGTGGTCCTTGAACCTGTAAATGTAAAGAATGAGTTTTTCATTTTCAGTTGAATAAATAGTTTTACTTCAATAATGTCTGTCTTCAAGACCCCCTGTACATCAGAATGTTAATTGCTAGTGATATGAAAATGTAAAATATGTTTTAGTGAAAAGTTGAATTTTGATAGACCCAATTATTGTATATTTGATTTAAACATTTTAAAAAGCTCAGAAAAACTTCACCTGGAATTATCTTCATTGTGAATCCGTTTGAGTTCCCTTATAGTGTAGATTTCTCTCCCTTTCTAATTTCTCTAGCTCTAACTGTAAATCTGCGTCTTCCTTTTTCAGTGCCGCTTGTCGCAATTTCAGAATTTCATCTTGCTCGTAAAATTCTGCTAAAGTTAATCTGCAATGTAACAAGTCTTTGTTATTTTCTATAGGTTGTAATATTCTGCTAAATACTAGAACTGCCCTAAAGTGGACAAATTATACCCCCCACAGGACGTTTTTTATAAATGGAGCCATTTGTGATTCAACATGAAAAGCTTACCATTTATAGTATGCAACAAATATGCTTTCAAAACTTCTTAACTTAAACTGCAACATAAGTCCAAAGTCAAGGTCAAGGTCAAAATCATGATACCAAACTGTAGTACTCTTTGTGGTGAATGTTTGTATGAAATACAAAAGACCTACCATTTATAATATGAAAGAAATCTGCTTTCAAAATATCTAAACATGTCCTAATTTTAACATAAGCCCAAAGTCAAGGTCACAAGTTAAAAAGTCATGATACTAAACTGTATCTTGTGGTGAATGTGTGTATGAAATATGAAAGGCCTACCATTTATAGTATAAAAGAAATCTGCTTTCAAAACATCTTAACATAAAATGTTGTATAGGGTAAAGGTCAAGGTCAAAGGGTCAAAAGTAATGGTACCAAAATAAAGTATTCTTTATGGTGAATGTGTGTATGAAATATGAAAGGCCTACCATTAATAGTATAAAACAAATCAGCTTTCAAAACATCTTTACATAAAATGTTGTACTGTAAAACGAGAATATTTAGCGCAAACATATTTTAGCGCAATGAGGGATGAAAACCTTTTGGCGCAAACTTAATTTAGCGCATTGACACCATCTGGTCAATAAAATTAGCGCACAGTGACTTTAGGACTTTGTTTCTCAGACATCGCCGGTAGCAAATTGCCGTCGTTGAATCGTAATTTTTTGTAACGTCAGACAAAAAATATCCGTCGTGTCTCATGTTCGGACAATCGTTGGTAATGCGAACTAATTATCAATTCAAGTTAAAGTGATAAAGAACGCTGTTCTGTATGTAACATGGATGAATATATATCGTCCCAATTTTTCAACTTGGCGTAACGAATCATTTTACGGCAACGGCGCTAACATCCCGATTTTATTCACGTTGTGTAAATAAATCCTTTTAAAAGACTGCACATCTAATGTACATGTTCACAGCGATATACATAGAGGTATTGACTTCATGCCGGCACGTGTCTTGGACAATTGAATTGCATATTCGTATGCTTGTATTTTTCTTTATAGATCTCCTTTTTTACCGTATTTGTACCTTGTGTTATTAAGTACTGTGTTTTCACACAAATGTTACGCTATCTAAATATAAGCGAGAGAGAAGTCTTCTCGTTAGAAATAATACATATGAACGTATCTTCCTGCATTTAGGTACGACTACAATTTTTTATCTGATGGTTGGAATGAAAATTTGTTCCGATTAAAGACAACTTCAGTTTTTTTGGGTTTTTAATAATCTCGTCCGACTCTTATTTATATTTCATGATTGGTTATTACGACACGTAGACAATCATGATCTACCCGGTACTGTACATGTTAATCACGGCGTGTGTACTATCATTATCTACCCAAGCGCTAGCGTTAATCCAATTATCTAATTAGCTATTAAAACAACAAGCGTTGCCGGATAGACCATGCCGTGGACACGTTGTAATGCACCTTGAATAAAATGTCGAATACTTTCTTATTGAAATTTGATGTTGCATCTGAAAATTTTAGCGCACTACTTAATTTAGCGCAACCATGCCTTTGCGCTAATGGCGCTAAAATAAATCGAGCGCTAAATATTCTCGTTTTACAGTATGAGGTGAAGGTCAAGGTCACAGGGTCAAAAGTCATGGTACCAAAATGTAGTACTCTTTACTGTGAATGTGTGTATGAAATACATGTATGAAAGGCCTACCATTAATAGTATTAAAGAAATCTGCTTTCAAAACTTCTTAACTGGACGGACGGATGGACGGACAGACAGACAGACACACAGGGTGATTCCTATATACCCCCCTAAACTTCGTTTGCAGGGGGTATAATAATCTTTAACATCAAAATTCTAGCAATTTACTATTTGTCGTAAAATTCTGCTGAAGTCAACATGGTCAGTCTGTAAGGAAATAAATCTTCTTCATTTCTATGAGCCTTCTAATTTCTACATTAAACTGTTTACAAATGTATGTTCCCAAGCATAACCCTAATAAAAAATCAATATAACTTATTGTTATGCAATGCAACGTGTACTTGCACAGAACCATTCTTTAGTTACATGTATTGGTAAATTTCACATATTTGAAGTAGTTTACAAATCTTACATTTTTTCTCCTGGCTTGACAAAGTTGTCGTGCTTGGAGTTTTTGGTGACTGTGGAGTTAGGTTTGCGTTTGACTAGAAGTTTGACTGTGGTTTATAAATTTTACATTTTTTCTCCCGGCTTGACAAAGTTGTCGTGCTTGGAGTTTTTGGTGACTGTGGAGTTAGGTTTGCGTTTGACTAGTAGTTTGACTGTAGTTTATAAATCTTACATTTTTTCTCCAGGCTTGACAAAGTTGTCGTGCTTGGTGTTTTTGGTGACTGTGGAGTTAGGTTTGCGTTTGACTAGTAGTTTGACTGTAGTTTATAAATCTTACATTTTTTCTCCTGGCTTGACAAAGTTGTCGTGCTTGGAGTTTTTGGTGACTGTGGAGTTAGGTTTGCGTTTGACTAGTAGTTTGACTGTAGTTTATAAATCTTACATTTTTTCTCCCGGCTTGACAAAGTTGTCGTGCTTGGAGTTTTTGGTGACTGTGGAGTTAGGTTTGCGTTTGACTAGAAGTTTGACTGTAGTTTATAAATCTTACATTTTTTCTCCTGGCTTGACAAAGTTGTCGTGCTTGGAGTTTTTGGTGACTGTGGAGTTAGGTTTGCGTTTGACTAGAAGTTTGACTGTGGTTTATAAATTTACATTTTTTCTCCTGGCTTGACAAAGTTGTCGTGCTTGGAGTTTTTGGTGACTGTGGAGTTAGGTTTGCGTTTGACTAGTAGTTTGACTGTAGTTTATAAATCTTACATTTTTTCTCCAGGCTTGACAAAGTTGTCGTGCTTGGTGTTTTTGGTGACTGTGGAGTTAGGTTTGCGTTTGACTAGTAGTTTGACTGTAGTTTATAAATCTTACATTTTTTCTCCTGGCTTGACAAAGTTGTCGTGCTTGGAGTTTTTGGTGACTGTGGAGTTAGGTTTGCGTTTGACTAGTAGTTTGACTGTAGTTTATAAATCTTACATTTTTTCTCCCGGCTTGACAAAGTTGTCGTGCTTGGAGTTTTTGGTGACTGTGGAGTTAGGTTTGCGTTTGACTAGAAGTTTCCTTTGCTTCTCAATATCTTCTCGTTCCTGGGCTATCCTTTCCTGTTGCCTGAGAGAAAATTACATTAAAGTCAGGTTAAACTTCTTCTAAAATCTTTTATTCTTTTAAGGCTTTGTCTTATCATAAACTTTAAGCAACTCACCGAATATGAGAAGATTTTTCAGTTATCTAAAACCTAATTGACCCTTCCGAACGCAGGAAAATTTTGAGAAATTCCATGACGTCACAATGCAATTTCGATTGTTTGACCGAGGTTCGAAGCTTGTTTGTCCGAGGTAAACACATGGTAAAAGCATTGTGACGTCACGAAATTTTACATTTTTTTCCCGCAATCGGAAGGGTCAATTTCCAAAGTGTTTTAGTCTTGTCATTAATCTTAAGCAATCACCTTGTGATAAGCCACTGTATTACCAAATAAATCTAGGAAAAATCTTCGTACTAGTTGCTTTATCATGTTTATGATACATGTAATAACAGTTTGAAAATATTTTGATTGTGATCAAGCTTTGCAGTTTGCACTTCAGTGATATACAGTGTAAATGCTTTTTTCTCCATCATTCCTGAACTTTTAAAATGCAACTGAGATTAAAATTTCTCAAAACTGAATTTATGCTGTTACAATTTCTCAAAACAGAAATAACCAAGTCATTAATCTATCATTCTATGCAAGTTTAAAGTTTCTTTTTGACTTACTTCATAGATCAGTGAAAGCCCAACCATCGACCCAGTTTTCTACGAATGTAGCACCTTGCCTCTGAGTAACAAACTGACCGAGCCGTAAACGATTGCCCATACTTTTCTGCCTCGTCGTTTTCTTTTCTAAATTACTCTGAAATAAAACAAAATATGCACAAGTTAGTTCCATTTGACAAGGCTTTGGTTGAAAAGAATGTTATCAGATATTCAAGCTGAAAAAAAAACAAAGGCACAAAAACAGAGACGAAAGCAGATTGTGATTAAGACGGCGGAAAATGGAGAATTTATGAGAGTTTAAATTGGGAATTTTGACAATTTACATTTCACCAAAATAAGGTAAAAAGGTGGAAGTTTTTCATCCCTGTAACAATCCATAGGAACCTACTGACCTTTATTCACTTGAATGTACATGAAAAATTACATGTACTTTTCTTGCATTTTTAAATCCCTTATAAAATAAGCGCTTAAACATGTTTAATCTGAGATAAGGCTTGGCGTACCCTCTTTGTCACAGAGGGCAAGAAACTAAGAAAAACTTGCCTCAGAACAAATTTCATAACCCATGTACAGTAAATTAATTTTATTTCTACCCATTCAATATGAACTTACTTTTTCTACTAGTTGTGACTTGTTAACTTGCAGACATTTCTGTAAGTTTTCCTTTGACTTCTCTATCAACTTTTGCTGAGCTGTCAACTGTCGTCTCAACTCATCATTTTGCTGTAAGAAGTTATGATAATGAATGATGGGAAGAGCAGTAATGACGTATGAAGTCGCATGATGGGAAATATAAATATTGTAGCATATACTCAGCTCTCAATTGGTCAAATTTTCAAATACACCGCTAAAGATGGTATGGCCGGATTGCGAAGTAAGTTTTTGTCACTAACTGGGTCAAGGTCACTAGGTCAAATGTAACAACATAAATTGAAAGGTCTTTTCATAGGCAACCTATATGTATAATATAAAATTTCTACATATTATTTCTGTTACATGTTGGGTGTTCGAGTTAATTCTTTTACATGTTGGGTGTTTGTGTTACATGAATAGAAGTACTAAAACATACCCTAATCAGGTCTTCTATCTTGTTATCTTTATGTTCCGTATTGGTGTTACTCTCCAACTGTTGCATGTGTAACAGCGTAATGTCTGTCTGTACGAGCTTGGAATGCTGGTACATTGGTACAGGAGGGAAACCGCTCAAACTGTCTGAGTTGCTATGGTTACTGGGAGAAGGTACCATGTAATTCTGGAAAGTCAAATTGCAACAATGATTTCACTCGAAAAATGTAAGTGTTATGTAGATTACATGTAGGCTTTAATTTAGGTTAGTGTAGAACAATAAACATGTACATGTATTTGGAACATATTATCTCAACATGCTGAAGAGCATACGCAACTTTCTGAAATTCATAATTGAGGACAAAATTAGTTCAATTTGGTAGGGCTGTCACGATTCACCGCGGTTCTCGATTCACCGCGGTTCTTGACGACGGTTCGATACACGATACGAGACGAGGCCGTATCGTTGATTTACGGTTCGTTTTCAGCATTAAGTTTTATCTTTAAAAAATCAACATGGCGACGCTCGACGCCGGGTCATCAAAGATAACTTTAAAAGACGCTCCTTTATATCGTTATATCAGCGTTTAGGAAGGTCACGCGCCCTGCGACATAGTCTCATTCTGATAAAAAAAATGGCCCATAAAATCGGCAACTCGCTTTGCTGTCCATGTTTGGTCTCCAAATCATGTAGATCTACACCAGTAGCAGTAACGTGTGGATCACAGCTTACTTTACATGGCCAGTCACTTCTGCTCCGTTCACCCGCGAATTATAATACAATATTGATTTTTCTCCGACGTTCTTTTTTATTCTCGTTCTGCGCCTGAGATTTAAATCCCCAACGTCCACTTGCGTATCTTATCGACGTAAAGGTACTTGTGCATGTGTTCGTCCGTAAAATTATTATGTCATTTAAGCGGTCAGTCAATGGGTTCAAATTGAAATAGTAAAATTTGTACAGGAATGGCAATTGCAGTCGACCCCCTTTCCCCTCTTCACAAAGTTGAGCATGACGTTGCCCATACGTGGACCAAAAAATACAGGATAGGTGGCTGGAAGTTTCTATGATATGTATGTATATTATTCATTGGAAATGGTAAAATTGGGAATTTAACGACTGAAAATGTGCAAACATCTGATGTGTTATACAAACATTGTAAGCAAAGAAAATTGATCATTTTTGAAATGGCCCTTTCGTGAAGAAAGATGGCCCATTGATTTTGAGAATGGCCCAAGTGGATGGGGCTATAGTCCAACTGAGCAAGTTTGCCTTCCCGATCACTGTGATATTGTTACATATTGCTGAGTTTTGTACTTTTTTCCCAGTTTTAGTCAATACAATAATTCTCAAAGCATTCATATTATGACTGATTTTCATTTGTTGTTGTTAAGCTTGTTTTATTAAGATATCTGACGAATTACAGAAATGGCTACATATCTACATTAATAATGATGTATCGTGATACGAATCGTATCGTGAGTAAATATCGTGATACGTATCGTATCGTGAGCTTAGCGTATCGTGACAGCCCTACAATTTGGCTAACTTTTTAATTCTTTTTTTTACTACATGTATGTGCCGTATAACCAGAATTTTGTGTGAGTATCATATTTCGCGATTTTATGGCAAAATAGGGTGTCTTTATTTTCCCGAGTACAATTTTTCGCGATTTCTCATTACAAACAAATATGTTCATATGATGATGTTACTGTTTTGTACCTTTCACTGTTGAAGTATCAGTTACATGTATATCATAGGAATACACTCAATTCACTCCACATTATGTTAAATCAGGAAGAATAAAGAATGACACATGTACAATATGAACAAATGTAACGGATATAACAATTCATGATATACCTTATCAAACAGAATTTTCATGATTTTTCGTGAGAACAAACTTTTACGATTCAAAATCACTCGCAAATATAGCAAAAATTAGTATCTCGTGATAATTTCTGGTTATAAGGTATTATGCCGATACAGTCCAGTATCTTTAGAAAAGACATCAAACTGAGAGCCATTGCCAAAAGATGTTGCCTTCCAACATTTTGAGCTCAATAACAAGATCAGAAAATAGCTGATTTCAACTGTACGAAAAATTGAATGATTTTTTATGCAAAACATAAAAGGCACATTAAATGTAAAATTGATTGACTTTTTCTATGTTGAACATGTTGAAACTTACATATGGCATGCCTTGTGGTGAGGGGGATTTTGTACCAAGGTGGACTTGACTAGAACTTCGGCTCGGTGACTGGTTCTGTAACGAGGAGAAATAACTCTCATGTGCAAACAACATTTAGAACAATTTTAATATCAGAAATAAAGGTATAATGTTATTCATAAGTCAAAGTTTATAATTGAGCTTAGGTATGTGTGAACATGGTGAATATGCAAGAATGTACAAGAATAATATCTAACCTTGAAGTACTCGTTAATCTTCTTCCCATTAGCTTCCGGCCTCGTGGATTTGGGTGTCGCTGAAATAAGTTACATGAAAGGACAATGAATTCGAAAACTATCAGATAAAATCTTATAAAGATCATTACCACAAGATACATGTAGCACAACTGATGGATGTGTGTTAAAGCATTGCTTGTTCTGACAGTTACTGATGCATGCCCTGCAATTTTCTCTAGCAGTGGTGGGGGGGGGGGGAGGGTGATTCAATTTTCCAACCCCTTTTTGTGTTTTATCTTACAAATTTGTACTATGAAAAGCTTGCAAGTTGCAGAAAGCGTACTAATTTAAATCTGTGCTATTTTTGTTATGAGTTATAACAGGAAAATAGAATTTAATGTACGTTTATTTACGATTTTACTATTAAGTCACTGCCTAATTTTTACTGTTTCCATTAGATTACGGTTGCCCTAAAATATATGCAAGTTCAAATACAGTACAAGATGTACAGTTATAGCTATATGTTTCTACCATCAGAACCATTTTTTTTTTTGGTGTACCATATGAGAAAAATATATCTAGATTGATAATTTTGCTGCCAGTAGTTCAAACAAATCTTACTGCCTGTAGTTCTGACAGGAAATATAAACAGGCTCTCTATAAGACTACTACTGGCAAAATCTACTTCACCTGAAGTGAAATAATGAAGTCAGTAATGGCCATGACCAGATGACAGTGAATTTTAAACCCTGCTTTGGTTGAAAAAAAAGGGTTTTTTTTAATTTTTTTTCCTTGTGGACACAGTATCACCCACAGATACCAAACAGCAACCTGTAATCATGAACATCATAAAGGAAAAGCAACTCACTAATTTCTGACGTGCTATCGCTAGTCGTTTTACGCTTCCTTTTTCTTTCCGAAGGCGTTCGGGGCTGTTTCTCTGGCGTACTCAGCGGTGCGACCTTAGCAAACATAAATAGCAAGGCAAAATTTATAGATTATTTGTAAGCAAAGAGAGAAGTGAAAAAACTTACAGATAGAATCTTGATCAAAGGTTGTGCGACGTTTTCGCTTTCTCTCCGTGGGTGTACGAGGTTGTTTGCCCGGAGAATTAACGACAACAGCCTGCTGAGAGCATAGTATAAAAGTCATGTAAAAGAAGATAGAACAAGAGAAGATAAATCTATTTGTAAAACATTTTTTCTTCACTTTTGATTATGCATGGCTGTTGTGTGGCAACGTGTGCTACAGATTTTGTTATCTCTGCATTCTTATCAAATATTTAAATTCCTTTCAACATGTTCAACAAGAGAAGTCTCAAATATGTAACAAGTTCTACATTTTGAATATTGTACTCATGATATCTAACTTTTGATCTACTAACCAAAATAATTTCTTATAATACTTCTCATTAATTTAGTAGTTCAAAGAGTAGAACTTGCGTGGGAATGCTTTAGCTAACTTCAAAGAACTGAAATATGAATAGAATCAAGTTCAATATCTGACTTCTTACAGTCTTAATGACTAGATTTCCTTGTGAAACACGATCTTTGTTAGTAGGTCTAACAACATGAACAATTTAAGTTTTAGCTCCAAAGTTAAGTTAACACAAGAACTAAAAGATCTGTGTTTAAATTCAATTTAATTTAGTTTAATCATATTTTATTTCAAGTAACAGAAAAAGGATTGGGCAAAAGTTTTCACAACATTATATAATGTCCTCTCCTAACAGTTTTGACAATATGGTGAATGGTAGACCGCCACTATGACGTCACACTTCCAAAGGATGTGTGAAATATGAAAGCCCCATTACTAACCATTCAAAACTTGTAGCCAACGTTACTTATTTAAGAAAACAGACTAACTATGCTAACAGGAAAATTGACCAGTCAAAAACTACATACATACATGTACATGTATACTTTCTACCTAGTCTCAGAATTAAGGGGGTATAAAATCATTTGGAAAGACCAACCAATCAGTGCAAAAAGCTTCAAAAAGAGGCAAGAAAGAAGTTCAGTTACAAACATTTAAGTCATAACAAAATTTTATAAGAAAACTTTTTTTTTTCAGTAATTTGGGAATGGGCTTGGGGCATGTGCAAATGGAAAAATTAACGACATTTGGTTATATTTTGGAAAGTACTAATATAAAAGTAAAATTACAATTTATACAATCAAAAGTCAAAATTGAATGTTTAATCAAATAATTTTTTTTCAAATATGATTTAATTTCTTATGCCTACAACAATATAGTAAATAAGGTAAACTTGCTACTTTTGAACCAGTAAATTTCCCTAATTTCGGTGACAATTCCATCTATACTTGATTGGGAAAGTATAGAGCCACATAACGAATAACGACCCCAAAAAAGGGGCAAATAAAATCCCAGGAAAGTAAGGAAATTTTGATAATTTTTTTCGTGAGTAAATTAGAAGTTTGAGTTAACATGTTATAGATACTCACCTCTTCCTCTCTTTCACCAGAGCCGGCACTCAGATTACTGTTATCCTGCGGCTGTGGCGGCTGAACATTCAACGGCTGAAACTGAAAGTAGACAACTTGTTTAAAGCTGAAAGTAGGCAACTTGTTTAGAGCTGAAAGTAGACAACTCGTTTAAAGCTGAAAGTAGACAACTCGTTTAAAGCTGAAAGTAGACAACTCATTTAAAGCTGAAAGTAGACAACTCAATGACATTAAAATCTTAAACTCAAAGCAGACAACTCCCTAAGATTGAAACTGAATGTAGACAACTCATCATGATCTGAAAGAAGAGAGCTGACACAGTCTTTCCGAAAACTTTTTTTCAGCCACTAGCCCGAAGATACACTTTACTAGTTTTTTTTTGGTATAGTTTCTTAAAAAATTTCTACTAGCCCATCAAAAAATTTGGTAGCCTCGGGCTAGTGAGTTTTGGGAAAGACTGCTGACAAATCATACCACATGTACAATCTAAGAGTTTAACTGAAAGAAGACAATTTGTTAACTTAAACGATAAAAGTGAGCAAACAAGCCAGACATTCTCAATTTTTTTATTTCAGTTTTGCATGGAGAACCAAAGAATTTAAAGAACATTGTTTGGTCACTTAAGCCTGTAAAATTTTGTATACATAAAGCCCCCCTTTCGCCTAAAGCAGGAGGTAAAGCCTTTCATTCCATTTTGCGCGGTTAGCCAGAAATACAAACAATATAATGAGTATTGTTCTTTACCAATTATAGTTTTGTCCATTACTCATCGTGTAAACGTGCCGTAAATGAACTTAATGTCTGACGCCAACATACTTAAAGTACACTTACCCTACTCCCTAAGAATCTTGCTTCCAATAACTCTTGTTTCCTCGGATCTAATGTGTGAATGTTCACATTCTCCATAGCGGAAGAACCTGAAATAACCAGAGTTTTAAATAAATTTTGGAGACATTCGATTGTAACATGTAATGAGTTTAATTTAACAAGTGACTGTATTACAATGTATCCTTGTGCGCTTTAGCACTGGACAGCACATAGAAAAAATAAAACTGTTCAAGAACAGGTATCTTGCCTGTTGAATGTGTGACCTTGACCTATATTGGGTAGTAAGTCTCATCATACTTTACCATCCCTGCAAGGTTGAAAGATGCGTGATGTTTATCAAGTAAGTTATAGCCAAATATGTGAAAGTGTGACTACCAGACATACAGACAGACGCTGGACAAAGTGATCCCTATATGTCGCTCTTGCATTGTAAGCAACAAAATAAAATTAAAGCTGTTCATTTTAACGCAATTCTTGCACCAAGATCCAACATCACAATATATGATGAAAATTCTTACTGTGACATCACCGTAAAAACAAGGTTAAGAAATGTCATGACCGATCTTGGCATGTCTATAAAGCAATTCTAGCGGTAATATGAAAATGGTGATTGGTTCCTAGTATAGTACTGTAGTAAACATCAACTCAAACTTGTCATGCTTAAATGGTTTTTGTCATGAGTGAAGTGAGATTAGAGATTGAGAGAACCATCAAATACATTTGTACACCATAAACTGTGATAAACCAAACCACGGTACACGTAAATAAATTACAGAACCTTACTTATAGCTGGAGAACCACAGAATATAACTCACAATTACGGCAGATCCAGAGAAGCAAAATACCTTTACTTTGTACAAATGTTCCCAAAATAATGACTAATATCACTGAGTGTTAAGTATGAAAGGAAATTTCAACTCAAAATTCACGACATTGGTTCTAATTAAATAAAGTCAATTCCAACTGCACTCTTACTATATTATTTTACCCTACAGTAGACTATCAATAGTATATTTATAGACTTTTTATTTATAATTACCCTACAGTAGACTAGATAAAAAAATGTCAATGTCTCTGACTCAGATGTCTCAGATATAAAATGGGGACAAAACACTCAAGAGATGACAGTCATATTAACACAGAATTTACTGAAAGAAGGCATAGAAACTCAAAGTTGCAGGGATTAATCTACCTCTGCGTCCTGCGTCTCTGACGCATAAAAATAGCCCTGGACCCATTGATTTCCGATCGCTGCGTCCCACAGTGCGCATTGTTCACTTTCGTATAATACGTCCGTTTTAATTCATGTTTACATATATTAAACATTCAAAGTCGAGAAAGTGTATTTACAGTATTCATTTAGCTGTATAACCAATGATAACGTGTAAATGTCTCTTGTTTATATTATGACAGCTCTTTTAAACCTAACAGATTTGTGGTATCGTATGAGAAATAATTGCGGAGCATACTTTTTTTCTTAAATTAAAAGTAATAATACTAATATGCAGTCCGACGCGAGTCTAACTTATCTATATCATTCGGATATACATACATGTATATTTATGAAAATTGAAATCGTTTAATTCACACCATCAGTGTACCGTCTTTGTAAACCATATAGAATTGGTTTGTTTGGATAACGTTTTACGATACACATGTACCAAGAATGGATAACTAAATAAACAATCATTAATTCGGCAAAATTAGATTAAGTTTAAGAGTTAGATGTTTTTTTGTGGAACATATAACGATCTCAATGACATAAAACGCCACGAGCAGGTCAGCTCACTTGTATTCACAAATTTAAAACGCCGCAAAAAAAGAAGGTTTGTAGAACTTGGGAGGCATTAATTTCTTTTGGGACCCATTGTTTTGGCTGAGGACCCATCGGCCAAGTTTCATTGCGTCCAGAGGACCCATTAAGATCAAATTGTACATTAATCTCTGAAGTTGTGACTTAAATGGAGGCATTTACACATTGAAGTCCCATTTTGCAAATAAATAAAACAGTAGAGGTCGCACATTAGCAACCAATAGTAAAACCCATTTCATATTTTTTATCAATGTAAAACCTCTCCTGTATTTGTCATACATCATGTACATGCGAGATAAAATGTGCCGTAAAGAAAGCAACTGACAAAAACAGAACTCTTCCAAGGAACAGGTATGATGCTTGACAGATGTTTAAACCTAAATATGTGAGCTTGACCTTGCATGTGACCTAGACCCTCATTGGGTGTTGAGTCTTTTCATGCTTGGGCATCTAAGCAAGTTCGAAGGAAGTGTAATGTAAGTTTGAGTACCAGACAGACTTACAATTTCTTTCCATATTCAACTTCAAGTTCATAAATTGTGTCCATATGTCAATAGAGCATTTTCATATTTAATACCCAAACATGCCAAATCATGGCATCAAAAATGTAGACATTATTTCTTTCTAATGTAAAAAATTCACAGTAAAATTTTAGGTCAAATGTTGTGATGTCACGTCTTGGACAGTATTAAATGCAAATGCAAAAAATAATACATCAAGCAAAAGTAATAGACCTTCTTCATATTACCAGTACACTTGCATTTTAGACACTCCAAGACCCAACATCACTACTTTTGATTTTATTTCTAATTGTGACGTCATAAATCAGATACGACGTCACAGTTAAAAGTTACATTAAATCTTGTGATGTCAGGTCTTTTAAAAGATGTTTAAAACACAAGCCTGTTGCGGTAGTGTTAATCGTTTATTCTACAAGATTTAATTATATGATCAGAAAACAAAATGTAGAAACTTCTGAGCAAAATCTAAGTTTGAAGTGAAATAACTTATATACTAATATCCAATACGAAAAGACAAGTGTCTCCACAACAAGTAAATTTTATGGATTTCAATATCCAGTCCTTAATAGCTGCTATCGATTGCTGACGCACAAAAATTTAAAGAAAATTCATCACATCGTCATGATTATTTACACCTCACGTGAAACGTAATGCTTAAAATATTTTTATGTTTAACTGAGGCTCAAAGCATATTTCTCGGAGATAAATAAATTTTACTTTGTGAAACCCAGCAGTTTGTTTCCCATTGTTGGGAGGGTTGATTCGGGGCAAAACATTGTGAAAAATCCAAAAGGGTCGAACTAAGGGATCAATCTGCTGTCTTCACAAAACCTTTTTTTAACCGCTATACCTGAAAAAAGTTCCTCAGGCGAATAAAGTAGTTTGTTCAACAATTTTTTACTAGCCCCGCAGAATTTCCGGTAGCCCCATGCATCAGCTATGCAAGTTTTTTCGTGCATAAAGACTTCATCTGGATTCACTCTGTACCTTTACATGTTCAAGTAGAGATGAGGTGAGCCCCGATTATTTAACAAGTTGAAGGAAAATAAATGTAAAATTTAACATTCCACCTCTAGCTGCTAAACTGTCTGTGAGGGACAACAACAATGGCACATTGTGTCACCTCATAAAAGGTTGTGGAAATTATCTCTTTTCATAAATTATCCAGTAAAATCAGCAGTTTTCATATAGAAGAAATAAAAAATACTACAATCAGACAGCATGTCATTATGTTTAAAGATTGTAGATGAAATCTGGTGTAAAATTTTGAGATAGTAGACGACATGGTTTTTGATACATGTTTGCATGTTTGTTGTGTCAGCATGTTTCAATAGCAGCAGGCACTTGGCCCCAAGAGGCCATCTTGGGCGAAGTACCACGTAAACAAATTCATGATTTCTCTTGAATAAATAAATCAGCATCCTATCCAAGTTAAAGAAGTGAAGATAAATACTTCATGTGTATGTAAATGACGTGATTTCGATAACAAACCCCTACCGTTCGAGTTTGAGTTACGATTTTGCACCTCTCGATGACTGGATCCTGAATAACAAGATGGCGGCAACCCGCCAATATTATTGAACATTCCTTGCCGAAATTCAGGTAGAATCGGCCTTTTTTCAGCAGTGCAAATTTCCAGTCATCTTCTTGAATATCTCATTTAAAAGTCTGGTTAAAAGCTTCTCGCATCGAAGGTCAAATAATAGGAAAATATCGCTTCGAAATGAAGCTGCTCACGGGTTAAAATCTTCAACTTTGTTGATCTCCAATGTGACGTCACGACTTTGGTCCGAAAATGTGTGAGGCTAAAAAACGAGTAATTTGTCGATAAAATAGAAGAATACAGAACAGGTATCGTCGATCAAACAATTCTATGAAAAGTTTGATTTAAAAAACACATTTTTATGTACTCGTGTATCCCAGGTGAAATTTTCATCAATCGGCAGGGTCCGTACTTTCTCGGACAAATGATTCCCGCCTTATAGTCTATTTCGAATAAATGCTTTTTCTTCGCCACGAAAGAAAGATTTTCGGGGGGGGGGATGTTAATTATGTAAGCAGTCATGATTAAATCGAATATTTAAAATGTTGGCTTTATAATAATTCAATTTTACTACGGTGTCATCAGTCAGGCTCTGGACAATGGCTTGAAATCACTGAGCCATTTGAATATTTTACTTTATTTTGTTTTCTTATATACAAAAACATCTTCAAATTAAAAACACAGACATGTAATGTAATTTCCCCCAATTGAATCTTGAAAAAAAAAAACATTTGGAAAAAAAAAACATTTTGATCAAACAATTGGTGAAGTTTTGGACAAGTTTGACAAAAAAAATTTTAAATGTTTTTCAGAAAAAAAAAACAAGATGTCTCCCCCTCCATCATAAAATTTTACTTTTTACCTTGGTCGCATGACCTTTGGCCAAGTTGGTGCGAAAAAATTAAATTCAGTCATAAACAACATCATACGAAAATATGTAAGGTTTTTAAAAGAGGTACAGTACCGACTCCGTATACATGATTAGCACGATATATACAAATTCAGTAAAAATTTAAGCATATTGAGTGACCTTGACCTTGGTCACATGACCTTAGATATAGGTTATCTGAAACCCATGGATCATGAGCAACAAAAAACTGATAGTATTACTGAATGGAATACGGTTAAAAAGTGATAGCCTGAAGTAAGAAGTGACTTTGGGACAATGTGATATGAAACATTTAGTCCTGAGAAACAACATACTAAAATATGAGAACAATTTAAAAACGGTTCAAGAGATATACCCTGGACAGGATTAGAATGTACAGTTTCATTAAAAAGAACTAAATGACCTTGACCATGGATGCATGTCATGACGACCTTGGGTCAACGTGATAAGAAACCATCGATCTCGAACAACTAAATACAAAAGTACGACAGTTATTGTGATCCAGTATAGACCAAGAGATATAGCCCAGGAACGATAGGATGTACAATTTTACTTTTAAAATGTACTGCTGTAGGTCACTGGTTACCTTTACCTTGATCACATGACCTTGGGTCAAGGTGATGTGAAACATGAGTCATACGCAACAAAACACTAAAAATATATGATAGTGATCTGGTAAACGAATCAAGAGATATAACCCGGACATGATAGCATGTACAATTTCATTAAAATGCATATACTTAGTTACATTTAGTGACCTCGACCTTGGTCAAATGACCTGGAGTCAAGGTGATGTGAAACCTCGGATTCATAAGCAACAACATACTAAAATATGAAGGTGATTCTGTAAACGGTTAAAGAGGTAGCCCGGACAGGATAGCATGTACCATTTCATTAAAACGTAGTACGTGAGCTTGACCTTGGTAACATGACCTTTACAGTGGGTGTTTTGGGAGGTTGCTGTTGGTGCTGCAACTAGGTGTTGTTGGATATCCCCTTTTTTCTTGGGTCAAAGTGATGGGAAACCTTTGAGTCATAAGCAACAAAATACAAAAATACGGAAGTGGTCCGGTAAACGGTTCAAGAGATGTAGCATGTACAATTTCATTAAAAATGTACTAAGTGACCTTGACCTAGGTCATATGACCTCAAGTGGGTCAAGGTAATGTGAAATCTTTGGGTTATAAGCAACATATCATACTAAAATATGAACATTATTCGGCAACCAGTTCATTATGTTCAAGAGATATGATAGCCCAAAAAGTTCATTAACAATACCTTGGTCACATGACCTTTGGTCATTATATGGGTCAAAAGCAACAACATACTAAAACATGAAAGTGATTGGGAAAACGGTTCAGGAGATATAACCCGAACACGATGTGTGAAAAACGGACGGACGGACGAACGCGAAGGCAAAAACAACATGATCTCCTCCCCATTAGGGGGAGACATAATGAACATGTCGGGGTCAACACCCTTACGTACTGGCTTTCCCCGTTGGCTGGCTGGTAGGTTCTCCATTTTCGCAGCTTGCGTCTTTTTGAATTATTCGATAGGACGCAATACAGAATATTTCGAAACACGACATGGCCTTCAGATATCAGACCCCATTAGTTTTTCCTATAGGTTCCTTATTATTACGACGATTAAATACCTATAAATGGCACCTCCGTTTTTCGCTTGAAAATTTTGTATCTGCTAGATATTATCAAAATAAGCTCAAAAATGATATCGTGCAAAAATATGTCTCTGAGTCTGACTTACTTGACTAAATACCATCTATCAATGCTAGGGCCTCATATCCGCGATAGAGATGATGTAGCACCATTCAACATGCTTGGTTTTCTTTTCCAACTCATCTGCGACCCACTGACGGTAAACAAGAGGATTTGGGGCCACAGGTGAGCTAAATAAGAATAAACTAATATAAAAAGATATTCTTAGAAATTAAATGAAAGAAACCTCAACGAATTTCAAAAATGTGATCTGTAATCGTTTGAACATCGAAAAAAAGATGAGTTTAATATAAAAAAAATAGGGAATGACATACTGCATTTTCATTGCTACTTCTAAGGCTTTTCTACTTATCATATCATTTGATTACTTCCGGGAAAATGATGGGACGGAAACACAAACACCGGACGATCGGATTTATTTGTGTCCGGTTCTTCGTACAAGCTAAAGTCATAATGCAAATTGATGTAAATAAAAACGCTGTAAACGGCATGATATCTAGTATTAGAACCATTTTCGGACGCAAAGGCGTAGCCACCATATATTATTATTGTTTTTCAGGGGAGGGGGTACTATTAGTTATTAGGTTTGATACTGACCGTCTACAGAGATTTGTCGGGTTGATCAAGCCCATAGAAGGCGAGGCGAAGCCGAACCTTCTGTCGGCTTGATCAACCCGACAAATCTCTGTGGACGGTCAGTAACAAACCTATGGTGGCATATTTCTGCCTCCTACATGCGAGATATTTTTCTTTAGAATATGTCGACATGCGACTTACTTATGTTAACATGCTACTTATTTATGTCTACATGCAACTTATTTATGTCAACATGCAACTTATTTATGTCAACATGCAACTTATTTTGTCAACATGCGACATAATCATCTTGCATGTCAACATAATCATCTTGCATGTCAACATACATGTATTTATCTTGCATGTTGACATAAATAAGTCGCATGAGGACATAATCTATAGAAAATATTTCGCATGTAGGAGGCAGAAGTATGCCACCATACAAACCTGATAACTGTTTTATTTTTGTCGAGGACCAAAATCGAGAGTTTTTCATTGCCGAAAACTGCCGCTGCACAGCTCCTAGCTTATACAGGCGAATTCATATACACGGCAATGGGGGCATTGCTGACGGTCTATAGAAATTTAGACGACATGCACGTGACGCGATTTACGAACTCTGATTGGTTCGAACTAGTCCGAGGTAATTTGATAAAATAATATTCTGTCAGTAAAATAATACAACATAATATACCCGACCAAAAAAAAAAAGAAAAAAGAAACGCACATCATATTATATAGTGATTTTTTGCAATTGATCATAAATATTTAGTTAGACGTTTGATTATCGTTTTCTTTTTCCAGCACTCGAATTACCGAGGATAAAAGACGTTTCGATCATTTTTCGCGACATATCACAATGATAGTGCTGAATAAAGCACGTTGTTTCTATCTCCTGTTGCATGGCCGCAGGATTGGTATCCTTCTGAAATTTTGTTGTTTGACCATTTTCAGCAAATTTTCAGTATAAATGTAGATGAATACTGGTTTCTCTATTCAAATGTAGTCAAAATATTCCAATAAATCTGAAAATTAAATGTCTTAGTGGAAATTTCCAAATATTGGGGTATGTTTTACAACAAAGGATATCAATATTTTGCCATTTTGATCCCAAAAGAACACTAAATATGTCTTCAGCAATTCTTATCTATCTGTTGCAGATTTATCTTGAACATCGCATAGAAATAATGAAATGAAATAAAGGAAAAGCTTAAAACTAATATCCGAAACCATTGAAAATGCATGTAAAAATGACCTATCAAGATTGAGGTATTGTTTCTGAGATCTATGCTTGCGAAAAAAGGTCAGATACTAGTTGTAGTAGGGCAATTTTGTGCTTTGCGACACATTAAAGGGCGAAAAATATCAAGCCACGGACTTCATTTTCAAATGAATTGATGTTTGGGATGTGTTTCTCAAATTTAGATTTTTTGTTTGATGACGTCATTTGAAGCAATGAAATGAATTTGTATTCATGAAAATTGTTCATCATCTTTGAATAAACAAATCGCAATGCCTGTTATATTAATTTGGATGGGTTTTACAGCTTTAATTATTTCTAAAAAGTGAGCGGAAGTCTTAAAAGCCATTTTGTGACATTGCGTTTTGAACCAAGTGTCTTTATCATGGCGCTGTGTCTGATCATGAAGACGGATTCGTTTGGCTTTTGTCAGAATACGTCACTCGTATACCTACGATTTATGATGAAAAAGAATAGAATACCTATAGATTACATAATACATTTTATAGAATGAAGATTAAGTGGTGCGCTTCTTTTTTTGTTGGGTATATTTAGTTCATCTTGACTAATCAGATGGCAAGAAATTTGCCAGAGGCGGGATAAATGCTATAGCTTGTATGCTTAAGGCTTGAATGCTTATAAAACACTGTAGCATATCACGTGATATGCAAATAATCTCTAGCTCGGGAATTCCCTTCGATTAAACAAGGTAATTACTGTCTGAATCTACCTTATATGAAACTATTTTAAGTCTATCATATGAGCTTCAATATCATTTATACGATGGAAATCTTTTCTGGACAAGAATAGAGTGTATTCAGAAAACACTTCAACAGATTTTTTTTTATTTGTTTACATGTTATGATATGGTGCACGTAAATAAACAAAATTTTCTGTTGAGGTGTGCTCCGATTATAACTCTATACTTGACCAGAATAGATTTCCATCATATAAAAGATAATAATACTCGTATGATAAGCCTAAAATAAATTCTTACAAAGTAGATTTAGGCAGTATTTACCTTGTTTAATCGAAGGGGATTCCCAGGCTAGAGATTATTTTCCTGTCACGTGATACGCTACCGTGTAAAAGCATACACATAATTTTCACACTTACCTAAATTATCTAAGAATTCATATTTGATGCATGAATTTACGTACGGTATAGCTAGCTGAGTTCTGTCCCGTTATTAATAATATTATTATTTTTTGTTGTTGTTGTTGTTATCGGGCGACAAAAGAAAAAATGACAAAATAACGATTTTTTTTTTAATTTTTCTGCTATCATTTGTTCGTTTCTATTGGTTAAAAGCGCGTCACGTGATGTTCTATAAAAACTCCTATAGATTGATTAAATATACCATAAATAGTAACAAAAAGTTGAAGCATCAGAACTGCTGTTTCCATTTTTAGAACACATGGCGTCATAATAGCGATAGTTTGCCGTAGAAACAATTGTAGCACTTTTGCGCACAGCATACAATGTTCTTGGTCTTTTTAAGATTCATGCAACGACCTTTGTCGATGCGTACAGCCATGGATAATTCACTCCGGTATGGAGAAGAAGTTACTGTGTTTTAACTTTACTCCCACCAGATGACCAGAATTAATCCATATCTTCGAGAAGATATGTCTCTTCATCATTTCATGAAAATGGATAGGTGGTTAAATACTTAAATATTACATGTATATATCATACCATACTTCAGAGGATCATACTTTGTTATACGTTGAAAAGCAAGAGCGCAGTTCTTCGGAAGTATTAGATGGCTTCAAAGTCGCATCTATTCGACGAGGAATTGCTCATGACTAAGCTTAACAAGAGTAAACTCGTTCATGAACTTAAAAAGCATTTGAATAACAACAATTCGAAGCTCCTTTGAACTCCTATGCCCTCCAAACGTGTTTCATAGTTGAAGCAATATCTTCAAAATAAGTACATAAGAAATAAAAATTCATAATGGTTTTTTTGGTACTGCAGTAGTCATGATTTTAATTGTTCCACCAAAAAGGCATGTCGAATATATCTATTTGATTCGGAAAGACAACGAAGGGGATTAAATCACCTTTTGGTCTTCATGAAATTAAGGAAGAGACACCCCTTTTTGTAGATGTGACTAGATTCTTTCCATCAAGTGGGAATACAGTTCAAGTGCAATCCCTTCTTTTCAATATCCAAGGCATAATGCATCAGCAAAGACTGTTGCTAGCGCTTTCATAGGCCCAAGAGAAAATGCGCAAAGGAACCCGATCCAGAAAAAATGCTTCACGGAGTGAAAAATTTACGTGTCAAGAACGTGTTGTGGAAGCAATTAAAGGTCATCTGGTATTACAAATTTGCTACTCCTTTATTGATTCAGACTTAATATCATTGTCGCACTCGCACCGAATAAACTTTATCCTGTTGATAAACCCTCCCCCCCCATAAAAGACGTTTCATAAACATTCCATTTATAACTTATGGGCACTTCTGTAAAGTTTATCAACAAAGGTTTCGATCTTCTACACATATCTAACATTTTTCGGGATCATCGCGTACAAATTAAGTACTATTCCTCAATATTTTGAGAATTTAGAACCTCCTCGTATTTGTTACAAGTATAAGAAACCTATTAGAAATTTCGTATTTAGGCCATTTCTTTGTTATTTTCTGTTTTGCGTCCTCGTGCTGGTAGGTTTTGAGCCCAAAGTCATAAAACAAAACAAAATTAAAATAGTAAATTCTATTGAAAATTAAATTGTTTTCTTCAAAAATTAAAATGAAATTGTTTGATGTTATTTTCATTTTCAGTAAAAATGCAAGAGTACTGCAAAGATTTAAGGCATTGCCTTATCTACCATTCTTTTGTTGACTAAAATCTGTTAATAATAAAATGAAACAATTTTCTATCAGAATTCACATAATCACATTTTATCACATGATACACCCGTTATGCAGTTTCATAAAGCCATTTCATAAATGTATGATATGATAACACGTTACATATCGCCCCGCTTGAATGCGATTGGTCAAGTTTGGAACCTAATCACATAAACCTTGACAAATGTGACCTTTCAAATATCGGTCAACTTTTAAATTCAGACCCGGAGTCAATATCAATGATTGAAATTGTGTTGTTGAATTAATTCTTGCATTAAAATACATTTCAACATTGAAATACTTTTCTCTTACGCACAGAATATCTTTACGATGGGGACACTACTTCTCATGGCGTAGCAGACGACTCCATTATCACGGCGTGGTTCGCCTCTATAGTTCTCGGAAACGTTGATTTCACGTTAGAAATACACATTTTTAGGCAATATCATGTGATAAAAAGAATCTCAAATGAATTTTCATTTCATACGATGTATTGTGAAACTCGTTGTCCGTTTTATATCCCCTCGCCAAGGCTCGGGGATATAAAACACACAACTCGTTTCATAATACATCGTATGAAATGAAAATTCATTTGAGATCCTATATATATGAAATTGCAACTTTGTTTAATATGCTTGTTTGTTTTTCTCCCTGACTGGCTGGTAAGTTTCTCAATTACAAAAGGACGCAAAACAGAATAAAAACAAGAAATGTCCTTAGCTACAATAAAGTAACATCAGATCCTAAAATACATGAATCAAGTCCTGCTTCTTGAGAATGAATACATATATAAACCAGCTGGTCATATTGTTACAGGTTAACTTTTCAATTATCCAGGACAGGCAGCTCCGTGGTCAAATGGTGCTTTAATCGAGAGGGAAAAACTTATATGTGTACATCTGAATCAAAGGATTTCTTTTTCGATCATCCAGAGGTATCGAAGAACGTACAATTGTGTTGTAAAACAACCTCCTCACTGTCAGATGACCTCACACAAACAAGACCGCAAACACAGGGACCAAAGCAACACAAATGAATATGTAAATGGATGTAAAAAGAGGACGTACGTAATACAGCTCTGCCGGCTGTTCCAATCTCATGTATGTTATCACCCGAGGAGTCCGACTGACATTCCGAGAGGACAGGTGGTCGGGGCCCTGTTTCTATAAAGAGGTTTGGACAGGGCCTTTCATGGAGTCCCGTCGTCATAGTCAGTCAGAGTGCAAGTCTCAAGGATGCGCTGGTACAAGACTGTAGACTGGTCAAGTACCAAGCCTAGTGTCCGTCTGGTGACATTAGGATCATATCCACGTTTCGGTCTACTCGTTACTTTACAGACCTGGTCAGGCATTGGTTAACCTCTGCCCTTGGCCTCAATCAATCAATACCTGACCAGGTCTGTGTAGTAGACCGAAATCAAAAGTCAATAATTGTGTAAGGTATTACGTACATTTGTCATGAGAGGATTAAACTAAGAGGAAGTCAGAGAATTCCCCTTCATATTCAATTTTCTTCATTCATGGCGGGTAAATTCTGTCTTTATAAATAGTGTGTAAGAAAGAAAGAAAACGAAAATGATGAAACTTGTCTTCCTGGCGATCATTTTGGTAAACGTTCATTGCCTTAAAAGCTTGAGCAATAATATTTCGCATGTAAGGCCGGGTTAGCGCAGTGGTAATGCGCTCGCTTCTCACCTCTAAGGTCCCGGGTTCGAATCCCAGATTCGGCGAAGGGTCTTATGTGGGAGGGTAGGTGGTCCCCCACCCTGGCCTCAGTAGGAGGTTTTTCTCCGGGTACTCCGGTTTCCTCCTGCTCCTTGAACCCCCTCACGCCAACATCTGAGCCAACGTGAGACATTAATATAAGTTGTGTAACTTGTTTGTTAAACGTTGTAAAATAAATAAAGTTTAAAGTTTAATTTTTTTTATTTCGCATGCTTGTAAATTCACCTTCAATGGAACGAAAAAGTATGTTAATGAAACGTGTCTTCCTGGCGATCATTTTGGTAGACGTTCATTGCCTTAAAAGCTTGAGCAATAATATTTCGCATGCTTGTAAATTCATTGTTGTTGTAAATTCACCTCCGAAGTTGTAAATTCACCTCCAATGTTACGAATTTTCCTTAATGAAGCTAAAAATAATACGGGATCGAGTAAAAATAGAACAGACTATAATTGTACATTTTGTACCGGAAGTGCATATAGTTAAATCCTGCTCTATTTGCTGGGGGTCTTGCGTAGTTATTATTTGGCCTCTTTCTATCGTAATCTCGCCCTATGTTTTCGTTCGAGTGTAATTCAGCCATTTTCTGTAAAATCGTACATCAAAAAGTTTTAAAGAGTCTTTACATACCGCTACTCACGGTCTTAGGGGCGTATTTTCATTTATTTCGTTAAATTTTGGATCTAATGTAAAGGTCACGATGAATGACCCTGAAAATTTTCCATGTGTAACCATTAGCATATTTCTACGGGAGACTACTCTATATTTTGACTACGATTAATTAATGGAATAAAAAGTGGCGTTACACGTTACTTATATATACGGACATAAACAAATCCTGAAATGTTTTGAAAATAAGAGGAAAGTATTAAGTAGGTATATTGTACTTCTCAAAGATGGGTAGTGTAATTGATCATGACATTTGTGAATTTCTGACGGTATCTTATTGAAGGGGGAGGGAATGGTTATCTGGAACTTAATTCAAATCTATGTGTGTGTGTGTGGGGGGGGGGGGGGGGGGGGATGGGGGTATATCTGTTTTCGTATATTTCATCAAAATCATCGACTGAAAATAATGCACTGACTCTCGATCCCCACTTTGCCTTTCAGGATGACCAACACGACAAAGCAAAAAATTTTCCCGATCCAAACATACATTTCGACATACATGTACACAGCGCGGAACCTAAATTAGAGCAGTTCAAAGTGCATAAAAATTGACATGTATTTTAAAAGGGCTCTAAGTTTCATGTAATCAGCATCAATCACTCCATCAATTACTGTATTGGGACAATAATAAATTATTCATTACTTCGTACATGTCTGCCATAAATTTCACTTCATCTGAAGATAATTTCATATATTCAAATTAAATCATATACTAAATATACATACTGCTCAATACATCGATCTGTACTTTTAAAAAATCGTGTTTGATTTATTCTCATTTTTATGCCCCCGGAATCAAAGATTCGGGGGCATATAGTTTTTGGCCTGTCCGTCTGTTTGTCTGTTTGTCTGTCCGAAAAACTTTAACATTGGGCATAACTTTTGAATGGTGAGTGATAGGTCTTGTATATTTCACATGTTTATTCCTTGTGACAAGACCTTTCCATTGATACCAAAATTTTTGACCTTGTGACCTTGACCTTTGACCTACTTCTCAAAAACTTTAACATTTAGCATAACTTTCGACTGGTAAGTGATAGGGCTTTCATAATTAACATGTGTATTCCTTGTGACAAGACCTTTCCATTGATACCAAAATTTTTGACCTCGTGACCTTGACCTTGACCTTGACCTTTGACCTACTTTTCAAAAACTTTAACCTTGGGCATAACTTTTGAAAGGTAAGTGATAGGGCTTTTATATTTCACATGTGTATTCCTTGTGACAAGACCTTTCCATTGATACCAAAATTTTTGACCTAGTGACCTTGACCTTGAACTTTGACCTACTTCTCAAAAACTTTAACATTGGGCATAACTTTTGAAAGGTAAGTGATAGGGCTTTCATATTTCACATGTGTATTCCTTGTGACAAGACCTTTCCATTGATAAAAAATTTTGACCTGATGACCTTGATCTTTGACCTTCTTCTCAAAAACTTTAACATTGAGCATAACTTTTGAGTGGTAAGTGATAGGACTTTCATATTTCACATGTGTATTCCTTATTTTAAGACCTTTCTATTGATACGAAAGATTTTGACCATGACTTTGACCTTTGACCTACTTTACGAAAACTTTAACATTCGGAAGAAATTTTGAATGGTAAGTGATAGGGCTTTCTTATTTCACATGTGTATTCCTTGTCTGAAGATATTTCCTTCGATTCCAAAAATTTTAACCCAGTGACCCTGACCTTGACCTTTCACATACATGTACTTAACAGAAAATGGTTTTTATATTAACAAAGATGCCACCGGGGGCATTCGTGTTTCACAAACACAGGCTTTATTTCATAATATTTCGATCACTACTTACATTTAATCGGTGGTTGGACCCCCTTTCCCCCTAAATAGATAAGAAAGATATGATTTCCAAACGTCTAATAAAATTAACATTCAGGGACTATCAAAATTAATAATTCAAGTTGCAGAGGATTATAAAATTAAGTATACTACTAGTAGGGCGAAATCGATCAAATGCTGATGGAAACATTATGACTGAATGGGATTTATATATTAATAATAGACGATGTTTTGTGTATGTTTACCTGTTTATTGCTATTAGCATCGTAGTATTAACCAATGTGTCATAAACAGCTGGCCTACAAAATGTATAGAGCTACCTAGACTTTTCGAACTTTAAGGCCCTCTGGGGATTTTCCAAAAATTATACATGAAACTAGCATTTCTTTGTTGAGTGTTAAGCTAAGGTGTTTATGATTATAGAAGTCAAGATTTCATAATGTAGAAATTAAACCCTAGCATGTTTCACCACCATTTTATTAATTATCTATAATTATCTTTAGATTTATTTTTTATAGCCCCCCCCCCCCGGGTACCCCTCTGGACAGCAAATTAAGCTCCACCTACAAGTGCCCAGGATAAGTGACCTCAACAACAAGCATAATCTGCATTAAATTAAAAACCTGAATCGACAGTAACTCTTTCGTATTTTCCATTTCATTGATTAAAGCCCAAGCCCCGCCCATAACGACAGTGAAGACAAAGATATAAAAAGGCGCCAAACAGCGCGTGTATTTCCAAAGCTTCTCCTAAACCTCATCAGTTGGTTACCGGGAGTCGTTCCTGAAATTATCAAAACTTTTTCTTAATTCAGCTGTGGTGAAACCTACCTTAAACCTCAATCATGGTAAGTCTCATATTTTCATTTTATTAAAAATATACTAGAAGTTTAAATGTGCTATGAACACGAGAGAAATGAATAAAACAAGGTCAGTTCAAACTTTTTAAAAGGATTAAAACTGTACTTAGAGAAAATTATCAATCGCCATTTTAAATACTGGTGGGAAAATTGAAATATTCCACACCTTTTTTGTAACAATAATTATGCATATTGGAATATTGATAATCATTTTTGTTTCGAGTCTCAATTCCAACTTCATGATTTATGTTTATGCCTCATAAAGAGCATATAAATAATAGAACTTTGATTATTTTGAAAAAAAAAGACACCTTTAATTTTCAATCGTTCATTCTTTTCATTCATCCATCGATCCTTCTTCTTTTCCAGCGTGAATGTATCTCTATCCACGTCGGCCAGGCCGGAGTCCAGATCGGAAACGCCTGCTGGGAGTTGTACTGCCTTGAGCACGGTATCCAGCCCGATGGGCAGATGCCCAGTGACAGGACCATTGGAGGGGGTGACGATTCCTTCAACACCTTCTTCAGTGAGACCGGAGCCGGTAAACACGTCCCTAGGGCCGTCTTTGTTGACCTGGAACCAACCGTAGTAGGTTAGTATCTTATATAGAAAATCCTCCATTACAAAGGAGCACCCTTTGTTCAAATCAATATACAATATAATATAGGAGTTTCTTGTGTCTTGCTTTTGGAAAGTATTTTTTTTCATAATGTTTTCATCTAAATACAAAGTTTCTTCCCTCGTCTTTCTTTCTTTTTTCATTTTCAATTTTCTTTGTTTTAATTTATTTTGTTTATTTGTTTGGGATTTTGTTGTTAATTTTGAAAGAGTATAAGAAGTGAGCATTTTCTCTTTTACCTATACAAAAGGAGTTTTTCACATTTCGAAGACCAAGGTGTATACTGCCCTACACGTTCAAACGTGTGCTACTATAACCTCTATTGTAATCTAACGTATTATTTTCACTTACGGAATCTGACATTGAATTAGGACTTATCGATCATTGTTAAAACTACTCCCTTTGTTTACGTGGTCACCATGGCTAATCTACAACATGGAATTAAATGCACATTGCATGTCCATTGAGATTTGTACAGACCTTATATACCTATCGATTAAATAACTTCCTAGGGCTAGGAATAATTATTTACATTAAGAGATGAAAGAGAATGAGAAATAGAGTAGGATCAAACTGTAATGATAGCCAGAGGGACTTGATTTGCCTTAAGAAAAAGTATCTGAAAAAGAAAACTTAAAATTTTCAAGAAAATTGTCTCGAGGACTGACTAACCCCCCCCCACTTGAAAAAAAAGACAAAAAGAAAGAGGAGAAAGAAGCAAAGATAAAATATCGACAATAATGTCGTCAGACAAACATTCATCTCTTAAAGTTTTGCACTTTTTTACCGTGACATTAAACTCGTTAAGTCTTAGTTGTGTTTTTGAAATATTTCCTGTACTCTTTATGCTCTTGGATATTTTTCAAAATGCTCTCAACATTCCTTGTACAGATTATTAGAGTTGGGGATAATTTCTTTGTTTCGTTTTGGCGCGCATTTTATAGACTTAGAATACCGACGGAATTTAAAACCCCACGCAATAAAGTTCAATTGTTCACATGGATTTTATTTCACATTAAGTGCTTCTATTTCAAAAAGTGTTTTTAGTGCGAATGTGAAAAAGGCGATAGTTCTACATGATAAGGATTTTTTAAATTGAGAAAACTGTATTTAAAGTTAACAAACTTTTACTTCCAGAATTTTGAAACTATTCAAAACGATTATATTTACAGATAAATACATAAGAAAATTAAATAAATAAACAAATAAATTATAGATAAACAAACAATAAATAAATAAAGAAATAAAATAGATAAATAAAAAGAAAATAAATAATTAAATAAAAGTATGAGCCACGAAATATAAAGAAAGCATAATTAAAACCAAGAAAAAAATATCCCCAAGTTCTAAAGAAAATAACAACCATCATTCTCTCTCTTACTCAGTAGTGTGACTTTTAAAATATATTTGCTTTTTGTGATAGGGCGAGGAGGGGGGGTTTCGTCATCAAGAAGTATGTAACACAAGAAGTAAATCTTCTATATGAAAAAGGTTCCTTTTTCCTTACATATCTGTATTCTGTATGCATATTTTAATGTTTTTATTTTCGCATCTTTCAGATGAGGTCCGCACCGGTACATACCGCCAGCTCTTCCACCCCGAGCAGCTCGTCACCGGAAAGGAAGATGCCGCCAACAACTACTGCTCGTGGTCACTATACCATTGGTAAGGAGATCGTTGACCTTGTCCTGGACAGAATCAGGAAGTTGGCTGACCAGTGCACAGGTCTTCAAGGTTTCCTGATCTTCCACTCCTTCGGTGGTGGTACCGGATCAGGATTCACCTCTCTTCTTATGGAACGTCTCAGCGTTGACTACGGAAAGAAGTCCAAGCTTGAGTTCGCCATCTACCCCGCCCCACAGGTCTCCACCGCTGTTGTTGAGCCCTACAACTCCATCTTGACTACCCACACCACCCTTGAGCACTCCGACTGCGCATTCATGGTCGACAACGAGGCTATCTACGATATTTGCAGACGTAACCTTGACATTGAAAGACCAACCTACACCAATTTGAACCGTCTGATTGGTCAGATCGTCAGCTCCATCACTGCCTCCCTCCGATTCGATGGTGCCCTCAACGTCGACTTGACTGAGTTCCAGACCAACTTGGTACCCTACCCACGTATACATTTCCCTCTGGCTACATACGCCCCAGTAATCTCCGCCGAGAAGGCTTACCACGAGCAGCTCTCAGTTGCTGAGATCACCAACGCTTGCTTCGAGCCAGCAAACCAGATGGTAAAATGTGACCCACGTCACGGCAAATACATGGCCTGCTGTATGTTGTACAGAGGAGATGTTGTCCCCAAGGACGTCAACGCCGCCATCGCCACCATCAAGACCAAGAGGACCATCCAGTTCGTCGACTGGTGCCCAACTGGTTTCAAGGTAGGAATCAACTACCAGCCACCAACTGTTGTACCAGGAGGTGACTTGGCCAAGGTGCAGCGTGCCGTGTGCATGTTGAGCAACACCACCGCTATCGCCGAGGCTTGGGCCCGTCTTGATCATAAATTCGATCTGATGTACGCCAAGCGTGCTTTCGTCCACTGGTACGTCGGAGAGGGTATGGAAGAGGGAGAGTTCTCCGAGGCTCGTGAAGATTTGGCTGCCCTTGAGAAGGACTACGAAGAGGTCGGCGTCGACTCCGTCGAGGGCGAGGGAGAAGAAGAAGGCGAGGAATATTAAATAGGAAAAAATACCAGTGAGATCTGAAACCAAAATTATACATAACTGTTATAAAATCTAGTCCATTTTTTGACTGTTGAAAATTTTGTGCAATTTGCAATATGTTCAAAAAGTGTTCATTTTCACTGTATACTCCAATTTTATTTGATGAATCAAAATTCTGTTACAATTTTCTTTGATATTCAAAGGAAAATATGACGGTTGAATCTCATTGATCTTTTTAAGATCACCTGATTAAAGGAATAGACCGAATATTAGACTTTTGTATTTTTTCTATGAGTCCATTGGTCTAAAGAGGTTGTGTGATTTTGTAAAGTCTTCAAAACCATATTTAATACTCTTTTAGCCTCTATATTTTAAAAGAACAATGTAAAAGACAGGAGGGGATCTTCGATGAGACTCAATTGCAGCACACAAAGAAAACACAGGAACACCCCTATGTGAAAACTCAGAAATACCCCTATGTCAAAACACAGAAACACCTTTATTTTAAAAACAAAGAAACTCCCCTATGTGAAAACACAGAAATACCCCTATGTAAAACACAGAAACTCCCCTATGTGAAAACACAAACACCCCTATGTGAAAACACAGAAACACCTATATGAAAACACAGAAACATCCCTATGTGAAAACAAAGAAACACCTCTATGTAAAAACACAGAATCACCCCTACGTGAAAACACAGAATTAACCCTATGTGAAAACACAGAAACAACCCAATGTAAAAACACAGAAACTCCCCTATGTGAAAACACAGAAACACCTCTATGTGAAAACACAGAAACATCCCTATGTTAAAACACAGAAACACCCTATGTGAAAACACAGAAACACCCCTATGTGAAAACACAGAAACACCCTATGTGAAAACACAGAAACACCCCTATGTTAAAACACAGAAACACCCTATGTGAAAACACAGAAATACCCCTATGTGAAAACACAGAAACACCCTATGTGAAAACACAGAAACACCCCTATGTGAAAACACAGAAACATCCCTATGTGAAAACACAGAAACCCTATGTAAAACACAGAAACACCGTGAAATCACAGAAACATCCCTGTTTGAAAACACAGAAACACCTGTATGTGGAAACACAGAGACACCCCTATGTGATTACACAGAAGCACCAGTATGTGAAAATACAGAAACATCCCTGTGTGAAATTACAAAAACATCCCTATGTGAAAACACAAAATCACCGTTATGTGAAAACATAGAAACACCCCAATGTGAAAACACAGAAACAGCAGTATGTGAAAACACAGAATCACCCCTATGTGAAAACACAGAAACACATGTATGTGAAAACACAGAATCATCCCTACGTGAAAACAAAGAAACACCCCTATGAGAAAACACAGAAACACCCCTATGAGAAAACACAGAAACACCCCAATGTAAAAACACAGAAACACCAGTATTTGAAAACACAGAAACACCCCTATGTAAAAACACAGAAACACCCTATGTGAGAACACAGAAACACCCCAATGTGAAA